>CM047898.1:11371656-11901656 GCA_026229545.1 Pistacia atlantica | reverse complement strand
AGCCTAGCGCCAAATTGTTGAGAATTGGCCGCCATATTTGCAATCAAGTTTCTCGCGGCCTCAGGAGTTTTATCCACCAAAGCTCCTCCACTATCAGCATCAATCATGCTCCTATCAATGTATAAAAGGCCCTCATAGAAATACTGGATAAATAGCTACTCACTAATTTGATGATGGTTGCAGCTTGCATATAATTTCTTAAAACGTTTCCCGGTATTCATGTAGGGACTCTCTATTGTGCTGCCTTACACCACAAATTTCTTTTCAAATGTTGGCCGCCCTCAAAGCTGGGAAATATTTCTCCAAAAACAACCTCTTCATCTCGCTCCATGTGGTAAAACTCCCGGAGGGTAGATAATAGAGCCAATCCTTAGCTGAATCCTTCAAAGAAAATGTGAAGGCTCTTAATTTAATTTTCTTTTCAGTCACCCCCGTAGGTTTCATACTCATACAAACCAAATGAAGCTTCTTTAGATGCTTATGAGGATCTTCACTTGCAAGGCCATGAAAAGTTGGCAAGAGATGTATTAGTCTAGATTTTAATTCAAAAGTACTAGTAGCATCTAAAAAAGGAAATGTTATGCATAAAGGTGGTTGATTCAAATTAGGGGCAGCAAGCTCTTTCAAAGTTCGATTTCCAGCCATGACTTTCCTCCTCTTCTAAATCAGAGTTTCTAGCAAATTGGGAATCAAGAGCCAAATTGCTTTCCTCGGAGTTTCTCCAAGCTTCCTTCCTTAACCTGTGCAAAGTGCTCCCTATTTCTGGGTCGAATGTTAAATCACCAAGATGAGAGGACCTGGTCATAAAACAAAAAATCTCATGAAAGAAATACAATAAATGACAAATAATGAAAACTGACCGGAAAATAAAAAAAATTAAAATTTTTTTTTATGACCAAAAACACAAAAATCGGCCAAAAACCCTATCAAACATTATTTTTTGGCCTCGAGAAGGGTGGGGCTAGTGAATCCTAAATGGATTAACTAGTCCTGTGCATAATTTGTTTTCTTCAAAACGGGTACTCACATCGCTCCTAATTCCACCAAAAATCCTGTCCGTGAACAGTACTGCCAAATTTTTTTATTTTTTACAATAAAAAATAAAAAGAATGAAATAAGAAGCACAAAAACAAAAAATAAACTAGAATCACTCCCCGGCAACGGCGCCAAAATCTGGTGTGCTGTCGTAGGCAACCAAAATTAAAACCTAAAAACATATGTAGTAGTGTGAGTAAGGATCATTCCCACGGAGAGTGTCTAGCTGAGTTTTATGTTACGTGAACAAGGTTGGGGGGGTGGGGGTTTGAGTAAAACGGAAACAATTTCAGGAAAAACAATTCAAATTAATCAATCAAAATAACAAACATTGGTCTAAGTCAACATCCACCATCGGAATTTTACAACTGATCATCGATGCAAGTATATATCAATTCATACTTTGAGTATTCACTGTTAAAACTATTTTCCTATCTCTCCTTAGTTGTAGTTAATTAGGAAACAAGCGATCTTATTAATCTTACTACTAAACAACCCTAGACAAGCGCTAAAGGTTTAATCTAGTAGCAGCCTTAAGGGCTAGAGAAATCGATGAAGCTGAACAACACAAACACAAGCGGTTGTATTTAATTTAGTTGAATGTTCTTCTTAAGATATAATAATTCCTAACGTAGCAAATTCTTAAACCTTAATTACTCACAAGTTAGAGTGATCAAACAATTACGGAATTTGATATCTAACTTAGCAGTAGATTGCAACAAATAATAAACTAGTAGGCCTCCTAGTAATTAGATGAAACAATAATGAAAATAGGCATAAAAGAATATCCAATACTCAAAACATATATTGAACACTAAAAAAAACATATTAGATCTCACAGTTTTATTGATTCCGAGGCCTCCATTTCCTTCGACCAAGTTATAAAAGTTTTAGCCGCTCATGACCATAATCAAAACTCTAAGGAGAAAATTTCATAAGAGAGGAAAGAGAGGCGTGTGTAATCTCTCAGTCTGATCTCTCTCTCTCCTTTAAAATATCCAATTCAAATCTTTTTAATCTACTAAATCTCCTAAAAATATTCTAATATCCTATAATAACATTTATCCTAATCTGATTGATTGAAAATAAAATAAAGTCCTAATATAACTAGGAAAGTGGTGTTTCCAGCTATAACTTTCGTGCACCAGATCTTCAAAACTTCCAATAGTAAACTTCATATTTGACTTGCATGACAAGACAGAATGTTCCAGAACGTCAGCAATGTAGATGTGTCGATTTGAAGCCCAATTCCAACCTTGATACAGCGAGTATCTCTCCAAACTCAAAACATGAAAGTTGTAGATATCTTTCTTGGTATACCAAAACACTTTGAATCATCTCAATTGGAGCTTGGATGAGAGAGTTATGCTCAGATTATGAAGCAATGTCAAAATTGTCCAAATTCACCTAATTAGTTTTGTTTTGCATTTAATGCCTCCATTTGAAAATCAAAATAAAATAATAATGAGTACATTTAGGAACCAAATAAGTATAAAAGACTAGACATTAAGGGGGGTTAAATATGACATTTTGCATTCTCATCACAAGCCCAAGCCCAAGCCCAAGGACAGGATGCTCTCAAGCCTAAGGGTGGTGTTGGGAAAGGTGGGAAGGTAGTATGCTTCTATTGTGGCAAGCCTAGCCACTGGAGGAAACACTACAAGGCTTTCCTTGCGAACAAGAAGAAGTCAGGCGCTTCAACTTCAGGTATGTACATGATTAAGATTAACTTCTCCCCTTCAACATCTTAGGTCATTGACACAGTGTGTGGTACTCACATTTGTACTGATGTGCAAAGACTAAGGTGGAGTAGATTGCTTGCTAAGGGAGGAGTGGACCTACGAGTTGGAAATGGAGCACGTGTGGCTACATTTGTTGTGGGGACTTATTGTTTATCTTTGCCCACGGGCTTATTTTTAGAACGGATTATATGTTCTTGATTTAAACAATAAGGATATTCTCAACGTTGAAACTAAGAAAGCTAAACATAGTGATCAAAACCATACATACCTCTGCCATTGTAGATTGGGTCATGTTAATCAGACTCACATTACAAAACTTCAAATGATTGGAGTTTTGGCCCCTTTTGACTTTCAGTCATTCGAGGTATACGGGTCATGCCCTTTGGGCAAGCTACCAAGTTGCCTTTCACAGGACAAAGTGAAAGGGCTACTGAACTATTAGACATCATCCATAGTGATGTATGCGGTCCACTAACAATTGAAGCCAGGGGTGGATATTCCTACTGCATCACATTTACTGATAATTTCAGTAGATATGGATATGTCTACCTTATGAGACATAAATCTAAAGTCTTTGATAAATTCAAAGAATTCATGAATGAAGTACATAATATGTTGGGCAAAAGTATTAAGGCTCTTCAGTCAGATTGAGGAGGTGAATACTTGAGCTCATGGTTTTCTAAATACTTGAAAGGAATGTGGGATAGTTTCACAACTCACCCCTCCGTACACACCCCAAACAATGGTGTGTCTGAAAGGAGGAATAAGACCTTACTTGATATGATTAGGTCCATGATGAGTTTTAGTGATCTACCCGCATCATTCTGGGGTTATGCCATCGAGACTGCGACTCACGTACTGAACCATGTGCCGTCAAAGTTTGTAGATAAGACTCCATATGAACTATGGAGTGGGAGAAAGCCCAACTTGTCTTATCTAAGGATTTGGGGTTGTAAAGCTTATGTCAAGAAGTTGACTTCGAACAAGCTGAGCCTGAAATTTGACAAATGCATCTTTGTGGGGCATCCTAAAGAGAAACCAAATGGTACTATTTCTACCATCCAGAAGAGTGCAAAATTTTTGTCGCTCGTGCTGGTGTCTTCTCATAGAAGGAATTTCTTTTAAGAGGTACTAGTAGGAGAAAAGTAGAACTCGATGAAGTTCTAGAACCGCAAGATACATTAGACCAAGGATGGGAAGATGTGCCACAAGAAGTGGTTGAACATCGTGAGGAGGTTACTCCACGGTCTGTGGATCAAAGTGAACCACCTCAAGTAACACAGGAGCTACGTAGGTCTGGGAGAGTACATCATGAGCCCGAGAGATATGGTTTTCTCATAAATAAACATGGTGACGTACTGTCTACTAAGACAATGAAACCAGAGCCTACAAATACGCTATATTGGATCCAGATTTTGTTAAATGGCTTAAAGCCATGAAATCTAAGATGGATCCATGTACCAGAACCAAGTATGGTCTTTGGTGGATCCACCTAAAGGGGTCAAACCCATAAGGTGTAAATGGGTCTTCAAAAAAAAGACTGACATGGATGGCAAGGTGCACACTCATAAGGCACGACTAGTTGCCAAAGGTTTCAAACAAATTCATGGTATTGACTATGAAGAAACCATTTCACCTAGTTACCATGATTAAGTCCATCTAGATTATGCTTGCGATTGCTGCATATCATGACTATGAAATTTGACAAATGAATGGAAACCTTGAAGAGGATGTGTATATGACACAACCCGATGGTTTTGTTCTTGATGGTCAAGCTGATAAGGTATGCAAGTTGCAGAGGTCCATTTATGGACTAAAGCAAGCTTCAAAGGAGCTGGAACATTCATTTTGATGAAGCCGTAAAAGAATTCGGTTTTATTAAGAATAAAGATGAGCCTTGTGTTTACAAAAAGGTAAGTGGGAGCGCAATGGCATTCCTGGTGTTGTATGTCGATGACACACTTCTGATCAGGAATTATATACCGAACTTGTAGTCGTACAGACTTCTTATCCAAATGCTTTCTCCATGAAAGACTTAAGGAGAATCAGCCTACATCCTTGAAATAAAGATCTAGTGGGATAGATCACGTAGGTTGCTTGGCCTAAGTCAAAGTACATACATTGATAAGGTACTGAAAAGATTCAGTATGCAAGAATCCAAGAAAGGATTTCTTCCAACGTCACATGGTGTCTATCTCTCCAAGGATATGTGTCCTAAAACACACGATGAGAGAGATAGAATGAAGAGGATCCCATATGCGTCAGTAATTGAATCCATCATGTATGTCATGTTATGTACTTGGATTGATGTCTCATGTGCATTAAGTACTTGTAGTAGATATCAATCGGATGCAGGTGAGCATTACTGGATAGTTTTCAAGAACATCTTTAAGTACGTAAAAGGACTAAGGACATGTTCGTGGTTTATGGAAGGGAATATGAGCTCACTGTAAGAGGATGCAGTGATGCTAGTTTCCAAACAGACAAAGATGATTATCGTTCGCAATTTGGGTTTGTATTTTGTCTCAATGGCAGTGTGGTGAGCTGGAAGAGCTCCAAGCAAAGCACTGTAGGGGACTCTACAATGGAGGCTAAGTATATCGCATTATCCGATGTGACCAAGGAGACGGTCTAGGATTAAGAATTTCATCACTGAACTTGGTGTGGTCTCCACGATTGTTGATCCAATAGATGTCTATTGCGATAACAATATAGCAATAGCTCAAGCAAAGGAACCACGGTCTCACCAGAAGTCCAAACACATACTCAAATAGTTTCATCTCATTAGAGAAATGGTTGAGAAGGAAAGATGTATAGATCATTAAAGTGCATACTGATGACAATCTCTATCGTAGGAGAAGCATGAAAAACACTTAAGGTCATTCAGTATTAAATACATGAATGATTGGCTATAGTGCAAGTGGGAGATTGTTAGAGTAAGTGCCCTAGAGCCAATCAATTATTGTAAGATTGACTCTGTAATAAATGTTTATTCATCAATAAAAGGCATATTCCTCTATATCGTGTAAATCATAGTTATATGTAATGATATATGTCCTTAGGATGGTAGAACCGTGACAAGGGTATCAACTGTTTCAAATCTTGATAGTGAGAACCCTATGATCATATATGGATGGCCATTCTAGAAACGTCCATAGCCCCAATATTATTCTAATCAAGGACATAGATAATACAGTAAGGCTATCATAGCGTTGAATGACCCTGTCGAAAGGAAATGACTTGTAACGCCCCACTTGAGGTACATAGTTAAGATTTGCTGTATTACTTAAATGTTCATTGATTCAGCTTCAATTCAATTTGTATGTTGTCATGGTTGGTTGGTATGTTGAGTTGGTTGAGTGTTTACCTTGAAATTGGTTTGAGACTTGAGGAATTTTGGAAGAACAGTCTTGGTCGCGACGACATTGGCTTTCTAATGGCGGTGTCGGCTCTATAAGTTTTCACTGGGGTGACGGAAATTGCTTCGCCATGGCGACAGGATGGTAGAAAAGTTTCTTGAGGTTTCTACAGAATTCTCCATAGGGGTAAAATGACCTTTCTATCCCCTAATTAGCAAGAAAAGTGGGGAGTAAAATGTAAGGAAATTTAATAGAGAATGTGTTGGAGATGAGAATATATTTGCAAAGAATTAAAGGGTAAATATGGAATTTCTAAAAAAGAGCAAGGGCAAAATGGGAAAGTTTGTATGTAAATTGAGCTAACAAAGGATTAAGTGTAGTAAACCCTTCATTTCACCCTTGTCCACCGCCATTCTCATTCTCTATTTTCTTCCCATCCTCTATTCAATCTTCCAAGATTTCTAAGGATTTTTAGGGAGCTTTTGGGTAATTTTTAGTAGAGATTTCATCTAAAGCATCCTAAGGTAAGGATTCTTGCTTTAGATATTGCTTATAATTGTATCTTGAAGTCTTATGGTTTTATTGTTTAAAGTTGTAGAGAAGGGACAAGGTACTAAGGAAAAGGAAAAGTGTTAGTGAAATCTCTCCATTACAAAGTAAGTAAATCCAACCTAAGTTGAGACTTAAGAATTCATTTGAGATTTAAGAATTCATTTGAGTAGAGATTATGTATGTATGTGTATGTATTATGTTTGTTAAGATGTGATGAGATGAGATTAGTAGTTATTTATGATTATTGAATATGTTTGAGTATGAGAAGTGTTGAGCTTTTATGATGTTGAGTTGGGTTGATGGAAGTTGGAGAGAGTTTTGAGCAAACCTTATGGGAGTGAGTTTATTTGACAGGAATCTAGAGAGTATGAGGGAGTTTTCTCCCATTTTTGGATGATTAAAGAAAAGAGAATAGTTATAGTTAAAGTATAGTTGTATTAGCACATGAGTTGTATGATGAAATGCTTGAGAAAGGCATGAGTAAGAGTAAAGAACCTTAATTATTGCTACATGGCATAATTGCATTTCATGAGTGCATTAATGAGCATGAATCATCCATATGCATTAATTATGCATTAGAGAAATAGTAGAAAAAGAGTACAGTATTTTTGAGTGTGAGCT
Source organism: Pistacia atlantica (assembly GCA_026229545.1). Taxonomy (NCBI): domain Eukaryota; kingdom Viridiplantae; phylum Streptophyta; class Magnoliopsida; order Sapindales; family Anacardiaceae; genus Pistacia; species Pistacia atlantica. The sequence goes on along the minus strand of CM047898.1, from coordinate 11,894,347 downwards.
TCTCTAAAAGAAAAGAGAAAAGAGAGTAGAGTAGGTTATGCGATGGGGAACCCGTGAGTAATGGGCTAGAGTATTCCCACATGTATGCTGCAAAGAGAGAGAGAGCGACTTGAGTATGAGAGAGAAAAGTGGTGTAGCCCATGAGAGTACATGTAGATGAGGGCTATACCGAGAGTACCCGAGAGGGAGATTATACACTCACATGGCCAAGGGTTCCGAATCCATGTATAACCGAGTCCGATCAGCTGAGAATGAGTAAAAGTCACGGAGAGCGGGAGCGAGTCCCGGTCATGCCTCCGGTAAGATGGGGCCGTGACTTACAAAAAGAGTTAGTAGAAAAGAGTTATGAGAAAGAGAAAATAGAGAGAAGTATAAGAGAGAGAGTAAATGAGCATTGTAAGGAAAGAATTAGGGAGAGAGTTACGGGGTTAGATGAGTAGAGGATTTACTTACTGAGCATTGTTTTAGTGCTCACCCCATTGTTTTCTATGTTTTGCAGGATCTAGGTGAGGACACGGTCGAATGGACGCCGGCACGCGAGGGGAAGTGGTTACACTGTCCACCATGTTTTTGATAACTTTTGTACATGATACAAATTTTGTGTAAAGAATGTATATGTTTAATAAAAGAAAAATTTTGGGCCCAACTTATTATACTATTTTATATGTATTTTATTATGTATATTTTATGAGTATTTGAGTAGAAAGCAGCTATTACATGACTAATCTCACTTGTCAAGGTTGTTTGCCGACAACCTGGTGCAACGCATGGGTGTTTGCTAAAGGCAAGTTCACTGACAAGCCCACCAAAAGATTCCATATGGATGGTAACCCCAGTGTCTATGGAATAATTCCTCTAACGAATAGTGGTGCATGTGATCCTTAGACTTGAGATCACTAGAGTGCCTTGTGCACTAATTAGGTGTAGTTTGACACTAGCCCAACGTAGTTCTATTCAGACCTATCAATACGGTAGTGATTGGCTACATTAAGAAGTGTATCGAGACTATGGTGGATCAAAAAAGATTCATCACTCCTGGGTATGGGAAAAGTTTTCTCACTGGGTAATTCAATAAATGGCAATGACACTAAATCTGTGGCCATAGTAGGATTGAGTTGTTGCTTAATCCAATTTAATATTCTTGTTATTGGTCCAATAACTGAATACAAACATATCGAGGATATCTGAGGTTGAAATTATTTCTGTGCCTCAGCCTCGATGAGATAACGGATGATGAAAGGATTTGATTGCACGTAAACCATACTGTTGATAGGCTGCGATTTTCCTAAATCTAAATCTATCGGGTGGCCATGATGTCTTGCTAGGGGCCAATCTTGGTCTATGTGTAGTGAGACAATTAATTGGAGTTAATCGCTATACTATCTAGTGCCAATATGATGAGGAGCCTACTAGGTTACACACTTAGAAGACAATTTAAGAATCAGTCTATGAGAGGGGTATTTTTGTCTTTTGGGACGAAATGGTATTTTGGTAATCTCACAGTGTAATTAAATTTGCTGAGGTTGTTACCTATGTTTAATTTTAATATCAATATCAAAATTAGTGAGATTAATATATGTATATCTAAATGAATTATTATTAATTAAATGTTAACATGTGTGTGTGTGTGTGTGTGTGTGTTTTATTATTATTATTTAAATTTAAAATACCAATTATAGGGTGTTTGGTTGCAAGGGTGAGTTTGTGTTGGTGCACATGGCTATTCCTTAATAGGAATAGAGTTTTAATTAGTTGCACTATATAAGTGTAACTTAAATTAAAACATTATAAGAACTTCCTTGATTCTTTAGCCACCCAAAGCTCTCTCTCACATTTTCACTCTTTAGTGTAAGAGAAAAAAAATTCTTTTTCTCTTGATCTTCCTTGATTCTTGAAGCCCTTGGTTATTCTAGCAAAATAATCAAGGGTTCTATGGATTGTCATCGTGTGGACAGCGTGAGTGCATTTCTACATTGAATCGAGTAGCGAAATCAGATCCAGAGATATTTGAAGGAGCCTCCAAACATGCATAAGTGTTCTAGATCCTTGTATAGGTTGTCTATTTTATGCCGATATGTTTTTATACGTTTTCAGTTTATGCATGTAAACAATATAATATGTGCCTGGATTTTGGGATGTGTAAGTGATCTTTTTCATTTTAAAATACGTTTTTCCACTGCACGTAGATGGCCACTTACCAACAATTTTGCCGAATAAGGCATGACTTACATACCTCATAAGACTAGAAGTCAAACAGGTTTCCAAAACTCCATTCTTATGGAGTTTTGTGATGCAAGTCTGGTTCATATGACCCAGCCTACAATGCCATAGATATGTTTCATTAAAGCCATCATTCTTGACTTTTTTATTTTCAAGAATGAATATTTCATTATTATTTAAATCTAAAGTATACAGACCATTATGTAATCTGGCAGTTCAATATTGAATACCATCCAAACTAAAAGATAATGACCAATTAGTTATCAAACACTAATATACATTGCCCAAAGCGGACACAAAAACAATGTTCTTAGAAACTAAAGGAACATAATAACAATATGAGAAATCTAATATAAGGCCTAAAGGCGAAGATAAATAATAAATCCCTACAGCTAATGCAAGAACTCACGCTCCATTTCCAACTCGTAGGTCCACCTCTCCTTGATCGAGCGATCTACTCTATCATAGTCCTTGCACATAAATGCAAATATGAGAACCACATCTAGTGTCAATGACCCAAGATGCAATAGGAGAAAGATTAATTTCAATCATATACATACCTTTAGAAGAAGATGCATAATTCTTCTTCTTACTTGCTAGGAATGCCTTGCAATGTTTCCTCCAGTGGCCTGGCTTGCCACAATGGAAGCAAACAACCTTTCCATCTTTCCTCACACCTCTAGAAGGCTTGAGGACATGTTAGGTCTTAGGCTTGAACTTAGGATTGGCCTTGGCCTTTCCTTTGCCTTGTTTACCCTTTCTTTTTCCATGTGCAATAGCAACTAGTACCATTGGTTTGGACTTCTTCATGTCCTTCTTTGTTGTCTTCAGCATACTCAGCAGCTCTAAGAGAGTCTTCTCCATAAAATTTATATTAAAGTTTAATATGAATTGGGAGAACAAATCGGGCAAGGATTCCAAAACAAGGTCTATAGAAAGTTTTGCGTCCATGATGAATCCCAAAGTCTCGAGCTTTTAAATGTAGCCAATCATCTTGACTACATGTGGGCCAACTAGGGCTCCCTCAACCATTCGGCATCTATACAATGCCTTTGACACCTTGTATCGCTCCTGTCTTACACTTCTGGAAGAGTTCCTTGAGATTTGTGATGATAAAACTAGCTTCCAAATTCTCATGTTGCTCTTGCAGATCAAGTCTCAATGATGCCATTATGATACATTGAACAATGCCGGCATCATCCAAATACTTTTGATAAGCATCTATTGCTTCCTGAGTAGCATTAGGTTCAAGCGCTTCCATAATAGGTTCACTAATGATGTACAGCTTTTCTTCTAACTCTATTACAATTCTTGGATTTCAATACCAGTTAGTGAAGTTCATACCATCGAACTTACTTTCCTTATCGATGATTGATCTCAATGATAGGATAGATAAAGTCATAATGAAAGTGAATCTACAAATGAAAAATTTAAACAAAGTTAATACTATGTTATTTAATAAGGCCTTTTATTAATCAATTGCTCCCACTATTTTACTCAAGTTCAATAGCCCTCACTATTAAACTCAAGAAAGCCCGCCGGTCTTCCTCGTGGGCTAAATCCCATCATTTCTATTTCAACCTTCACGGGGCGAACAAATTAAAATAGAATGATTAGGTAGGTCAACAAAATTTAATTCTACACCATCTAATAGCACTAATTGTTAAACTCAAATGTAAATCAAGCCAACAAATCGATTACACAATCCAACGGCATCAACCACTGTCCTTAAGTGTAACTTTCGGATCAGTGAGTTGGACACTACATGTCATCTTATGCATCTTTAAGTACACTACTCTACTATGCCTCTAGTGTATTTATCAATCTTCGTGGAGGCGAACAAGCAAAATACACCTAGTTAAGTCTAACCTATCACTATTAAGGAAAAACTTCAATGTATAATTAACCTCCCACTTGTAGAAGTGTAGCCTTTGTGGGGGCGAACAACACCACGATGAACAGTGGTTTGATTAATCCCATAATGATGGAAGGCATATTGTTATTTGTGACTTAATATCTTAATCGAGGGTTCTTGATTTTATTGTCTCACCAATTCTATTATCTTTTTAGCATGTTATAGTTCAGCATGTTAAAACATTCAACCTTAACATGCTTTCTAAGGTAACAAATAAATTTGTCCATACATGGCCAATCTAAAACCAAATTCCCCAAGCTTTGAGGAATTAGTAGGTCAACTAGGTTCATGCAATTTTATTAAAAAACTTCATTTTAGTCTTCGAGACTCACTTCACGCCTTCGCTCCATCTTCTTTACAAAAATGATATAACCCTATACTAAATTACATTGAATAAAATAGAAACCTCAGTTACATTCAAGGGGATTTAGATGAGACGAGAATACATTGAGAATAAAGATATAGCTAGGACACGTAGGCCGTATTTAATAATTATAAAAGTTACAAGCATTCATCCCATAATAAATAATAAACCTAAGGTCGATGGCCAAGTACCAAACACCATGCATATTTAGACATCAATCAAATATGGCATATCATGTAAAACTCAAATATAAATTTACCAGGTAAATTAAGTTTACCCCCTTTAATTCTATAAACTTGCAAAATGTGTAGTTTACTCCCTGTCCAATTCGAAAACAAACTAAATAGTTCAGATAAGCAGCAATTGCTCTATTTTATGGCTCAGAAAAAATTTCAAAATGCCACCTTGTAATTCCCAAAACATCTTTCTCTCGCAATATCGGGAAGGGACCTCTTACCCTTCAATTTCCACACGAAAGCTCGCAAGAAACAACTCATTGATCAGGCTGCTACCAAAAATGATTAGCAACATCCCTACAAGCCCCAAACAGGTTTCTCCCACTAAGGTTACACGTGTTATTGTGCAACTAAAAACATCTGGGTGGCTATGCACGTGAATGCGCAAACCTTGGCTTGTCATGGCCCTACGCATGGCTTGTGATCGGCTATAGTTAAGGGTCACGTATGGGTGTACGTGACCAATAGCAGGTCACGTGTAAACGCATGTGGCCATGGGCATCAAGACATCTGCTTGCACTCCACAAGGGCCAGCCATGCATTTAAACACACGGCCAGGGGCCTCGCCTAGCCATGCGTTTAAACGCATGGCCAAGGGCCAACAAGGGACAAGCCGTGCATGGCCAAGGGCCAGCAAGGGACAAGCCACACATGGCCAAGGGCAGGTAGGCCCTGCGCACACAACCATATTTTCAAGTTTTTCATAACCCTAATCAATAGGATTAAAAACAGATTTAATCAATTTCAATTTAAACAATTGAAACAAAAACCCTAACATGCAATTTTCTATCAAATCAATTAACATGTTAATAACATAAAACATATATCAATCCAAGCTCTGATACCACTATAGGGTTTTCATTGAATAATAAGCAGAATATAAAATAAAACTTTATTCAATTTAACCCGTTAATCCCATGATCAAGACTGATATATTCAATCCGTTTATAAAATAAAACAACCCATACAAGGTTTGTTGTTATTACCTACCTTTGGAGGCTCCTTCAGTTCTTTGATTTACTTTTCGCTAGTCGATTCAAGATGGAATCTCTCTAAGAAGTCCACACAAAAGTGGGAGGCTAATCCAGATGCAAGGAAGTTTCCTAGAGTCCTTGGATGCAAGAAGAGAGAACATGCAATTGAGACAAAGAAATTCTGTCTCAAAAACTTAATAGGTAGCTAGAGTTTTTGGTTTGGGAGAAAATAATGAACTTATTGTTATTTAATTCTCCCATTCCTTTCCTTGTATAGGTGGGAATAAAATATTCCCCATTAAGAAAAGGAATATTTCTAGTCCTTATTTTGGAATGGGATATTGTAACGCCCCACTTGAGGTACATAGTTAAGATTTGATGATTGGCTTGAATGTTTATTGATTTGTCCTCATTGGAGCTTCCATGTTGTCATTTTCGGTCGGTTGGCCCTTAGTTGGATTGATGAGTTGCTTTGGTTGAGTGTTTGCCCTGAAAATTATGAAGAATTGGCAAAATTTGGTGTTACAGGATTCGCCGGGCCGAAGAAGAAGCTTCGCCATGGCGAGGAGGTGCTGTTGCCCACGGAGTAGCTATTGGAGTATTTCGCCGCGGCAACGGGCCGGCTGAAAAATTTGTTAAGTTTTAGATATTTTTCCCTAACGGTAATTTGACCATTCTACCCCTAATTAGTAGGAAAAGTGGGGAGTAGAATGTAAGGAAATTTCATGGAGAATATGTTAGTGTGGGGGTGTGATTGTAATGAATCAAAGGATATAGGTGGAATTTTCCAAGAAAGAGCAAGGGCATTATGGGAATGAATGAGGATATTTTGAGCTAAAAAGGGTTGAAGCTTAGTGAACCCTTCATTCATTCTTCTTCCACCGCCTCCTTCATTCTCCATTCCTCTCAAGTTTTCCTTCAATCTTTCAAGGATTCAAGAGGGCTTTTTGAGTAGTTTGAAGTGGGAAGTTAACCCAAAACATCCTAAGGTAAGGATTCTTGCTTTAGATGTTAATTTTACCTTTATATGAGGTGAAGTCTTATAGCATGGTTGGTTAAAATTGTAGAGAATAGACAAGTTATCAAAGGTAAAGAGAAGTGCTAGTGGAATCATTCCATCACAAGTAAGTAAAATCCCTTAAGGGGGGGCACAGTACCTACCATGTCGGGAGCTATGTGAACTCCGTGGCCGGGCCAGTCAGGGTGTCAGAGCCAGGCGGTTCGTTACATAAAAAGGCGCATTTTTATTGTCACAGCCCGCGGCCCCACACAGGAGTTCCTCGCGGTGCCCACGCAGGGCCCACATAGCATCGTGACTCACAAAGCTCCCCCCCCCCCAAGGGATTTCTTTCAATTTCCCAACCACTCAAACCCAAGACCAAGGGGCTATAGTCAATTGTAGCTAGCCCGATGGTACTTACCATGCTCCCCAATTGACTATAGCCCCTTGGTCTTGGGTTCGAGTGGTGGGGAAGGCGAAAGAAATCCCTTGGGGGGGGGGAGATAGCTTTGTGAGTCACTTGCATGCGCGCGACTGGGCATGGGCCAAGAGGAACTCGTGATGGGGCGCGGGTCTGTGACAATAAAAAGACGCATTTTTATGTAACGTCGCAGCATGGTCAGCCCACTATTAACCGGCCACGGAGTTCACACAACTCCCTACGTGGCAGGTATTGTCCCCTCCCCTACTGGCTATAGTCAATTGTAGATGGCCTGATGGTACTCATGGTACTTCCCATTTGCCTATAGCCCCTTGGGCATGGGTTCGAACCATGGGGGAGGCGAAAGAAATCCCTTAAGGAAGGGGGAACAATACTTGCCACGTAGGGAGTCAGTGAACTTCGTGGCCGGTTGGTAGTGGGCTCACCATGTCGACCATTACAGATATTTCCCAATTAAATATACCTTCCTATTTTGCAATAGAATATTTCCTAATTAAATATATATTCCTAATAAATAAATATTTATATTTATTTATTTATCCATACATTTAATTAATGGGATATTTAAATATATTTAATTATAATTAGATATATGTATTCCATATATTTAATCCATATTAATATTGACGTTTTATAATATTAATATAATTACAACTTTGCTAAATTAACTTCAATATAAATATTGAATGTTGGCAACGACTTTTAACAAATTTAATCGTATAGTAAAATTACCAAAATACTCTTTTCGTCCAAAAGGCTCTTTATTATGTTAGCAATGACTAGATTTATAATTTAGCATCAACTAATTAGTGCTTCCATTCACCAATCAAAATTGGCCTCTAGCAAGGTATCATGATTACCCAACAAATAAAGATTCAGTGAAGTAGCTACCTTTCAATAATATGGTTACCATGCAATTCAAATCCTTTCATCATCATTTATCTCATCAAGTTTTGAAGTACAGAAGTAGTGTCAACTCAATGAATATTGTGCTTTGATATGTTTATATTCGGTTGTCAAATCAACAACCATGTAAATTGGATTCGAGTACCAACTCGATTCCATTGTGGCCACAGATTTTGCGGTTTTAGTTCCTAACTGAATATCTTAGCGAGATAATTTCACTTGTAACTAGGAGTGATGAATCCTTTGTTGATCCACCATAACCATAGTGTACCTCTTGATGTAACCAATGACTATTGTACCAATAACCCCAAATAGGATTACATTAGGCTAGTGTCAAATTACATCAATAATTATACATGGCGCTCTAGTGACCTCAAGTCGGGGGATCACATGCACCACCACCTATTGGAGGATATAGTCCATAGACACTAGCGTTACCATCTTGTGGGGAATCCTCCGATGGGTCAATCCAGTTAACTTGTCATTAACAAGCACTCATGCATCGCACCAGGTTGTCACCTAACAACCTTGACATATGAGCACTGTCACTACTTTTTGGTAGGGTCGTTCAATACTATAATAGTCTTACCATATAATCTGTGTCCTTGTTCAAATTAATACTAGGGCTACGGAATAGTTCTAGAATGGACCACCATATGTGATCAGAGGGTTTTCACAATTAAGATTTAAAATACTTAATTTTCTCGCCACAATTCAACCCTTCTAAGGACATATGTCAATATATATATAAGTATATAAATGAATGCTATGATATAGAAGTTATGCCTTTATTGATATTCAATAATATTATTACAAATGTCCTAATATTATTGGCTCTAGTGCACCTATCCTAACAATGCGCAACTAGTTCCCTCATCTTTGTCATATCGAACTTGCCACCTATAAGAGTAGGCATCATATTTTCTCAAACACTTGAATCTGAACACGGAAAATTAATATGTTATTGCCTCATGAAAACTATTCACCTCACACACCTTTTCAAGTGCCTTGAAAATTGAATAATGCTCCTAGTTGAAGTAATTTGAAGTCTGGCCTTATAGTGGATGCACTCTGCCTTTTTCTTACCGTTAGGTAAAACCACTTCTTTAAATTTCGTCCAAATTTGCAAATGTCTTAACTCTTTTTCTTTTTCTTCTTCTTTTTTTTTCTTCCTTTGAAATGGATTATCATAATTTTCTTCATTATGTGGGCTAGCAATAGCAATTGCATTTCCATCCATATTAGTTGTGGCCTTAGTGAAGTTTTGAGGTTTAGCAGGTGAAATTGTATCATCCAACATAGGTCGGCTTGCAGATGAGCCTTCCATACCTATAATGGATACGACTAGTTTAATCACAAACAAAAATATTATTCCTTTTCTCGCGCATACATGTAGCATTCAACGAAATAATTGAAATCAATAAACATAAAACACCAGAACATGTTTAACTAAATTGTAGAAAAACAACAAATAAAAATGTGAAAATTGGCAAGAATATTAAAATATGGTGAAAATAACAAATGTTATGAATGCATCAATCTAACAATCTCCAAACTAGATTAAACAAAACAAAGCTTCTCATATATAGAATAAAATAACACAAAAAATCCTAAACTGATAAATAGAAACAAAAAATTCATCAACTATTATTACAGATCATATCCATAATTCAAAGCCAACATAAAATAATTTATCACATTGCATAAAAATTATGAAACCAATTGGGTACTTAAAAGAAACTAAGAAAGAAAAGACTAAACTTTAAAAATAATTTATCACAAATATGTTTTTTTAATTTACTGATAATACAACACTTTTGTGAGGGCATGGAAAAAAGAAATGAAAAAGAATGATATCAATGGTTTTGCACAAAAGTGCTGGTGCCAAATGAACTAGAGAAAGTGAAGTACATGTGAATAGGCATTTTAGGGCTCTCTGACCCAATATCTACTAATCTTTGGGCTTTAATTCATAAAAGATGAAGTAAAAGGAATACCCCCACTGTGTAATTGATAATCCTATTTTTCCCTATGATTTTGCATTGAATTTCAATATGATTTAGGATACTTCTCATACAATTTGGTCTATAATTGTTACTTAATTCTATTAATTTTGCACTGCAATCCTAAATGATAATTTTGAGCATAAATGATGGTTTTGAGCGTTAATTGTGTAACTAGAGCTTGGAAACTTAGAATGACCTGAATTTAGAAGCTATTGAAAGCTAAGAAGCAGAGCTACAACTTTAATGTTTTAGGTTTTTCCTAATTCTGACTGGAAGAGGATGAAAACATGTCTTCAAGTTGTGAATAGCACACTGCGAACTGAAGAAAACATCTTTGGACGTGTTTCAGTATTTGGGCCATAACCTGATATATAGACCTTGGATTGGGCTTATTATTGAATGAGTAGAAATATAATTGAAAGGGAAACAATTCATATGTTTACCACTTTGCCAGATTCAAATGTTGTCGTGCTCAAATTTGGCCCGAAAGATCTTCACCGCGGCAAAACTGTGTCAGATGCAAAAAAAATAAAATAATGCATTTTGGCTTGCTATGGCTTCATCCTTAAGTGAGAGGGGTATAAATTGACATGAAAAGGAAGGGAAAAGAGTCTTGATTCATCATTTGGCAGGCAGCTCTTGGAAGGGGAAGATTATTGAATATTTGGGCTTCAGTTAGAGAAGATTTCTCCATCTTTTGCTTGTTTTTCAGTGATACACCTTGATTCAACTTGTTTTTGTTATTTTATCTTGTTTTTTTAGTATGAACTGAGTTTTGCTAGGGTTGGATGTAACTTTGATACAATGATTTCAAAATTATATAAATTGATTTACTTTGAGTTTTAATTTCATGATTGAGTGTTTATCTCTTTGCTTAGTGACTTTTGGATGCTTGATCACCATTCAAATGTGTGTTGTTCACAATGAAACGGAGAAGTGACTTTGTTATATGTGCTGAAAGTTTTAAATTTATGAAGTGAATTAAAACTTAAGCAGAAATGGTTGCTATGTTTATTTTGGTAGTTCATTAAACATAAACATAAAGCAATAACATAAACATAAAGTAACAAACATAAACCAAAGTAAAACACACAAGATTTTTACATGGTTCAGCAAAATGCCTACACCATGGGACCAAGTCCAAAATGAAGCTAATCCATTAGGTTAACTTTACAGTTCAATTACAAAGTCAAAGATTAAGCCTCAGCTGCCAAAACACCCTTGTTTTGCAATGCTTCACGCTCTACCCTTTGGTTAAACAACGTACACCCATAGTGAGCTTACAAGAACACATAATGAACACGATCAGCCTTGAGCTTCTCTCAATGACCAGAAATGAAGACACACTTCAGTGGAAGAAGCTCAACACGTTTCAACATCTCATAGTGAGCGGGGACGCATTTTGGGTACTTTGAAAGAGCTATTTTAAAGCTTTACCTAGCATAGAAACATGACAAAAACAAAGTAAAAATTCAGAGAATTTTTAGTGTACTTTTCAAGGAAATATCATGCTTAAGAAAAAGTGCAATGGAGAAAAGTTTATATAGGAAAACATCGACCAATGTAAGGATAAGTGGCAAGAACAACTTTATTTAATTCACCTTTATAAAAGTTTATTCCAATATCAAGATGTCACCTATCAAAGATAATAAAACTTTCTAGCACATTGAATATGAATTTGACAAGTGTTATGGACCACACAAATATCTCAAAAGAGAATATAACACCTCATGCATTCAAGAAGCATAACACGTGTTACCCAAATAAAACTGTCAAATATGTTGTGATCACTCTGACTTAGAGGTGCTCACCCGATAAGGCATATAACCAATAAAAAGGAAGGTGATCACCTTAAATATGAGGTGGTCATACTGGAAGTTAAACAGAATAAATGTGCTAAGACAAGGTGAGGTGATCATAACAAGATTGAGAGTACCACTCTATGTTCATAAGTTGACAAATAACTTACATGTGCCTTTTGGGATAAATACCATAGATTGAGCGAAAACTAGAGATAGATAAACTCGATTTATGAAATCTAGATAGAATTCCACAAAGCTTAAAATACGTTGAACTATTAAACTTCAATTTTTTGGGTTTGGAAGGTTAATAAGAAGAGGTGGGGTGGTATAACCTGAGAAGGAGTACTAAACAACTTAGGGAATTTGATTTTCAATCAAGGAATTAGAACTTGGGTAATAGATTCTATGAATCGGGTTAGCGTATCTAGGTGAAATCAACACCCTAGCATTTTTTAACATTGTTTGATTCGTTTGGATTTTGGGTTTTGTTGTCTTTAATTTCATTTTTGTCATTTATTAGTTGTTAATTTGTATTTAGTTGTTAATATTCCATCAATCCAATTTATTGTTGCTTCAATTAGGACTTGAACTAGAGAAATTGGTACTTAGTAACACTATCCTCGTGGGAACAATACTCTACTTATCACTTTATTACTTTTTGCGACTAGTGCACTTGCTAAATATGCATTTGAAATAACGCACCAATGTTTTTGGCGCCATTGTCAGGGATAGTTGATTATTAATATTGATAGTATCTAGTTGGTGCTAAATTGAAGCTTTTATTTCATTTTTGCTGTTAATCGTAAATATTTTATAATCTTAAGCTTGAGTTCTTTTGTTTGTAGTTTTTAGCTTAAATTTTGTGAATACTTAAGTTTGAACTTTTTATTGTAGTGCATGTGGAGATCATGGCAGAAGTACATATAACGTTGAGGGAATTATGTCGTACCAATGATGCAAGAAGGCAATTATGGTATTACAAGGCCACCTGTTGCAGTGAACTTTGAAATTAAGGTGGTAACCCAAAAAAAAAAAAAAAAGACTTTGAGATTAAGTTGGAACTTTATATGAGGATCCAATTTTGCATATCACTAGTTTTCTAGAGATATGTGACATGTTCAAGCACAATGGAGTGACTGACGATGCAATTAGGCTAAGATTGTTCCATTTTCACTAAGAGATAAGGCAAAAGGTTGGCTCATGTCACACCCAGCTAGAACAATCACCACATGGGACGGAATTAGCTCAGAAGTTTCTTGCAAAATGCTTTCTACCAACAAAATCGGCTAAGATAAGGAAGAACGTTACCTCTTTTGTGCAAGGTGATGATGAGTCATTATATGAAGCATGGGAGAGGTACATAGAGTTCTTAAGGAAATGTCCACATCATGGTCTACCGGTTTGGATAAAAGTCCAGACATTCTACAATGGGTTGTTACTAAATATTCAATTTATGGTAGATGTGGCGGCAGGAGGAGCATTAAATCACAAGATTCTAGAACAACTTGAGGTGATGGCCAATAATAACTACCAAACACCCAATGAGCGAGCAATGCCTAAGAGGAGCATGGGTCTACATGAAGTTAACGCCTTCATCGCATTATTTACTCAAATTTCAGCACTTCAAAAACAATTGGGAGGTATGAATGTAAATATTTTTCACTTGCCTTTTCTAATTAACTTGTGAATTTTGTGCAAGAAACCATGCGAGTGTGGAATGCCAAGCGGGAAACCTGTTCATCTTCTCAACAACCGAGCAAGTGAATTACATGGCTATTTCAAAAAGGTCCCAGAATGACCCTTTTTCCAACACATACAATCCAAGATGGAGGAACCATCCAAATTTCTCTTGAGCTCGGACACCGGAATGGTGCCAATTACCAAGCTGGGGAGAACAACCAAGCTGAAGATATTTTGAATGGTTCATGAATGAGATGAAATCGCGTCCATTGAAATTTGATTAACAATGCAAAGCGATTGAGAGACCTAAGGTTCCTTGCCAAGAAAAACAATCAACCGAGCAAGTGAATTATTTCACAAAGGAATGACCCTTTTTCCAACACATACAATCCAAGATGGAGGAACCATCCAAATTTCTCTTGGGGCAATCAAGGAGCACCAAGGCTGGTAGCCAATTACCAACTGCTAGAGGGGAGAACAACCAAGCTAGAAGATATTTTGAAAGGTTCATGAATGAGACGAGGACAAATTTCAGAAATCAAGAAACGTCCATTCGAAATTTAGAGGTTCAAGTGAGGCAATTAGCAAAACGATTGACAGAGAGACCTCAAGGTTCCTTGCCAAGAAAAACTAAAGTTAATCCTAGAGAAAAGGTTCATTCCATAACATTGAGGAGTGGTGTAGTTTTGAAGGAACCTCAACAAAGAAAAGAGTTGAAAGATCATGAAGCAAAAAATCTCAAAGCGAAAGGGTGTGTAAGATACTTAAGGGAATTTCAACCAAGCAACTCACCTCACAAGGAATAATTTAAGGAATTTGGTGTAAGTGGGCACAAGCCATAATTGGTGTTGGAGGAGACTCCAAACATTGGACTCAAACAATCACTATCTCATCTCAAGTACGCATATAAGAATTTGAAGTTCTGAAAACATGCTTATGAGAATGCTCAAAATTCCAAAGGAAAGACCAAGAGGTGGCAATGGGAAGTAAAGCACCCCACAAGGATCCGGATTGACGAAGGACCATGGGAAAGTCGAGCTTTCGACTTTAACTAAAGCGCTTCTTGGGAGGCAACCCAAGTGTTTTTATATTATTTTGTTTTTGTTGAAGTTTATTTTTAATTTCAGAACTTTGGTTTTAGTTTGATGAGGTTTAATAATTTCCTTATTAATTTGTAATGTGTTTTAACAAATTGGTGCACCATGAGTTTTCATGCCTTGATAGATTTGTATGATGATGAAGACAATGAATAAGGTGTCAAGCATTGACATAAAGGACACACTTCGCAAATTAATTAGGGGAATATTTCTTATCCCTTCTCTATTCCTTCTTCTTTGTTGTGTGACATTGAGGACAATGTCATTTTAAGTTTGGGGGGAGAGAAAAATTTGAAATTTTTCTTGTTTGTTTAATTTGGTGTGTATATTTTTGCTTTTCTTGTGCGAGTGATTTGGTTTGAAGTATTGTTGTTCAAATGTGTGGTTTGTTGTGTGTTTTGGTGTGGTTATTTTACTCATGTTTGTCTATTTAATGCTTTTTGGTTGTGTTTGTTTTTAATTTTTGCGCATTGTTGAAAATAATGCCCTAGATGATTCATATAAGTCCATGATGAGAATTTTATTGTTAGGAATTTTAGAGTATGAGGTATTTCTTTAAATTGAAATTGGGTTCACTTTGTTTTAGCTAAAAGTTTCTTGAGTAGTTCAACCATGATTTTCTTTGTTTTAACATGCTTAAAGGCATTTTATGTCAATGTTGTGAAGTCTTGATGATGTTGATGAATTCTAGAGCCTAGTTGAGAATTGCTTCGAGGCAAAATCCTAGATTAGACATTTTTTTTTTTTTTTTTGGGAACGTTTGAATCTTTCTAGCCAACCCTGTTTTGAATTGTCTCTAGTCACCCTTTTGAGTGTTTTGATTATTATTGCCTTATTTTTCTTGTGTAACCAACAATGTCCAACCCCTTCAGCCTAAACACTTTATCATACCCTTTAGGAGAACTCTGTACCATATGCATATCATATAGAGTAACGAAGGTGTGTGAATAAGTAATCGATCGAAAAATCATAAGTTTGGGGGTTGTGAAGAGGCAGCAAAAAGGAAAACAACCCCAAGTGAATTATCAATTTTTGTAAATATTTTGAGTTAAAAAAAAATCATTTCAATTTAGAATCAAAAATAAGAAATTTATAAGTTTGGGGGTTGTGAAAGGTGTGCCATTGTTTGGAGGTTGAGCAATAAAGGAGGATCATGACTTGAAGTAGCTCTTTGTGGTTGTATGAGGAAAATTGAGTTATCTTACTTTGTTTTTCCTACATTTCTTTAGAGCCTACTAATCAAGCCTAACGTTACAAACTTACAAAAACCTTTTGATCCTTAGCAAGGTCGAGTCTACATTAATGGAGAGTAATTCAGAAATTAGGCTTATGAAATTTGTTAACTATCCAAGAGATTTTGCTTTTTTGCATAATATAATCCAAAAAGTGAATGATGGATTGAATTGGGGATTACTTACTTGAGGAGCTCATAGAGGAATAAGGTTAATTTGCAAATTTGACTTTTCGGAATATTGAATAGTTTTCCTTGAATAATGTTGCCGACAATTTTTTAGACTTGCATTGTGATTCAATCCTAGGTATGTATCTTTCTTTTTGTTTTGATTTTTATTCCTTTTTGCTTGAGGAAAATTAAATCTTAAGTTTGGGGGTATTTGATAATCCAATTTTTCCCTATGATTTTGCATTGAATTTTCAATAGGATTTAGGATACTTCTCATACAATTTGGGCCGTAATGGTTACTTAATTCTATTAATTTTGCTATGTTGGCCTAAACGATGATTTTGAGCATAAATGATGGTTTTGAGCATTAATTGTATAACTTGAGCTTGGAAACTCAGAATGACCTAAATTTAGAAGCTATGGAAATCTAAGAACCCTAGAGATACAACTTTCATATTTTGGGATTTTTCCTAATTCTGACTAGAAAAAGGTGAAAACTTTGCTTGAAGTTGTGAACAGTACGTTGCAAATTGAAGAAAATGTCATTGGACGTGTTTCAGTATTTGGGCCATAATGTGAGGTTTAGACCTTGGATTGGGATGATTCTTGAATGAGTAGAAATATAATTGAAAGGGCTACAATTCATATGTTTACCAACTTTGCAAAAGTCAGATGTTATCGTGCTCAAATTTGGTCCGAAATATCTTCACCGTTACAAAACTGCGTCAAATGCGAAAAAAAATAAAACGACGCATTTTGGCTTGCTAGGGCTTCATCCTTAAGTGAGAAGAGTATAAATTGACGCAAAAGGGAGGGAAAAGAGTCTTGGTTCGTCATTTGGGAGGCAGCTCTTGGAAGGAAAAGATTTCTCCAACTTTTGCATGTTTTTCAGTGATGAACCTTGATTCAACTTATTTTTGTTATTTTATCTTGATTTTGAGTATGAACTGAGTTGTTTAGCTAGGGTTTGATGTAACTTTGATACAATGATTCAAATTTATGAATTGATTTACTTTAAGTTTTAATTTTATGATTAAGTGTTTATCTTTTTGCTTAGTAACTTTTGGATGCTTGATCACCATTCAAATGTGTGTTGTTCACAATGAGACTGAGAAGTGATTTGTGATATGTGCCTCTTGAGATAAATATCCATAGATTGAGCGAAAACTAGGGATAGATAAACACGATCTATGAAATCTAGATAGAATTTCCATAAAGCTTAAAAGACCTTGAACTATTAAACTTCAATTTTTGGGTTCGGAAGGTTAATAGGAATAGGTGGGGTGGTATAACCTGAGAAGGAGTACTAAACAACTTAGGGAATTCGATTTTCAATCAAGGAATTAGAACTTGGGTAATAGATTCTATGAATCGGGTTAGCGTATCTAGGTGAAATCAACACCCTAGCATTTTTTAACATTGTTTGATTCGTTTGGATTTTGGGTTTTGTCTTTATTTTCATTTTTGTCATTTATTAGTTGTTAATTTGTATTTAGTTGTTAATATTCCATCAATCCAATTTATTGTTGCTTCAATTAGGACTTGAACTAGAGAAATTGATACTTAGTAACAATATCCTTGTGGGAACGACATTTTGCTTATCACTTTATTACTTTTTGCGACTAGTGCACTTGCTAAATATGCATTTGAAATAACGCATCAGTAATTGTACACAAAACAAAGAGGATTAGTCGTTAAGTGCAAGAATTAAAGGGTGATCTCCGAGATGATCTGCCTAGCTGACTAGTCCAACTGGTTGGATAGATTGATCGGCCGGTGACGTCATCAATTCCAAAATATTTTAAATCAAGGAAAAACACCCTACCAAATTACTCATTAGTCCCTAAAGGTTTGAAACCCATCAAAAACACCCCTATAAAATTCTATGTGTCCCTATAGGTTTGAAATTAAGCAAAAACACCCTGTAATCTGGTTAGTTGCAAAGAGACTAGTGATGGTGACAACAATTAGTGACCAATAAGAGTTTGGAATGTTGGGGCTTTTGATGTGGAGATGAAGGCGATTCTTATGGTTGTGTCAATAAGGTCTAAAGGTGGGAATTTGGGACCGGGCCTAAAAAAGCCACCCAAAAAACCAATCGTTAGGACCGCTTCACAAGGACCAATCCTCGGAGGCTTGGTCCCAAACCAGGACTAGGCCTAGGCCCATGGAGGAGGGCCCGAGCCCTAGTTCGGTCCCTCCTCCAAGGCCCAGGCCTAGGACCGGTCCTAGCCCCGATCCCAAACCCTCCCGCCCAATTTTGTTTAAGACTCTAATAAATATCCATAACCCTCCTATTTTATATAAAATATATAATAAATGTAGGGGCTAAACTAAAATTTTATGCATTAAGGGACAAATTGAAATTTTACAGGCCCATAGGACTGGTCCCTTGGGCCCATGACTGGTCCTAGGGACCGGTTCGGGCTCTAAAAAATTCATGGGCCTAGGATTGGTCTCGGGACCGATTGGGCTCGATCCCAATTTGGGACCGAACCCATTGGGCCCAGACCCAAGACCAATTGGGACCGGTCCTTGCCCACCTCTAACGAGGTCGAAAGGCGTTGGAAGTTTCCGAAATCAAAGAGGAAGATTGTCAGTCTTGCAAACAAGAGGTGGAGAGTAAAGAGTGAAATAATGTGGTTTTGCCATAATCAACTACGAAACTAGAGTAATTGGAGGCCATCGAAGTGAAGGCCGCCAAAGGGAAGTAGATTGTGAAGTGATGTGAAGAACAATGTGAATTGTCAAGTGAAAGTTATGGATCGAAGAAGGAAGAAACTTGCTAGAAATTTGGCACTTGGGGCGACTGTGTGTCAATTGTTAAAATTGTTAGTTTAGTTTTAGTTTTAGTGAACCGCTGGTTGGACCGCGAACAGGTGGGTTTTAGGCCCATCCAGCACGGTCCAAATGCCATAACAGTTTTTTAGTTGCAACTGGACTGGTTTTATGGCCGGCCGCCTGGTTCGGACCAGTTCGATTTTCGTAACAATGCTTGCATATGCACAGTATAGACAAGTCAAATTCGGGTGACCCAAGTGAAGAAAATCATGCCCAAGGAAGGAATTAAATTATTATTTATTAGTGTTCTAGTGTGTGCATGTTGTCCTATATTTATGTAACTTTGTGTTTCGCTCATACTGAACAGTTGCATCATTTTTATATGGCTCTAATAATTTTATGGTTTACCTAAGCCCAGCTAATTAGAGGAAATTTACAAATGAAAGAGATCTCGAATCCTACAAGAAGGATTACAACTTACAAGAACAAGTTAGATGGCAAAAGTGAGAATAACAAAAAGAGAGTAGAAAGGCTTTTCGCACCGATTCAGACAAGAGGAGAATAGACGAAATGAGCTGAGAATCTAAAGGCTTTTCGCACCGATTCAGACAAGAGGAGAATAGACGAAATGAGCTGAGAATCTCTTGAATCGTCGGTGGAGTAGTTGAGTCAAAGTCGGTAGAGTTAGTCAATTCACAACGGTCGTGGATGAATGAAAGATCGGTGAATATACAATGGTATGTATGCTCCTGTATTTATGGAAACCTTGAGGGTAGTTAGAAAATTAGGCCAGAAGTAAATATATAATATAACAAATTATTTTAGATTTATTTATAATATTTAATTTAAAGTTAATTTACATTTATGTATAATACTTAATTTAAATTTAATTTAGATCTAAATCTCTTTTCAACCCCATTCATAAAATTTGATCTAACTGACAATAATACCCTTGGAAATAAATAAACATTACGCAAGAAGATCATATTTCACCCAAAAAGAAGTTTAATATTGGAAAAAAAAAAATCTTTTTTATTTCAAGTCCATATATTTTTACTTAAAACCATTCAAATCATAGCCCTCCACCCATTTTAATATTTCTTTCACTTCAAAATTAAATGATAACCATCAAAATCAATTTATTTCTACAAGACTACAACACAAACATTTAATCTCGATATGTACAGTTTATGTTTATGACTCAAAATTCATGCAAAGACTTATTATATGAGTTGTATGTTCATAGAATAAGTAGTTCCTTCACAATGACTTCAATTGGTTATGGTATGTCGCTGCAAGGAGTCAAAAAGTGATTTTATATATATAAAGAAAAAAACCATAATGACGCAAATTTTGGAATTAATGTTGATTTATTTGAAATGGGGGTTAATTAGAGAATTAGTGGGGTGCATAATTATTTATAAAATGGTTTAAATATGTATTACATTAAATTAACAATTGATGTGTGCAAAAACATCCAAGTTTAAAACTTACTTAAATTATATTAAAATGTCGTTTATTAGCATAGAGTAAGCAAGGTTCTTTCACACAGAAGATTTTTCAAACTATCTAATTATTTACTGGGGGTGAGGGGTTGATTGATCAAACAAATTAAATTCAAGGTTGAAAGAACATGAGAATAACGAGATTGAAATATCATTCATCACCACTAAACTTGTATTACGGATTATCAAAAACACTTCATAACTTTCTACTCTTTTGTTTATAACAGCTTAAAAAATATCACAAGCTCAATAAATTCAATTTCTCTTTACTTTGTCATTTAATTAAACAAGCTCTTAAACCAATTCTCTATCTATCAAACAACCTAGAATAAGCTTATCTAGAGTTAATTTAATAAAAGCATTAAGAAGTGAGAAACATATTGAATCAAGGCTAAACTCACAAGCACGGTTTAGTTATCTTGAATATTTATTCACATTACAAGCAATTTACCAATAGATATTTGGATTAATTAAGCTAATACTAACCTAATAATCCAAATTGGTAATTAATAAATTTAACCTAACCATTTAATTGTGTACTTAAATAATCAAGGGAGTCTATTAAAGCATAATAATAGGGAATAAAACACATAATCAAAAAAAGTAGGAAGAAAGAAAATTGCAGATTTTATTATTTATCACAAAACATATCTCATATTTAGGGCTTTGAAATTACTCAGATAACAAGAAAATTAGCTATTCATAGAAAATAAGAAATCTAGAATAGTATTCATGAGGACAAACAATAGAAGGGAGTAGAAAATCTTAGGAAAATTTGGGTTGATCAATGGTGTTGCTGCAGAATTCCTCCAGCTCTTCCAATTCTATTATCCAAGCCTCCTCTTTCATAAACTATCTGCCTTCAAAATTGTTTCCTCTCTCTCTCTCCACAACCCTAAAAAATTCTAAGGAAATCTATTTATAGTGCTAGGCTTCTAGGGACATTTTTTTAACAATATTAGAAGAATTAAAATAAGAAAATTTGGAAAAAAAATCTTAGCAAAAGAACCCAAGACTCGGTGGGCCGCGACAATGACTTTCTATGCCGTGGCCCGTGCCTGTCTTCATATGCAAACCCAGGGCATCACCGCTGCGGTGCGACCTTGTCATGCCGCGATGCGTCTCTTCGTCTCGAACTCATGTGGATCTCACGTCTGGCCTCCTTGTGCACGTGTGTGCGACTCTTCTTGTGCATGTCACCAGTGTGAGCTGATTGGACTTGACTTGCGTGTGCCATGTGAACTAATAATACTCAAAATGTCATAACTTCCTAGTCTCAATTCTGATTCTCAAACCGTTTATTCCTAATCATCACAAATTTCCTCATTAACTTTATTCTTCATCCAAATATTATTTTTGAGCACCTATAACCTAAAAATACACCAAACATGTCAATGATTCCGAAAAACACATTTATAAAATAATTAAATAGAGTTATACAAATTAAATATTTCCCACAAATGATATCAATAAAACATTAAGGATAAGTGCCTCTCCCCCCACTAAGGAGTTGACTGCCTCTAGTTCTTTCATCCGCTTCTCGCGTTACTCGAACACAGTCACTGGAGATGGACAACTGGGCTCTGATACCAACTCTACTGAAAAGGATATCCTGTCCACCATGGCCATCTTAAATACCAGCCGCCTTAGACACACAGTCCGGTTGACAAGAAGTTTCCAATACAAAATAACACTGTACTTGTAACTTTGGAGACGTTACGGTATCTTACTTTTCTGTGCCCACGCCACAGATTAATATGGTCCAGTAATCTTCATGCTCTGTGAATTTATGCTTTATTATCTTCCCTTGCCAGAGAATATTTTTACAGAACTAATGTATGTTATTTTTCATCATGAGTACTAAACTTACAAAACCAAGTCTTTCACGAACCTCTTCTTTTTCTAGTCCTCGCACCTCTACTTCTTCTACTAGTTCTTCTTCAGCCCTTGTTCATACAGATTATAAAGATAAAGTTGAGTCTTTATATGAACTCTCGTACTTACCTGAAGGTGATTCCACTCCGTTGGATAATCTTCTTATACCCTCTCCGTATAAAAAACCGAACCCAGGATTAAAACCCTGGTTAAACCACCCCGATATCACACCAAGGAGTATGTGTATAGTTCCCGTTTTGATCAGCATGGTGTTCCTACCACTACATCTGAACAGTTTTTTCCTCTCCATTTTCCCTCTGAGTTAATCACTCAATGGCTTAGAGAGGAATACACACATCTTCATTTTGGTGATGTTCGCCTGGCTCTTACTTTCCATGGTCGCAAAGGTCTTCCTACTACGGCTCGTATAGCTCTCCTGGATACGAGGTTTCCTACTTATATCAGTGCCTGTATTGGTAGCATGGAAACTACACTCAACGCTGGTACTGTTATGGTGACATTTTATCCAAACTTCAACATGCTCCTTAAAGACAATGTCCTTTCAGAGGCTCTTAAAGTTCAGATCCAGGTTGCTGGCCAAATTCCCCAGACCAGTGAATTTATGGCTACACTCCATTATCAATTGGTCTACAGAGTGCAAAATCATGCTTTTGATCTGGCTCCTCCACGAAACCCAGACTTGATGGATAAAGCATTGTTTCTCAAGGTGGATAGTCAATGTGCTCCGAGTTGCACTTATGTTCCCAGGCAGATTCCAAGACCAGAATTGTTGACTGTTATGCCGGAAAAATGGCTTACAGCATATGAGACACTGCATCCCACTGCTGAAAAGAATCAACCAGTACAGACAACTACTTGCACGTTCCAAACTCTCCCAGATGGAACAGTGGAAACTCGATATGAAAGGGAAACTCCTCCGCAAGATACCTCTTCTTGCTTCCCTTCATCCTTTTCCATCAGCACTCCTCTTCATATCTCTCCACCAGTTGAACATGGTACTGGGGTACCAATCAACTATTTTGATCATACAGGAACTCCTGTTTATGCCTTCTCAGATCCTTCTACAGGACACAAATATTGGGATCTCTGTGATTGTGCTGATTGTTACAACGACTCTATTCAGGATGATTTCTATCCTCGCAGGCCAAAAAAGAAGAAGCCTCGATCTTCGTGCAATACTTTTAAGTCTCGGTATGACAAAGGTGATCCTTCTGTTGGCCCTTTGGGTCAACCTTCTGGCAAATATGACTACCTTGTCTCTTATGGTGCTCCCCAAGCCACACCATATCCTTCCCAACCAACTGGTTGGGACACAGATGATCAAGACCTCAATCCTTACTATCGTAAGGCTCTCAATAAAATCCCTGATCATCAGAAACAACCACCGGTTACTTTTACTGCTGCTCCCTGTGCTATGTATACCGCCAGCCCTTCAGGCCTCCCCTCCCCACCCACTTCGAATCTTTCCCTCCTCTTACCCCTTTTACCACAGATAATACTACCCATACCTGGAAAGTAAAAAACCCAACTGCTGTGGACCCTGCTGGGACCCCTATTAAGCTTTCTCCTGCAGAAACAGTTTTAAATTGGCAATCTCAGAATGTTGTCGCCCAGAACTCTTGCCTCCAACGAATTGAGTCTCAACTCGGTACCCGTCTTCAAACCCATGAAGATAATCTTGCAGACTTACGAGCCCACATAAACTCTCTCCATCATGAAATTCTCTCTTGCATTCAACGCAAAGAAGATTTCTCTCGCCAGGAGCAAGATATAAACTTTCTCAAAACACAGCTTCATTCTCTTGAACAATCACAACCGGTACTATCCAGGGGCTCCCCCTCTGGCCCATTATGGAATCCACCACCAGTCGGACCCTCTTCCATTTTTCATAGCCCCAGAGTGACTCAGCCACTTCAAAGTACTCCTTTATTCTCTCAAGGCTCACCTAATATGTCTGTCTTCTCTCAAGTCAGACAGACAGCTTGAGGCCAAAATCTCCTCCATCCCAGCCACCACATCCATCGCCCGTTACCACTGGTCATTCTCCTACACAACGACCAAGAACCACAAATCCACAGGACAATCCATCCACCTCATCTCAGCCTGGTGGTTCCACTCATTTTATGATGTCCTCGGCAGATTCAAATCCCATCACTGATTTTCTCACTCACCATACCTTTCAAGATCCTATCCCACTCCACAATCTTCCAATACATTATTCTGCCATAGGAGAAGATTCCAGTTCTTCAGAAGAATCGGATGAAACCTCATCAACTGAATCCGATTCTCCAATCATTTTTAAGAATCAATCTCAACCACCACCACCAGCCCCTCAACCTCAACCAGAACCTGTTGTTGAAGACCCACCTAACCCTATGGGCACAACAGAACCCCCATATACGCCTTTTTACCCTCACTATATTCCACCCTCTTCTGGCCCATGGTTTAATTTAGATGATCATCATCCCTCAAAATGGCGAATGAAAATTCATGAGATATATACTCGGGCTCAAACTGAACTCATTAAGCCCAATGCAACATTGCTTGCTGTTTTTGAAGCAATTGTCGCGAGATTTATGGGAATTCTTAAACAATGGTGGAACAATCTTGGCCCATATAGACAACGCCAAGTCATTGAAGTCCAGTCTCCTGAGCAATTTATTGGGTTCATCCTCAAGGAATTTATTGGCGATAGTCAAAATCGCATTGACCAGTTGCGAGAAGAATTTTTCAAACTTAAGTGTTGCTCTTTTGACCGCAAAGACTTACAGACCCATTTTCAGCGGGCCTCTCTTCGCTTTTATGAAATTGGCGGTCCAGATGATCCAAATATTAAGCAGGCCTATTTAAGCTCTATTCCTGACTCTCTTTCCCAGGAAACTCAGCGTCTCATTGAGCAGCATGGACTTACTTTGGCAAGTGTTACCTTTGGCCACCTTGGCCAACTGATTGAAAAAGCTCTTCAAGGTCTTTGCAACAAATGGAACTTCATGCACCAGTTCAAACAAACCGGCCAAAAGATTGAAAAGTCATGTTACAGACCAGATCTTCTTCTCAAATGCTCTCACAAAACTTCTTCTTGTGACTGTCCTACCAAAAAGAAGAAGCATTTCCGAAAATTCTGACAAAACCAGTCTTTGTTCAAAGACTCCCAACCTTTTCGAAAAAACCCAAAACCCGTTTCAGAAAGAAACGACGAGCTTATTTCCAGAAAAAGAAGTCTGCTTCCCCTAAATCTCGTCGCTGTTTCTTTTGTAAACAACTTGGCCATTTCGCCAAAAATTGCCCAAAAAAGCAAAAGCTTGCCCACCAACTCATCGCCACAGACCCTGCTCTTGATCAACATGATCTCGAATCCTTATATTCGAGACAGAAGAACAAACTACTGCTACAGTTTTTGCTTGTTGATCTCTTCACTCTTCCCACTATGATGGATGATTCCTCTTCTCCGAATGGATATTCAAGTAGCAGTTCTTTCCAATTTGGATATTTTCCTATGAACCAATCAGTCCAGGTTCCTATGGTCGAACTCACACTATATTTGCACTCCAAGTTTGACCGACCAATCAAAGTCATGGCTCTTTTTGACACTGGTGCCAGATCAACTATACTCAAACCTGACGTGCTCCCTACTGAGTATTGGCACCCACACATTCGTTGGTTCACTGCTGCTAATAGAGAAAATTTTTCAACCAACCTTATCAGTAAACCTATACTGATACAGTTTTTCCCAAATCTCATCCTTACCCATGAATGCCTCGGCTCCCATCATCCTCGTAAAGATATGGTTGTCGGATGGGACCTCCTTAATCAACTCCTCAAAGCCAAATTTACCTTTACTCCCCACGGCCTCAAACACAAATCATATTTCCAACCATACAAACAACCTCACAACTATTTCACCACTTTGTCCATCACCCCTCCACTCTCCATAGATATTACCACACAATTAGTTACGGAATGTTCGGCCCAATCTCACACAAACTTTCTCACTAAATGTTCTCATCCTTTGTGGCTTAATCAATGTTCGGCCCAATCTCACACAAACTTTCTCACTAAATGTTCTCATCCTTTGTGGCTTAATCCTGAGTTTTTTGTTAGTCTTCCTTTCAAGAAAAATGAAGACATCAACCCTACTAAAGCCACTCATCCTGGTATGAATCCTGAACATTTAGCTTTGGCCCAACAAGAATTAGCCCAACTTGAACAAGAAGGCCTTATTGAGCCTACCCAATCCCCATGGGCATGCCAAGCCTTTTATGTCAACAAGCGAGCTGAACAAGTTCATGGGAAACTTTGACTTGTTATCAATTATAAACCCTTAAATTGGTTTTTAGCGGATATCAAGTTCCCTCTTCCCTGGAAAGATTTCCTGTTTGGATATCTCACCAATGCTCACGTGTTCTCCAAATTTGATCTAAAGGCTGGATTTTGGCAACTTGGCCTACATCCTGCTGATAGGGAAAAAACAGGTTTCTGTATTCCTAATCTCCACTACCATTGGACTGTTCTTCCTTTTGGGCTTAAGACGGCTCCATCTATTTTTCAGCAAGCAATGATCCGCATCTTCCAACCCATCCTGAAACAAGCCTTGATTTACATCGATGACATCCTGCTTTATTCTCCGGATCACTCCAATCACTTGGCCTTACTCCACCAGTTCTACTCCCTTCTTAAGAAATATGGAGTAATGCTATCGGAAAAAAAAATGGTCCTCCAAACTACTGCCATCGATTTTCTCGGGATGCACATAGAAAATGGCCAATATCAACTTCAGCCTCACATTGGTCAAGAACTTCTAAAGTTCCCTGACACATCCCTTACCCTTACTGAAACTCAACAATTTCTTGGTATTGTAAATTATATGGCCCCTTTTATCAAGAAATTGTCCCTTTTAGTCCGTCCTCTCCAACTCATGCTTAAAAAAAACCCTCCTTCTTGGGGACCGGCACAAACCTCCTCTGTCAAAACTTTAAAAAACATAGCCCTCCAGCTACCTCCACTACAAATCCCCTCTAATGGCCAGCGCATCCTACAGACTGATGCTAGTGATTCTCATTGGTCAGCCATTCTTCTTGAAGAAATTGACAATGTCCGCAAAGTTTGTGGATACAAGAGTGGACATTTCAAACCCAGTGAAGAACACTACCATTCCACATATAAAGAGATTCTTGCAGTCCGACGTGGCATTGAAAATTTTGAATTTCATCTTGTCAGCCATCATTTTTTGGTTGAAATGGATATGTCCTCTTTCCCCCGCATGCTTGAATTCAAACAGAAAGAGATTCCTGATGGCCAACGACTTCGATGGGCTCAATGGTTTTCCCGATACCAGTTCACTGTCAAACATATAAAAGGGAAACACAATACCCTTGCTGATCTTCTTTCCTGACCTAAAAAGCCCAAGCCCAATTTTTATATACGCCCAATTACCCACATTCGAACACCATCAATCCCTGTCCTATGCATGATGGACCCATTTTCCGATCAACCCCCTGAGGTTCCAGCTTTACTTGAAACTAATACTTTGGAACAACATCTTCCTGATCTTACATCACAATACCAGCTTTCTACTATCCAAGCTACAGGACTACAAACTCTTGGTGGCTTGCATTACCATCCCCATTACCCTTTCCTTACCCTCTTTCAAATATCTGATCCAAACATGTTTTCTACCCACCTTTTATATCTCCTGTGGTACCTCCTTTATAAACACATCCTCGCTATCGAATTCCCTGTTCACAGTATGGCTTCATATTTTCAATTGAACATCCCCTTTCAACATTCCAACAGTTTTCCTGAACATCTGTTCCATACCTTTCTTGAATGGTTTCACCCCCTTTCCTATTGGAAATCTCTTTTCCAAAAAAAAATAGACTCTTTGCACCGAAGCCAATCTTCACACCTCTCATGTCATCTTTACTTTTGAAAGAGTCCCATACCTCACCACTGAGCTCCTTCACATTGGCACTCTTAAGGAATATGGTATTCACTCATTCTCCTTCCACATAGATTGGTCTTTCCATCTTCCTCAACTCAAACACTTCCAAACCCATATGTGCCACATTAATAAATATATCCCTCCATCTCTTTGGCCCAGACATGACCCCACAGAACCACCCTGGGACACCCTCCCACATGACTACTGTCAAACCCTTATCCAGGCCGTCCACCAACATGCAGATTTTCGCACAGGCTTTTCCTCTGGACCTAGGCCCAAAGTTAAGGATACAGTGCCTGTTCACCAATTTACCGAGCTTATTAACCATAGTCCTCCTCAAACACTTTACCCATTAACCTATGATCCAAACCTTGCTGTAACCATTCTTGGTGTCCAAACTGGTGATCCTGATCTCGATACTGTCCTAAATAGCCCAGCCTACTTACAAGCCCAAGCTCGAGCAGCCCAAGATTCTCAAGACCCATATTCCCCTGATCCTCATTGGTGGAAAACACTTGGATACACTCATAACCCAATGGACTCTGAAGAAGACCCAAACCAAACTGACACATCATCCTCAGAGTAACGATATCCTCCTTCCCCAGATGCTCACACATGGTCTCTCTCCTCTGTCGGCAACATCTCAACCTTTTATTTTAATCTTTTGCCATCTGTGTATTACTGTTTTGTCGACCAGATTTTGGCCTTCCAATTGTATGTTCTTTTTATTATCTCCATGTAATACGTGTATGGTGTGTGTTGCTTGTAATGAGCCCCTCTTCCCCGATAAAAGAGGGCTCCCCTTCTTGTACAAGGCAGAACAATTCAGAAAATAAAATCTCTTCTCTCTAAAATGTTTCTCTCTCTCTAAACTTCTTAATACATTAGTTCTGTTAACGATTTCTCTGGCCAGAAGCCCTCCTCTTTCACAGAAGTCTCTCGTCTTAATGGACACTCAGTTCGGCTCTGCCGCGGTTGTCCATTGACTCTGGAGTATTTTTGTGATCCTGGATACGGCGTTCTGTGCTCTCCATCTCCTCTGGCCTACGCTGTTGCAACTGCGCCTTTTTAAGGGATACGGGTGGTTTATGGAGCTGGCCTCCTGTTCAAAATCTAGTAGAGGCCGCGGCTCAAGAGCCCGCCTTGGCGGGCGCACTGTAGCAGTACTGTTCATCCCCGTCATAGGTGACTATTAGGGGTATATCGGCTGGAAACCAAGAATCGCCTTTAAAAATCAGCCTCCTACGATTGCAGCGACCTCGGTTTAACAACGCCACATACTTCCCGTCACCGTCGCCGCATATTTGGTATCAGAGCCCGGTTGTCCATCTCCAGTGCCTGTGTTCGAGTAACGCGAGAAGCGGATGAAAGAACTAGAGGCAGTCAACTCCTTAGTGGGGGAGAGGAATAAAAGGGATTTGGGCCGCATACTGGACAGGATATCCTTTTCAGTGGAGTTGGCTCAGAATCTAGTAGAGGCCGCGGCTCAAGAGCCCGCCTTGGCGAGTGCCACTGTAGCAGTACTGTTCATCCCCGTCATAGGTGACTATTAGGGGTATATCGGCTGGAAACCAGTAACCGCCTTAAAAACTATCTAACAGTACTTGGCGACCTCTTGTTTCCATTCTGTTTTTCACATAGTACAATTTCACAAAGCAAAGAAAATTCAAATCAAGGGATACCTACATGCTGGCAAGGTTTTTCCTTAAAGAAATGTATTTGACTTCAGATTATTATTTTTTTCATCATAAAAGCTCACTAATAATGATTGCACAAAATAATCCTCAAATGACTTCGTATTGAGATTTTTCTTTAAAGTAAATGATGATTTACTGTAGTTAAAATTTAGTTTATATAAGCAATCGTGTGCCACGTTTGGTTTGTTTATTAGAAACAGGTGTAATGAAAGTATTATGAATGAAAATCAATGGAATTAAAATATTATGAATGAATGAATAAAATGTGATTACTTTGTTTGCTTGTAATAAAAAAAGTTGATGAAATGGAAAACAGTTTGTTGCTTTTGAATGAAAATACTCTTAATTTACTATTTCCATTTACCCAAAAAAATAAATAAACATATTTTTATTTTTTATTTAAATGTAAAATTCAAAAAATCTCAAAATATTTTAAAATTCAAAAAGTTTCAATAATAAAAAATTTTCAATTTTTTTTAATTTAGTTCAAAAAAATTACAAATTTTCAAACCAATCAACATGGATCAAACTCATCGGCCCACGAATTTGCCCCACATTGATAGTGTTCATCACCAGCGCTTGGAGAATCAGGAGCCGCTAATCTGCTCAAATTGACCAAATCATCAAATTGATAGTTGTCCACACAGTAGCAATGTCCTCAAAATCCTAATGGAAGCTCGCCCCAGCAACTTTGACAACGGTTTGTGGTTAGTAATTGGTGGCGGTGATTGTGTTGGCAACAACATCCATGCTGACAACAAAGGCAAAAAGTTAAAAATTTGAATATATTAATTATCGATATTTCAATAAAATATTTATTAAATTATATCAAAATTAATTTTAAAATTAATTTTGCTTAGTGGTGGAATGGGAAATGAAAATTTAAATAGGGATAAAGTGGATATTTTCACACTCAATTACTAGTGACCGATGCATTCCTCCCAAATTTGGGAGGAATGCCGCTCCATCCTTTTCTAAGGAATGAAAATTTCATTCCTTAAGCTAATGTTATGAACCAAACAAGGGAATGGGAATGAGATTTTCGTTTCCTTGTCCATTCATCCTAGGGGTATAATCGAGCCGAGCCGAGTTTTGGGTTAATCGAGCTCGGCTCGGTTGCTACAATGTCAAGCTCGAGTTCGAGCTTGAGCTTGGCGAGCTTGAAAAACAAAACTTGAGTTCGAGCTCAAGCTCGAGCTTGCCATCATAAAGGGGTACTCAAGCTCAACGGAAGCTCGAGTTTGGGTATTTATTATTTTTCCATACATTTTCTCAGCAACCAAACAAAGCCTAAGTAGGCAAACAAAAGAACTAAATAATACAACTAAATCTGAAAACGAAAGTTGGTTTCAAGGAAGAGAGAATTTTTTTTTTTTTTAATTTTAATTGTAAGAGAAGAGAATGAGAGAATGAAACATTTTGGATTTTAAACTTAAACTTCATCTTTACATTTTGAAACTAGTAGTTATAGAAAAGGATGTTGAATGCTACGGCTCCACTGCTATTGAAAATATATACCGAATTGGACTGGCATTAGGTGAAGGTGTGAAGTTACAACAATTTGAACAAGAAGCCACCACGAGTAGCAAAGAATGGATCAAAACCAAAGACTCCACCGCCATGAGCTTGAAACCTTGAAACTTTGAAAGAGACAAGAAGAAAACGAAACCTTGAAACTTTCAAGGGAGAGAACATGTTTTTATTTTTTATTTGTAAGAGAAAACATTTTTTTTTCTTTTACAAACCAGTAGTAAAAGAGTATGTCCAGACTAGTACTTTTGATAAGTGTCAAATTCCAACCACAACTCAAGAACAATATGTTACTATGGAAATCCCTCAAGAATCCATTGCCCAGTGGATCTGTGAAGGATACTCTTATATACACTTTGGTGCTATCAGACTTCCCATATCTTACCATGGTAGAAAAGGACTCCCAGGCTCTGTCTGAATTGCTCTGTTAGACCCTAGATTCGTCCATTATCAACATGCTTGCATAGGAACGGCGTAGAAAATTTTGGATGCTGGAACTGTCATCATGACATTGTTTCCTAATTTCAATATGTCTCTCTGACGTTCATTGCTCCAAAACTCTCAAAGTTCAACTACAGATTTTCAGTGCAGATTTGAATCTAGGAAGTATTGCAGCTACTTTGCATTAACCAGATGGTTTGGCGAATTCAAGACTATGCTCTTGATCTCGCTAGTCCTACGACTACTGATGCGCTGCTTCTTACTGTTGACTCTCATAATACTCCTCATTGTATCAATATTCCCAAGCAGATCTCCAAGGATGACTTGATTAAACTATTACCAGACTCTTGGGTGACAAGTTACGAGTCTCTTAATAAAAAAGAAACTCCAATGGTTTCTACAGATTCTATCATACATGATAATAGTGAAGGTACAACAACTATCAGATTTAAGTCTCTAGGAACTCCCAGTGCTCCACCTTTGAGTTTCCGACAAACTCAATTCATGATGCTCTAGTCTCACCAGCTACAATAGTACGGAAACCTGGACTTTCCATTCATTCATTTCAACAATCTAGTGCTACTATCTATTATCAGTATGATACAATCACTGGTTATAATCAATTTGATCTTGACTGTTAATGCTCTCACTGCCTTAATGATCCTATTTGGGAAATTGACGAGCATTATCTTTCCAGACGAAACCATTACAAACAAAAAAGACAAACTACTCAATGCAGTAAAAAAGATCTTCACTCCAGATTTGAAAACCATGATCTCGAAGTTGACCTTCTTGGTCAGCAATCCAACAAATTTGACTATTATGTCAA
This sequence comes from Pistacia atlantica, assembly GCA_026229545.1. Lineage (NCBI taxonomy): Eukaryota > Viridiplantae > Streptophyta > Magnoliopsida > Sapindales > Anacardiaceae > Pistacia > Pistacia atlantica. Next base: position 11,861,683 of record CM047898.1, on the reverse strand, counting down.
ATATTCACCAGCCTAGAAAGAATCACCATCCATTAAACCTTCATGGGACACTTATCCAAAACCTAAACCCAAATCTCCTTTAAAACCACTCAAACCTGTTACCTTACTTTAAAAAGCCTTTACCCTGTTATCAACAAGCTCGAAGGTGGTTTGCAAAGGAAAACAAAACGATCCACTCACCCCTTGTTCATACTTCCTCCTATTAAATCCATCATGATGATTCAATCACGTGATTCTCAAAAGGCAGGACAAAACTTCAATTATGACACATATTTTCCTTCTTTTAAAGAAATTGTGACTCAACAGCCAAAGGTGGTTCCTTCCAAAGCCATACAGCTTGATGGCTTCCACACCAAAAGTCTCCTAAGCTAAAGCAGTTCTTAACTAATGACAGGCTTTTCGCAAGTGTACGAACTCCCGCAAGTAATAAAGCTCGAGTAAATGAGTGTCGAATCCCAAGAGAACTACCAACCAAGTACCAAACTAGTCTATTTTATTGCCATTTGATGAAATAGAATTTTATGAATGAATTTAATGAAAAAGAAAACAAATTAAAAACTAAACAAAATCAAAATTTTAGAAGAACTTTGGTATAAAGATCAATATGGCTAAACCCTTAGGGCACATATTTCACACCAATTTAATCCTATGTATTGACGCTTATTACTAACTTAATTAAGCTTATTCTAAAGGCCAAACTCCCTAATATTCCCCTAATTTTTTCTCAAACAATTAGTGAATTAACCCTTAAACAACAACCCAAAATATCTCTAAGTTGGATTTAGAAGCTAAGAGATCATTAAGTTCCATGGACTTTACCAGAGCCTCATAGATCGCGGTAACCTATCTCTAGCATTCGCTCAATCTATGGTTTTATTACCTTAGATAAATCAGGTTTCATCTCTCGATCTCAACCCAACCCATGGTATCATTCAACCCTTGGATCCTTAAGAGTTGAAAGTGTTACACACAATAATAAAACTTAGAATTAATGTTCAATAAGAAATCAATAAAGATAACGTCAACACATATTCATAAATTGGCCTACATCTTTAGCCCTAGAAAAAAGATTTAGTTCATAGTTGTAATAATAAAAACCATCATTCTATTCAATAACATGAGTTCAAAAAGAAAAATATAAACACTTCTCTAATTGTTGAACGGGAACTTCAAGAATTCCAATCTCCAAAATAGTAGCCGTCCTTCTTCTTCTCCCAACTCCCTTAAAACTTCTTAAAGACCCTTATTTATAGTCCTAGGGTTTTGATCTTACTTAGGAAAAGATAAAATGCCTTAGCCCATTAAGATTCGGACTAGGATAATGCATTAACCTAACAGGCCCGTGACCCATCGTCACGGCGATAAGAACAGTCGTTGTGGTGATCGTTCTTTCTGTCCAAGGAGTCTGTGATCTTCAGAATTTGGTAAAGTCATCAACACAAACTTTGTAGCTCTCTGAATAAGCTTTCCAACTCCATCAGAATCATCGAATTCTGAATTTCTACAGCTCATGTTATGATAGAAATATCGAAGCATGCTCATCTTGAAAGGATTTCCAGATTTTACAATCTTCGACGCGTCACAACTTTCTCATTTCAACTCCGATTCTTGTACCGTTTGTTCCTACGCATCTTGAATTCCATAGACATCATTCTTTTCCCTTCAAATATCTGTTTGAACCTGAAAATACTCAAAATACACCCGTGATCTCGTAAAAGGTATTTATGAAAGAATTAATTTAAATTCCAACAATTTAAACACATTTTTCCATAAATAAACTGATTAAATCACTAAAAAATATAAACTTTCAAGCTCTTATCAATTGGCAAACAAAAAATGCTTTAGCCTAGAATAACACAATGACTAAAGTAGAACAAAAATTAGATCTAGTAACTCATCATGTGGACTCTCAGTCCTAGAACCTCACTATGCTAATTTCTCGTTTACAAAAACATATTGATCAACTCTATCAAGAATTGATGCACATCGTCAGGCACTTTCATAGCCATTCTGCTTAATTTCTCCAAAAGGAAGCAGAAATGAAGTCACTCAAAATTCAAATGGCATCACTCCAACAGGAATATCTTAAGCAAAAACTCAGACAACCACGGACTTTTCTTGAAGTATCTTTGGTGTCAAATCCTTTTGACTGTTCATCAGTCTAGCCGCAACCTTCACTTTCACCATTTCCAAAGATCAATCAACCTTTGGTCCCTCCTTTAGATTACTTTTGATGTAGTTCAAGCCTTTGGAAATACTGAACAGTTATATGCCAGACTTTGTAAAGAATCTGATGAAAAGAATAAGTTAGAGCGTGAACAAAAGCGGTGAGATAAATACTCTGCTAAAACACCTGGGTCAACGTGGGAACCATCTGATAATATACCTGACTCTTTCTCTTCCAGTCATTCAGATCCTCATCCCCAAAGCCTCATCGTCCTTTATCTAAGGATAAGGCTCCAATGCAAATGATGATGATGACCGGCAGACTTCTACTCATACCGTCTCCTCAGACAGTCCTCTTTCTTCTAATTATATGAGCTCTTTTTTGAAAGACATGGCAGAAAAACAACGTCTTGCAACCTCTGGTATTACTCAAGCTTCTTCATCTTCCTTCCAAACAAAATCAGAAGTTGATATGCTTTCTATTGATGAATCGTTGGATAGTAACTTTGATTCTACCAATGATACTTCTAATCAACATTTCAATGTTTATCCTCAATTAATGACCTATCAACCCAATTCCTCAAGACAATTTGATGTCTCTGAAGTTGATAAAGGTGAAATGCCCGAAGGTGATGATTCCATTCCAGACTATCCGCCTATATATCGACAATAATGCCATACTACGGTTGGGCGTGACTCTCATACAGCTTTAGCCAAACTCCACACTTTTACTGTTGATGATCTTCCTCCACCTAAATAGAGAAATCGGATGTATGAATTTCAAGCCTAGTTATAAGCTGAGATGCTTAAACCTAATGCCCAAGTTTCTGCTATTCTTACACAGTTTACAGCTAGATTTGATGGAATTCTCCATGATTGGTGGATTAGTCTTTAGGAATATAGATAAACTCTGTTCATTCAAATGCCAGATATTAATCAAGCTCTGTATCTCCTCTATGATGAATTTTGTGAATTACCTCACATTTATGAAGACCAAGTAAGAGAAGAATATTTTAAAATACGATGTTGTTCTCCCAAAAAGAAAAATCTTGACAAACATTATAAAGAAATGGTAAAACAATATCAGATACTTGGGGGAATGGATGATCCTAACATGAAGCAAGCATTTCTAGCCTCCATTCCATAATCCCTAAGTCATGAAGCAACCAAGCTCATACAGTGTAACACCCACATTAAGGTAAGTTATTTATGCTTTTATGCCATTAATTCCTTGAGTTTTACTTGTTTTAAGATGGAAGCTTGAAAATTTGGAAACTGCAAACGGGATCTTTGTCACCGCGGCAACAAACTCTCTACCCAAATTGTGTTCTAGAATTTGCAAGCTTCGCCACGGCGAAGAATAAATTTCACCGCGGTGACGTATGCTCTAGCATGCTTCGTCGAGGCGAAGAATAATTTTCGCTAGGGGCAAAGAACTGGTTGGAAATCTTGAGAAGATTCTAGAGAAATTTTTCTTAAGGAAAAAAATGACCATTCTACCCATAATTAGTTGTAAATGTGGGGAGTGAAAAGTAAGGAAATTTCATGGAAAATGCAATGAAGGTGAGGGCATTCTTGTAAATGACTAAAGGGCAAAGATGAAATTTGCAAGAAAGTATAAGGGCAAAATGGGAAAGTATGCATATTAATATGAGATATTAAGGATTCAAGCATACAAACCCTATCATTCTCTACTCCCTCACACACCACTCTCATCTTCAATTCTCTCAATTTGCTTCACCAATTTTCAAGGTATTTTAGAGAACTTTTGGTTAGATTTTTGGTAGAGATTCAATCCTAAGCATCCAAAGGTAAGAATTCTTACAAAAGATGAGAGATTTATTTTTAAAGTGTTGAGTTCTTATAGTTTATATGCTTAGGATTTTAGAGAAAGAGGAAGTCTACCAAAGAGAAAGAGATTCTAGTGGAAGTACTCAAGTTCAAGGTAAGCAAATCCTTGATTTAAGAAATCTTTTAGTAGAGAATTTCCTTATATGTATTTGTATGCTTGAGTATTGAGAATCGATAATGATATGGATGTTGAGTGTGGTTTGAACTCCACCATGAGAAGTAGTGTTTAGTATGAGATGCATTGGTGGAAGTTTGAAGAAATTATGAAGAAGTTGAAATATAATTTTGAAGTGTGAATTTCCTGGCCAGGTTTGAGGTTAATTATAGAGTATTGTGTTTCAATTTTGGTAGCTAAAAAAAGAGATAGAAGAGTAGCTAAATTAGTGCTTATTTGTGCATATCACTTGTTTGATGAAATTCCAAAGTGAAGTGCATGTATGGTTATGATAGTATAATACTTTGAAATGAGTTTGTAGATGGTAGAGAAAATAGAAAAGGACATGTTTACATGCCATTTTGCATCTTTGCATTTAACTAAAAATTGAGAAAGAATAATAAGAAGAATCCATCTACATGCATACATGCACACTAAAGAACAAAGAGAAAGAAAGAAAAACACTAAAGAATAAAGAGAAAGAAAGAAAAGTGCTAAAGAAAAGAAAGGAAAGGTTGTTGCGATGGGGAACTTGTGGGTGACAAGAAGAAGAATATTCTACATGCACGCCGCCTTTAGTGAGCGGCCTAAGAATAAGAAGAAGAATTTGTACGGCCCGTAAGAGTGCATGTGAATGAGGGTTGTACCCAGAAGAATATGCCTATATGCACGCCACTTTTAATGAGTTGGCCTAAGAAGAAAAAGAATTCGTATAGTCCGTAAGAGTGCATGTAGATGAGGAATGTACTCACTCACACGGCCAGGGTTCCGAATCCATGTAGCAACTGAGTTCCGATCGGCAAAAATAAGAAAGAATAAGAAAGAAAAAAAAGAATATAAAAGAAAAGAAGAAAGAAAGAGTAGAACAGAAAGAAAGAAGAGAAATAGAAAGAAAGAAACATAGAAAAGAGAAAGAAAACAATATAGGAAATAGAAAAGTAGAAAGAAAATGCATTCCTATGCATTTGAGCATTTGCATCATACCTATGCATGATACCATGATTACTATCATGGGTAGTGAGAAGTTAGAATAAAGAAAGAACAGAGAGAACTAGAAAGGAAGAACAGTGAGAATTAGAAATAGTGAAAGAACAAAGAAAGAACCGAGAAGAAGCAAAAGTGTGATGTAAGGAAAGAATTCAATATATGAGCAACGGAGATAGAAGAATAATATAACGGATTTACTTACTGAGCAACTAGTGCTCACCCCGTTGTTTCTAAATGTTTTTGCAGGGAATAGGTGAGAAGCGGTCGGATGGATGTCAAGAAGTGGAGAGAATTGCCACTACTATCCACTGTTTTTAAGCTAATGTAAATGATACTTTTGTTATGTAAAGAATTTAATATATAAAGTAAAAAAAAAAAAATTGGGCCCATTACTTTCCACTTATATGCATATGTATTTTGATCATATTATATTTCCCAAGTATTCTAGCTAGAAAGAGTCATTACATGCAGTCTCAAAGCAAACAACTTGGTTCCACTTCTCTTGGAGAATTTTATCAGTTTGTCATCCTTGCTTTGGAAAAGCTTTGTTCTCAGGAACAATTTTTTGATGATTATCTGAAGCACTCTAAATAGCTAACAAAGGTTTTTCATAGACCAGACTTGCAAATCAAATGCAAATCAGATCGCTCATGTTCCTGTCTAACCAAGAAGAATTTTCTTTCCAAACGCATCAAGTATTCTCAACCTGATGCTCCTATCAGATGCAAATCTTGACGCTTCAAGTTTCACAAGTTTCTTCACAAAAAGAAACGTCAAGGCAGATGATCTAATCGTTGTTACTTGTGCAATTGTCCTAACCATTTTGCTAAAAGTTGTCCAAACAAGCCCAAACAATTAGCTAAGATGATGCAACAACTTTCTAAGCTCACTGATATAGATTTTTCTAATGATGATGTCGAAAGTTGGTTTTCCATGGATGAATAACCCACTTTAGATACAATTCTTTAGTTTGCAGCCATTGATACTGAGTTCTTTAATTCAAATTATTGTCACTATTCCTACTAGATTCAACAAATACCACAATCCTTTCCATCATTAGACTTCTCATGTCACATACCTATAGCAAAGGTCCAGATCTTCCCAATTAAATATTCCAATCTCATTTCTGTTATAAGCATTTTTTTTATACTAGTGCTACTCACTCTATTATCAATCCTAAGATCCTCCCATCCTCCCAGTGGAAACCTCATCAAAAAGTTTTCTACACTGCTAATAGTGACACTTTCACCACTCATCTGATCAGCAAAACCATTAAAATCCAAATTTTTCTAGAATGTTTTACTTTTCACAAAGTTTTTGGTTCCGATTTACCTGGCAAAGATATGGTTCTAGGTTTTGATGTTTATTCCAAACTCAATAAACTTAGAATCCTCCCTGATGGTATTCCGATACAAGATGTTTTTCCAATCCTGGACCACTTAGCCTAATTTGTTTCAAATTGAAAGCAATCCCATTGAGCAAATCAAAGCCCAGCTTATTTCCCACTCTTGTGCAGATTGTAACTAGGTCAGACAAATGTTGATTTTCTTGGTATGGTCATTGTTGATGACAAGTATGACCTCCAGCCTCATATTGCTAATGAGTTACAGAAATTCCTAGATGTTCTCACCACTCAAAAAGAAATACAACAATTCTTGGGAATTTCCAATTACATGTGTAGTTTCATCCCCAACATCTCTTAACTTACCTCTCCACTTTCCTAGATGCTTAAGAAGAATCCTCCTTCTAGGAAACGACTTCTTCAGACAGATGCTAGTGACACACATTAAGGTGCAGTACTTTTTGACCAAAGCGGGCAATTCAAACCGCATCAACAACATTATCATTCCTACTTTCAAAGAAATATCGGCGGTAAAAAATGCTATTGAGAGGTTTGAATTTCATCTTGTTAGCCATCATTTCTTTGTTGAAATAGATATGAAATCTTTTGATCAAATGCTCTTCTTCACCAAATTTTATACCAGACACACCTTATGAATTCGATGACCTTGTTTGAACTCGTACCATAGATGAAAATGCCATCACCCTCATGTTTTCTTATCAAATCCAATGAATTAAAAAGTGTGGACAATCCATGTATGATATGTTAGGTATTCATCCAAATTACCCTTTTTCAAAAATATTATGTTTACCTCTTAGTCTAGATATCATATTTCCAGAAGAATTATTATGGTTCTTTTGGTATATGTTACACCAACACCTTATTGCAATTCAATTCTTGGTCTATTATATGGTGAAAACAATTTCCCAGTATTAGTCATCCTCAACCTCTAAATTACACTCTTTGATAACTTTTTTCAAATGGTTCAAAACCCTAGAAAAATGGAAGTTTGCGTTTGCTCATCAAGGTCCTATGTCCACCAAAATAGCATGGTTCATCATGTTTTTTATAGACACCATTCTATCAGATCCGATGGCATATGTTTTTCACAACATCAAGTCACATTTCATCGGTCCTATCCATATGATCTAGTCCATAACATGTTTGGTCATCCTCTTGAGATTAGGTCAATTTAGAAAATCCTTTTTGAGAAAAATCAAACGATTCCAGATAAGATATGGCCATCTTTTCACGATGATGCTCCGCAGGAACTCTTTCCTCCAGCCTACACTAAGATCATTACTCCAGGCCAAACAAACATGCATAATTTCCATCGCTACTCAATTAAGTGCCACTTTAGATATACAATATTATCCATAATGGTGGTACCCAAATTCTCAACCAAATACTGTTCAAGAAGAAAAGCTTCAACAATCCCATGATTATTATCTTCATAAATCTAAGTGTCAGCAGTTCATGCATGCATCAAATACCTCTGCAAGGCAGGCAGCTCAATCTCCAGACATTTCTTCGAATACTCATCCAGATTCATCTTTTCGACAAATCCCTGCAAATTGGATTCAAGCAATGGGTTGTCTCGATTTCCACAATGAAGACTTGTAGCACATTACCAACTTGTCAGATGATTAAAGATATTTTACAATCAAAGTTGTCAAGATAAAATATAAATGTTTCAGTCCTTTATGTAAAAAAAATTGGAAGAGAGAAAATATTTTTCATTTTCTCTCTCTTCTCTTACAATTAATGTTGTGTCCTTTTTTTAGGCTCTACTGCCACAATGTCTCAAGTCCACCAATGACCAATGAAATGACTTGTTTTTTGAATTTTTTGGGGTGTGTTTGTCAATTTTAAAAACTAAAAAAATTACATATTGCCCCTATTGTTTCAAAAATATCAAATATATCCTCGAGCTTCCTAAAGCTCACGAGCCTAACGAGCCGAGTTTTGGCTTGTTCAAACCCGACTCGACTAGAAACCTAGCCAAGTTTGAACTTTTACCGAGCGAAGCCCGAGCCGCTCACGGCTCGATTGACACCCCTAATGCATCCCAAGCAAAAATGGTTTTATTGTATACAACTATAATGGACAAATATAATCATACTCTAATATACTTAAGGCAAATGAAAATTTGAGAGAGATTTAATAGAATGGGCTTTTGGTATTCCCTTAAAAGAAGTAACCACTTGGACTTCTGGGCTCAACTAGATAAGGATTGCAGAAAATTTTAAAAAATAAGCCAGAAACAGGTGGACTGAATGAAATTGATCTAGGATCATACTATCTTGTTCTTGATCTGGAAATCTAATAACCTTTTGATAGACTTTTCTCCTTGGTCTAATAAGATTTAAGTAGCAATGAAATTTCAAAAAAAAGAAAAAAAGTGAAAGTTGAATATTTGTATAATTGGAGGGGACAAAGTATCAGGGCCGCATGACTTATAAAGTTGAAATTATGCATTGGATGCGACCATTACGTTCCAACCCCACCACATTTATACATACACTAATACTGCTACTTATCGAAAAAGATAGCTTTCTCTTGCAACTGCATGTACCTGCTATGTAGTCTTCTCCACCGCCAAAACAAAAGCATATTCGGATCATGAATGCAATGTAGTCTTTAAATCCAACATGTCCAGCTGCTTTTCAACGTCAATTACCAGCTTTTGGAAAAGCTGCTTATAGCATATATCTGAAAAGAAGATTCCATGTTAACAAAGTTCATCATTGTTACTCCCAATTAAATCACTAAGATCATGCTTGAATCTCAAAACATTTCTTGTAATTATCTGAATCCGGTAAATACATATTATACGGGGGAAACCGTTCTTTTATCATATATGTTGAACCAAAAATAAAAGGGCTTGGGGAGCCCAAACGGGGAGGCAATTATAAAGTCATGCAAGCTAACACAAAAGACCCAATAAAGATAGAGACATAATAAGAGCAGCCCGTGAAACATAAAGATGATCCAAAAGGGAAAAGAAGTCAAGACCACATAGGATAAAACCCACTTTTCTAAGAGGAAGGTAAAGTGGGAGGGGAAGTGAGCTATTAGCACAAAACATACCCCATTTTCCACAAACATGTCCCATTTTGGAGAAAGTCTCCCATGAATACTAAGCTTACGGCATAACGTAACCACATATGACCAAGAACTCTTATAAAAGGGAACGAAATTGAAGGAGACGGAGAAACAAACTCAATCACGCCAAGACTTAATGCTATCAACATTGTTTTATTATTTTTCACTTATTTTTGTAAGCTCCATCAAAGTTCAATTTCTTTCTACCTTTTTGTGATTAAAATGAATAAACCGTCTTATTTTAGGCATCACATTTTCCGCTCAAACTTTTGGCACTAGAAGAGGACCACGTTAATTTGCAAGAGGCGCATTGTAGACACAACTGTAACTGCTCATGGAGACACACAGCCAAGTCCTGAAGCTTGACGACTAACTTCCCGATGATGTGAAGTCGAAACCATTGTTTTAAAAGCTGGACCAAACCGGTCAATCCAACCGGTTGGACCGGGAACCGATCACATGTCTGGTTCGAGTCAACCCCAAAACCGCTATAATGCATTAGACCGCTTTAAACCGGCTTGAAAACCGGATAAAATCAACAAACCGTCGGTTTGGACCAGCGGAAAAACGGTCGAAATTTTGAAATCCCTAATACGCAATTGCATCGCAGCCCTCTCTGTTTCTCATCTTCTTCTCAGTCTCGGTTTCTCTAATTCTCTTTGAAAATTTCTAAGCTTCTTCTTCTTCTGAAAATTTCTCGTTTCTTTCTCGAGTTTCTCTGTTTCTCTCATTTCTCTACTTTCTCTACGAAAATTTCCCTCGAAAGGGTCCCTCAAATCTCAATCAACTCCACTCACCGAAGTCGAAATGCAAGCCTGAACTCTCAAATCGACGACAACGTCTTCCTCCCCGAAATCGACGACGACAGCTCCATTCGTTGACGACTCCGTTCCTCGATCCAGGTTATAAACAAGCCATTCCTCAATCCAGCTTCAATAATCATTTCGTTGCAAACTTTATGAGTTATTTTATGTACAACTATCAACTGATTTTGTGGTATGTTTGTTGCTAAGTACTTATTATATGTGCATGTATTTCCAGATTATGTATTTGTATTTCCAAGTTATAAACACGTCTTACTTGAATCTGAATGTTTATGTTTTACTTCTATTGTATGTTTGTCGATGGAATAACCGAATAAGGACTTATGAATTATGAGGACAGTATGTTGCATGATGACATAGCAAGAATACAACTTGACTTGATTCTGATGATTCAAGAAATTGTTACTGAGTGGCTTATTATTCTCTAAATTGATGGGTTTGACAGATTGTTCAGCTCTATAAACCAAAAGAAAATCAATTTCCAACTCTAAATTGATGGGTTGACAGATAGTTTTAATGTTTTATTCAAACGAAATTACAATAAAAGTTAAATTCTCTTATCTGATTTTGATTAGTATCTTATATGTCCATTGTCTAGTTAAGTTTTGTTGAAATATTATATCTAATTGCTATTATAAACGAAAAGAAAATCAACTTCTTGGAAATTGATGAGTTGACAAATATTTTTGCCTTAATGACAATTCAGTTAAGTTCAAAATTGTCTAATTTTATTTTTGATTAATATTCTGCATTTACAGCCAATATGATTCGAACTTTAAGGGCTTTGGGGCTTAAAATTGAAATCCTTATAAATTAATTGACACAAAAGAAAATATATGTACTCTTAAAATGACAATTCAATTAAGTGTGATGACATCATCGGTCCAATCGGTTGGGCCGGTTGAACCGTGACCCAACCAGTAGAGCAGGTTGCTCTCCCGTCCGGTTTTTAAAACAATGGTCGAAACTTGAGGATCCCAAATGGTATTCTCACATTAATTTCTATTCACTTACAAAAAACAATGGAGGCAAATCCAAGTAGGAAATTTGTCAATTCACATCGGATTGAAAGGAGGTTCTTGAGAAGATGAATATGAAGAAAAAAAAAATGGTTAATGGTGTGATAAAACACTTGTATGATATTCACATTATTACAGTAAAAGTCCTCTTATCCATAAATGTAAACATGTTATATACTGTTTTTTAATTTTATGTTATTTTTACTCTTATTTTCAAGATATCTCATCCGTGATTTGATGCAGAAAAACAACATTGGCCAAAATTCCCTGCTGGAATTCTAAAAGGGAAAATGGGTATAGCGATCCAGCTGGCCTGGCCAAACATTTCTTCAACCACCACAGATGGACTGGGAAATGTGGGACCTCTACATAATTTTCTCTGCTTCATGCTCATGGCACTTTCCAAGTGTGAAGGCCAAATGTCTCACCACCCAAAACTCTTCTACATCATTAATCCATCCGGGTAAAACATATCAATAACATAGCAAGAAGTATCAAGTTTGAAGGATCCCATGCCATATCTTGTCTGAAGCATCTGATGAACCAAAAAAAGGTATCTAGCACTAGGACGTAGGTTGTTAAATTGTATTGAAATTTTGATGGAATGTCATCGGTACAAAAATTGTATGTAATAAAGAATGACAGATCCCAATAAATTAAACATGAAACCTTTTGGACACGAAAATAAAAATTCATGACAAAATCACTAAAGAATCATATCAACAAACACTAGAAATACACACCTAAACACTCACACAACCACAAAACTAAGATGCCAGGATCCTATGACCAACACAAGGACACATCCTAAACAAAAATGCTTAGCGGAAAAGGGTAAACCATAGCACTTATGATCATCAGCAGTGTGAATAACAGCTTTGATCCATTGCCAGTAATTGCCATGGCAGCAGAGATATCTTGTGGCCTGAAAAAGAAGCAATGTATAATCAGAAACGATTCTTCACTCTACAAACATAATTTAAGAAAGAAACGTTCAAGATAAATGATTATGATCCATACTTTTGCAAATGATTTAGAGCACCACAAAAGAGGGCATTGTCTGGGATGGGAAACTCAGTCTTGTTTGTAGACTCTGGATTGACAACTCGGACATAAGTTTCTTGGCCAAGATACCATGAGTCAAGGTTTTCTGTTCTCAGATTCCAGACTCCAACGTTGTCAAGTGATACCAAGATTGCAGTCCATGCTCCAGGATAAACCTAGACAGCAGTAGTAATAAAGATTATACTCATTATTTACTCTTTCTCCACTAGAATTAATAGGACTTCTGATTGCGGTTTCAAAATTCAAGGTTCAGGTTCAAAATTGAAGGTTATACCATAAATGTCACCAGAAATTCATCATCATGAAAGTTCCCAAATAGATCAACTAGCCTATTTTGCAAGTTTCAAGAGAACATAATAATTATTTAGTATTCCATATGTCAATGGTGATTTGATTAGGATACTGAATAAGAATTTGGACCATTTACTTTGGTGCTAGAGAATGTTTAGTATGTCTTCTATTGTTTGCAGTTGCTTAAACTCCCAGTTCTTTAGGTAAGAAAGAAAAAACCTAAATAGCATACTCATAGCTGGTAAGAATTTGTCATAAAACTGCAAGGACAGCAAAACTCATTTATTTGATAAATGTTTAATTCGTATGGTCTGTAAAGGCAAGACAGGGCAACTTTATCTATTAAGCTTCAGGTTATTAAGACATCCCATCAACTAGCTAAACAGCACAGAAACTTTACCTTGTTGTCTATAGTAACACACAAATATCCTGTGCCAATCAGGTAAATACAATTCAAATGGATATACTGGCTAGAAATCACGTCTAAAATGATCAAAACTTTGAAAGAAACCAAACAAGATTAAAAGTAGAATTCTTCCATTTAACACACCTGTGTTGTGGAGCGGGCAATACCATCCCACTTGTTATATGTACCCCTGCTATTCTCTGTCCACTCACCATAATCCATCCTGAATAAAAGGATTAAAAGGAGGGTGTTAAAAGCATATCATTAAATTCATATATGTCATAGAAAAAAGGACAGGTAGAGGACTTAAATAAATTCCCTACCCAACCACAAAAAATGCATATCCATTAAGGTGGTAAGTATGCATCTTTGTGTCATTGTTCTGTAGAATGATTTCCATAAATCCTCGATATGTTCCATTAATTACTGATGTTTCCAAACGAGGTGCTCCTGTAAGTGGCTTTGTGGGGAAATCAAGCTTATAAACTCCCTTCACTTTGAACTGGTCAGCAAGCCTGATTGGTGTGGAAGGATTGACGTATGATATTCCACTGAGAGTTGCCCGCCGTTTCCCATCAATCATTTCAGGTGGCTTGTTTTTCAACACATAAACTTCGGTCACATTGATTGAACCATATCTAAAAGAACCTTGTGGGTTAGGGCGGGCACCACTAGCAGACACATTCCATCTGTACAATTCAGTCAAAGAACCACCAAGACCAAGTAAGGATGTATAGCCAATTCTTAGAAGTAGTAAAAAAATTCTTTTATACAGTGAAGAGCTCCACACAAAGCCAAAATTTTAGTTACTATCTATACCAATCAAATTACAGCTTGTTTGATGATTCACAAAAAATATACAACTATTTCAAAATAATAAATATATCAGAGTAAGAATATGGGCCTTCCATATCAGAGTAAGAACATAGGCCAAGCCCCACCCCTAAATCAGAAGCAGCATTTTCTGTTCCAGGATCAAAGTTCTGTTTCTAGGGATGAGTGAAAACGAGTCACCAGACAAAGAACTGATGAACTTAAGACTTTCCAACCTTGACTATATAGTGCACAAAAAATTAGCAAATACTTTATAAGTAAAAAAAGAGAATAAAAAAAACATAGAAATGCATTGGTTTCAGAACCATGTGCTAATGCATAATGAACCAACCTTATAGATCTTGCTTGGTTCATGGAGAATGTTTTGTCAAACTCATCATTTGGTGCATCAGGGAGGGGACCATGTGCCTTTCCTTTAGAATTCGTATAATGCAAGATGGCAACACCAGTAACTCTTTTCCATTGAGATTCATTCACAAATCTGGCACTTGCTACAATGTAGTAATCAGAACTTGCATTCTGATCCATGGTAACTAAGAAAGAAAAAGACTTGTCCTACATGTATATCTAAGCTAGTGTAATTCTGTTGCACAGTATATGATCCCTCTGTCTCTGCTAGAAGTAGATTATGGTTTTGGATCCTGAAATTCAGAGAAGTTGATATTCCAACGTTGTGTACACGAATGCGATAAGTTTTTCCTGTGCAACATGATAGAATTGTCATCAAAGAGCTGAAGCAGTGCAACAGAAGCAAAAAGTTAATAACAATATTAAGAGTTTCAGATTGATCTGAAGTCACCAAACAGTCACACTTATTGGAATGTTGTACATAAGTGTAGCAATTTAAAGTTTCAATATTCAACTGTTTAAATACTTGAGACATTTAAGCATAAGTTTGCTTCCAGGTATAGCAGGATATTTATGTTATAGAACCATATCTAGTACCATTGCTCAGCATTTGCTGAATAGGTACCCTGCACATGATATATCTTACATAAACAGAAAACTAACTTCTTAATTAACGAATGAGGAGTTTTATTGCAATAGAAATGTTGTGTATGACAAAAAAGAAGATACTGTACGTCCAAAATCAGTATTCAAGCTAATATGAGCTAACCAATATTTCCATAATATGTCAACAGCCCAAATAATAGCATGGCAAATTAATTCAAAGTTCTGAATCACTAAATTTCTAAAGTTACCTACAAGACCAATATACCAACATGACCAGTTGCTATGTAAAGAACTTTAAAACATTCTTCAGTTAAAATGTCTTATGTACAACACTCACCTGGGTGGACTTCGATTGTCTCATAATCAATGCCATCAGGAACAAGGGTAGTGTTATATTGATAAGGGCCTTTCCCATTAATTACAACCCCATCAGGCATTCCCAGATCTTTCCCTGCATCAAGTGCCTTCCTCAAAGCCTAGAATCCATAAAGAACCAAGCACCTCACAGACTATACTTTCAAATAAAACAAGAATCTCATTATTTATCAAACACTAACCGTGTGGTTGCGTGTGTACCAATCACCGATCAAAATGGTAATATCTCCATCTGGGGTCGCAAAAGGAATTGGAATAATGGCACGGTTATTTATAATAAAGCTGCCATAGCCACCTGATGCTCTCTGAAAATGGAGAGATGGGAAATAGAAGAAACTCCCAATTTGGTCCTTGACCTGGAACTGGTAAGTCCAGTTCCACTTAGGAGGAATGGGACAATTTGTGCCCAAAACTCCATCTTGCCATGAACTACGCCTCTGTTGAACACCAGACCTGCAACACAATCAAAGTTTAGATACTAAATCGTTATGTAATCACACTTCTGTGTGGATTCACAAGAAAATTCAAGTAAATTTTACCAGTGAATAAGTAGACTCTCATCTAATTTGTTTCTAACATTGACAACGACATTGTAATTAGTAGTCACATTTATGGTCGGACCGGGAAACTTTCCATTAACAGCAATAACCTGCAGAAGTAATGCAAATAATGAAACATTTAGTAGATTGCTGATAGCTCTTCAACATTATCTGAGAGTTCTCTATACTACAAAAAGAAAACATGAAACACTAAGCTCAAATAAGGAAAAAAGCACCACATTTTTGTAGATCTGAAGCTAAAAGTTGAAACTTTAAGAAATCTAAAGCCAACCCGGTTGTCATTGGTAAAAGAATAAGTAAAGCCCCTTGCAAAAATCCACTCAAAGTGCTGAAACAAAGTAAATGGTATAAAAATGAGAAATACAGAAAGAGATCTGAAAAAACAAACCTGCTGAGGCACACCAAGAGGAGAAGCCGTTATGTAAGAAACCTCAAAGTTAAAGAAAGCAAATGGATCTCCAGCAAAACATAAGTTAACAAGCAAGGCAATGCAGACAACAAAGAGAGCTAGAACCCTGTAAAAAGCCATTGATGAATGAATGGTATGGAAGTCCGACAGTTGAGCAAATTGAGAGCTTTTTTCCTGGTTTTACATTATCAGATAATAAAGAAGGAAAAGGGAGGAAGAAACCAGAACCTCTAAAGAGCAGTAAACAGAGTGAGTGTCTTTTAGAGAGAGAGTGAGGCTATTTTTTCACTTGATTTGTTGTGATGTGTTGCTGGGTTGTTTTGTTTTTAGTAGTGCACTGCTGGTGCAGTTTTTTGGGGATTTAGTTGCAAATGTATAAGTGTACAACAATTAATGACACATATAATAAAATAGTAAAAATTGTCTTAAAATTATAATAACAATAAAAAAATTTAAATTGTTGGACAGATAAACAAGTTAAATAAATATTTATTAACTATATATTAATAATTAAAATCTAAGAAGATTTACAAAACTTGTATACTTTCTGGAGTAACCATTTTGTCGGTCACGAAAATAAAAGACTCATCATTTCAATTTCCAGAGAGACAAAACTCATACAGATACAGCTAGTAGCCAGTACACACATCAAGCGTAATAAGTAAAATATAGAGATTAGATTATAATTTCATTAAAGTTTGACTAATGTCTCCAGTAGACCCCAACCCAACGGTCAGATTTGCTGAAAGTGCCACATGATTGCCAGCCCATGAAACCCTGTGGCTATTCTCCAAGTGTGGACCCCCACCATTTCATAAATAAAGTCGGTCTGTACCAGGGTGGGGCTGCTGTGCTCCATTTACTTTGTTGTTTTTCATACCAATATTTCCCACACCTAACAACCGTCTGATCTCGTTATTTGGTTACGTTATTTACTGTTTTGGATTTTTATTTTTATTTTATTTATGGTTTTGAATTTGATCTGCATATTATAATATGGATTTCATTTGACTTTATATTGGAAGAAGAATATGTTGCAATCTGAGTTTGTATTGAAGAAGAGTATGTAGCAATTTAAATTTGAGTTTGTGTGATAATTCAAATGTTAAGGTAAAGTTTAAAAGGAAAAGAAAGGGAAGCTTCCTTTTTCTTCAGAAAATGATGGGGAAAAACAAAAATGTGGTTATTTAATTGTTTGTCATATGGTTGGTCGAATTATGACTACGTTTGCGGCGGGTTATGGCTTGACGGGACGCCAGAGTCTGGCTGGAAGCGTTGCTAAAATTGAAGATCTGTAGGTTTGAAAGCCTGTAAGGATTTGTTTGTAGGTTTGAAAATCTCAATGGGCTTATATAATTTAAAATTTTACGGGTCTCTCCTTATGTAATTTCCCTATCTTAAACAGTAAAAAGGGTAACATAATAATTCACTTCTTTTCATTTGAATCAAGTGAGCGATATTTTACCAGTAAATGTTATTCAATAGTTTCCAAAAATCGTTGTACCGCTTGAGACTTTGGAATCCCATGGATGGGATGGGAGGCAAATATATATATATATATATATATATATTAAACCTCAAAGAATCTTTTTTTAAAAAAAAAAAAGGAAAGAGTACAAGATCATTAAAGAACAAAAGAGCCTCTCATATACAAGCCACAATTAAAGCAAACATTAAAAAAAAAAAACAAAACAAAACAAACAAACAAACAAACTACGAGAAACAATTGTTAGGAAAGACCAGGAAATCATTCTCAAGTAAAGTAGTAATTTGAGAATGAGGTGAATCCCACCAAATGAAAGGGGAACCCAAACCTAGATCAACAAACTTGTTCGCAACAACATTACCTTATCTAAACATGTGTAAATTTTAAATGCATGTGGTTCCTATGATTAACATAGTCAAACCATTAACTCTAAGCTTCCAAGGAGGCTTGTTATCAAGATTATTAAAACATTGAATTCACACATGGAGGAATCACTACCTACACAAATTGTGCCAACCCTTTTTGTTAGCAATTTCAACAGCCGAAAGAATTCTTGGAACCCTGCATAAAATATAGTCTTAATACCATTGAAATTGAGAAGGAGCTAATAAATTCGGGCGAGAGTTTCAAAAAAAAAAAAAAAAAAAAAAGGTCACAGCCTCAAGACAAGGATTGCCTTTAGACCAATGTTCTTAAAACCGAACCGAGAGCCGACCCGCCAAAATATCCAATTCCCGGTTTGCTCAGTTCGACATTCGGTCAGGCCTGATCAATGATGTCAGTATGACGTCAACATGATGACATCAGCAAAAACAAAAAACTGAAAAATTTCAGATTTGGTATGTAACTAAAATCTAAAAATATTAAAATCATCAAAGTTTGATAGTTAATGACTTAATGTTTAAGTCTAAACTCTAAAGTTTCAATTTTCAAACATCATTAAAGGCATTACAAATTACAAAATACAAAGTAAATCAAATATGAATCCATGATCCATCAACCAACAAACAAACAAAATTACAAAATATCAAAATACCAATCCACCAACCAACATATAAAATTGCGCAATATCAATCCATTCCACCAACCAAACCACCATCCATGATCTTCAATGGTTCAACCCATCCTAAATTGATTATCCATATCATCATCCGAGTCATCGTCATTATCATCACCATCAACTACAAATTTAGCAAAAATTAAAAACATAAGTTAAAACTTATAATGTACATTGTTTTTTGATATTATAATTTAAAATAGCTACCAAGTTGGTTAAAAGTTGGAAAACAACCTTGTGAACCACCTGCTGAATCATAATAGGGTTAATCATCAACACCGATAAGGAATAGATCCTTTTTTCGTAAAGTGCTTCCTCCAATTCATCTAAATTGAATTCATCACCCTCCTGTTCATCATCAGCAATCCAAAATTATGTTTTGTCAATGCTTTCATAATCAATAGGATCACAACTGCTTTTCTTGTAACACATCCTAAAAGACACGCCAAATAAAAATATCAATAAAAATACGAGATAATAAAAATATTAAAATTGACAATGCTTTATACCTATTTTTCAAACGCAAGTTATAATGGATAAAAACGGAATCATTCAACCGTTGATGCTCCAATCTATTCCTTCTTTTTGTATGGAATGCATTAGAAAACACTTCAATTTCGCTCACATCCCGAAGAGGTTGAAGTTTGGCTCAAAATTTTAATTGCAAACTATTGTAAGTGTGGAGTACTATACCCATATGTCCTCCACCATTCATCTAATTGAAAGTTAAAGTGTTAACCATATGAAATAATGAAATAAACATAAATTCATAACTTAGAAATTGGACTTAAAATTGAGAAATTTAATAAGTTTCACATACCAGGTCGTGTGGTTTTGCAAGTTTGAAAGGCAAATTGACGAGAAAAGCTTTCCTCGCGGTCTCGATATATTCTACTTTCGTCCACTAACTTTATTTTGTTCAACTTGAATGCACTTGCTTTATTGTCGACAACATCAAGGAAACCACGTATAACCTCTGGTTTCTTGTTGAAAGTTGCACGATCATATTGAAAAAGCTGGATTCAAATAATAAGTAGCAGCATGAATGTCGCGGCGCAAAAGCCTATCCCACCGTAGCTTAATAATTTCGGTATAAGACTTGTACAATGTCTTTTTCTTTTTAAAGAACTTCTTGATCGCTTTTTTGGCTCTATGCATGCCATCATACACATATCCTATTGCAAGTCTCTCATTTGAATCTACAATCCGCAACAAACGCATCAAAGGAGCCACAATTTTGGAAACTAAACCCATGTCATCCCAAAATTCATTATCTAGAATTATGGGAATAACATTCTTGCCTTTACTACTTCTAGCATATCGAGAGTCCACAAAAAACCTATCACTCACCATAGCTTGCAAGTCATGTTTGTGCTCAAGTAGACTTCTAAATGCAATGAAAGTAGTAGCAAACCGAGTTACACCCGGTCGTATGAATTTCTTTCCAACCCTGTTCAAGTGATACATACATGATAGATGTTAGTAAATTATTACAAAATGTTTATTATGTAATAAATTGACAAAAACATGAGTTAAAAGTTTATAAGATATTAACCTCTTTTTTCCTCAACCAAGCTATCAAAATTGTGTGATTATACACAAACTTGGTTACTTCAAAAGCATGTTTTGCAAGATGCACTATGTGGTCCAGCTCAGATGTATCTTTCAAAATTAAATTTATGCAATGTGTTGCATAGGGTGACCAAGTAATATTCTCACACTTGTCAGACAACATTCTTCCAGCAGCTTTAAAATTTGCTCCATTATCCGTTCAACATGGACAATATTGTTTGGTCCAACCCATAAAGCCATTTCCTCAAACAACTTATACAATGTAAAGGCATCCTTTACAACATCTGAAGCATCCACTGATTTTATAAAGCAAACACCTTTAGGACAGTATACGAGAAAATTAATCAATGACCTATGGCAAGTATCGGTCTAACCATCAGCCATTAATGTACATCCAACCTCTTCCCAAATACTCTTATAATTGTCAACAAGTAATTAGACTTCCTTCTTAGCATCTCTTAATAAATTCACACGTATAGCATCGTAAGTAGGTTGTTTATAACCAGGGCCAATTGCGGTTACAGCGTCCAATATAGGCTGAAAATAAATTAAGTTTAAAGCATTCATTGGGATGCAAGCATCATAAAAGAATCGTGCAACAGACATTTCTGGCTTCTCCACTTTGCATCTTTTCCAGCCAAAACATTCTTAATTGAAGGTTGAGACCTATAAGTAGTTCGTGGAGCAAAATAATTAATCCCCGTAGGTTTCTTTCTCTTACTGCTCGGAAATTTTTTTTACCGCCACTACTACCACCTTCATTCATGGTCATTTGTGATGGGAAAACCTCTTCATTTTCTTCATCTAACTGATCACCCTCAAATTCATGTACTGTAGCACCAAAAGGAGTTGCATGCTTCTGGAAATCTTCTTTTTCCTTATTCTTTACTCCTATTTCTTTTAGTGATTCATTCATAAGGAATTTAACATCAAAATGGAACCTTTGGACACTTTCCAATATCCCCATTTACTCCTGCTAGGTGTTGCTTCATTCAAAAATACCACCACCTCTAGTAACCTTGCCACAATGAAGACAAGATAATATTTTCTTTCCATCTTTCTCAACACTCTCAAGAACATGTACCCATGCTATATCAGTATTTCCTCAAAAAGATTGCGAGGAAATGGACCCAGTTGATGAGTTATGTGCAGACGAAGATGATGACATTCTCTCCCCTAGCAAGTGGCCACCAACAATCAATTTGTTATAATTTATGAGACATAACTTTAAATTAATATAAAATCAATTCAAATTATATGTATATAGAAACAATTATGAATTTCTAATAGCATTTTACTTTAAGGTAGCATCATGTAAATGAGAAAATTTCTTATTTCTATACTTATCATGTTACCCATGTTGGAATTCTCAGTTGCATTTGACTATTACAATTGAAATGTTTAAATATAAATCTCAATATCAAACACTTTCTGATCATAACTCAGTTTTAGTTCATGTTTCATAAGCCATGGTCGGGATTAATATACAAGTGACAAGTAAATAAGAGCAGCTACCGCGTGTTCTGAATTTTTGATCATAATGTGATCGAGATGCCATTAGCGTCTTATAAAAGTTAATAAAAATTCCAATTCCAAGCAACTAGAAGCACACCCGCTGGCTATTGTTATTCGCCAAATTCTAGTAGTAGAGCCAAGGAAAACTATATGAAAATTGAAAATACATCTATGTTATTATCATTTATCAGTTTATCACAACATAAATAAACTCCCACTTTCAATTATTCTGATCTGTAATGAAGCTTCACGGTGAAACTTTCACCATCAATTTCTAATTTCCCATGAGAAATTACATTTTACAGTTTCAGTCTTTCAGAAATTCAATTGACAACTGAGAGATTTACAATAAGAAATTAGTTTTAAGAGTTTCAAAATTTCAATTGATAGATTCAGTGATTCACAATTTCACATCACATTCACAGATCCACAATAATACAAATATACAATACATGATGAAATAAAAGAAAAGACGAAAAATTTCGGGCCCAGTGACCGATTCACACTTGAAGGCTGGAAAGGAGACGTTGAACTCAGGAGGAAACCAAAGCCGAGCTAACACACTTGAAGGCATGAAGGCAAGCCGGAAGAAATCGAATGAAGGAGATCAACGAACTGGAGGAGGCAAAGGTGAAGAGGTTGATTCACAGTTGAAGGCTGCCGGAGATTGCAAATGGAGGATGGAGGAGGAGGCTTGGAAGGCTTGGAGGAGAGCCAAACTAGGAAAAAAAAAAAAAAGCAAACTGGAGGAGGGCCAAGCTGAAGGAGATCACACGCAGAGCAAACTAGCAAAGTAGTAGCGCTGCAGCTGAACCGCAAAAGTAAAAATAAAAATGGGTTTGACACTTTGACTTTAGGGTTTGCTTTTCAATTTTCATTAAAAATTTAAAATAGTTTTCAATTTGTTAGTGGACCGGATGGGAGGTTGGATCGGTTTTGGATGTTATACTGGTTGGACCGTTGGTTTGCTAAAGTGAGACGGTCCAACCGCGGTTTAAAATGGTCTAACTCAAAATCCCGGTTTTTTGCTCTTTACAACCCGAAATTTCACCGAAACCCGATTCGACCACCCTGTCTTATCTAGGTTTTAGAACGTTGATCTCAACCCCCAGCTCGCCACCGAACTAACCGGCTTCCTCAGAGAGAATATCGATGTGTTCGCATGGTGGCATTCAGATATGGTCGGGATCAGCCCGAATGTTATTTGCCATGCCTTGAACATCAATAGTGAAGCCAAGCCGGTTTGCCAGAAGAGAGAGCAATGGATCCGGAGCGATATGCTACCTTGAAACTTGAGGTAGATAATCTCCTTCGAAATGGATCCATCTAAGCTGGGTTGCCAACCCGGTTCTAGTCAAAGAAGCCCAACGGCAAATGGCGGACCTGTCTTGACTTCACCGACCTCAACAAAGGATGCCCGAAAAATAGTTTTCCCCTGCTAGGATCGACCAGCTCGTGGATGCCACCTCCGAGCACGAGCTGTTGAGTTTTATGGAAGTGTACTCGGGATACAATCAGATTCAAATGTATGTGCCGAAGGAAGAGCATACCTTTTTTGTGACAGATCGGGGGCTATATTGCTACAAGGTTATGCCCTTTGGCCTCAAGAACGCTAGCGTAACTTACCAACGGTTGGTTAACCGAATGTTCTTTGAGTAGATCGGGAGATCGATGGAGGTTTATGTAGATGACATGCTAGTCAAGTAGCATGTCGCTGATCATGTTCGACATCCTTAAAATCTGAATGAACTAAACCCAAACCCTCTCAAGTGCTCATTAGTGTCCTAAGGAAAATTCCTAGAGGGGAATAGAGATCAACCCCAAGAAAATCCAAGCTCTTCTCGATATGGAAAGCCCGACCTCCAAGAAGCAAGTTATAAGCCTCAATGGGCGAAATGCGAACTAAGTCACTTCATATCAAGAGCAACAAACCGTTGTTTGCCATTCTTCAATGTACTAAGGGCTAACAAGAATTTTGAGTGGACTCCCAAATGCGAACAGGCATTCCAGAGCATTAAAGAGCACCTCGGAAAGCCACATCTTCTATCCAAACCTCTCCAGCAAGAGATCCCCTCCCTCTCACTCGCAGGTCTCGGTTTGCAGGTCGATGCAACTTTAGTTTGGGGAAGAGAACAGGGTCCAATGGCCTAGTGTATTACGCGAGCAAGCGTTTGTTGGATGTCGAGATACGATATCCAAAAATGGAGCGATTAGCTTATGCCCTACTGATTGCTTCCCGAAAGTTGCGACCTTACTTCCACACCCTACACGATCCATGTAATGACTAATTACCCGCTCAGGCAGGTCCTCCAGAAACCAGAGGCATCAGGTAAATTGCTTAAATAGGCCATGGAATTCAATCAGTTTGATCTGAAGTACAGACCGAAAGCAACCATTAAAGGGCAGGTGGTTGCCAACTTCATATCAGAATTCTCATATCATCCGACGAATGAGTCAGAGCAGCAGCCCAACGAAGCCATTCAGGAAACTACCCAAAATCTATCGACCTGGAGCCTTTACGTCAATGGATCATCGAACAGAGAGGGTTGGGGCAGGTCTTCTCCTCCCGAGTCCCAAAGGGGCTCATATCCACGGCATCCTCCGATTTGGGTTCAAAGCGACCAATAATGAGGTCAAGTATGAAGCTCTACTCGTTGGATTGCGGTTGGCCAGAGAAATGGGCTCAACCGCGATCAGCATCCACAGCGACTCCATGTTGGTTGTCAACCAGATTTTGGGAGAGTACCAGGCCAAGGAAGGAAAAAATGATCTGCTATTTGAAGAAAGCTAAAGTCACACTTAAGCCGTTCAAGCACTTCATGATTGCACAGATCCCTAAAGATAACAATTCTGTGGCAAATGTCTTGGCAAAGATAGCCTCATCATTAGACTCAGACGCGCCAGAAAGCATTCCTGTTCGGTTCATAGAGGCCCCCAGTGTAAGCTCAACCGAACAGCCGTGAATACTGTAGAATCGGTTTCTTGGATGACCCCCATCATTTAGTATCTCCAAGATAGGACCTTGGCCAACGACAAGGTCGAAGGCAAAGACCCTGCGAACAAGATCTGCTCGTTACACCCTCATCAAAGACTAGCTATATAGGCAAGGGGTTTAGTGCCCCTCTCCTCCGATGTGTAACCAGCGAAGAAGCAGACTACATCATGAGGGAGATACATGAAGGGATCTGCGATAATCACACAGTCGCATGATCTCTCACCAACAAAGTTGTTCGTTAAGGGTATTATTGGCCCATGATCCAAGAAAACACCTACAACTTTGTCAAAAGTGTGACAAGTGCCAACGGTTTGCAAACATACCATAAGCTCCTTCCTACCAACTAATAACCATGACTAGCCCCTGGCCATTCCCCATGTGGGGAATCGCTCTCATTGGTCCCATGCCAATTGGTAAAGGGGGAATCAAATATGCGGTGGTCGCGGTAGACTACTTCAACTAGTGGGTCGAAGTAGAACCATTAGCCGCAATTACCACCAAAAAGCTCAAGGACATTGTCTTCAAGAACATTGTTTGCCGCTACGGGATTCCTCATACCCTCATCTCAGATAATGGCAAGCAGTTCGACAACGGGGAGTTCAAGAAGTTTTGCGATGAGCTGGGTATCCATAAAAAGTTTCCTCTGTCGCAAGACCGCAAGCGAATAGTCAAGTTGAAGCTGTTAACAAAACCATCAAGCACACTTTGAAGGCTAAACTTGGCACACCAAAAGGAATTAGGTTGACAACCTCCCCGAAGTCCTATGGGCATACAGGACAACTCCGAGAACCTCTACCTCAGAAACCCCCTTTTCGCTAGCATGTGGCTGCGAAGTGATAATCCCTATGCAGGTAAGGACCGGTTCACTTGAAGGACTTGTTCAACGATGCCGATAATGAAGCACTTATGGCGCAAGTCTGGACTTAGTTAAAGAACATCGCAGCAAGGCTCAGCTAAGAATAGCAGCATATCAACAATGCGCTAAAAGGTTCTTCGACTCTAAGGTCAGAAGAAGAGACCTCCAAGTCAGCAACCTTGTCTTGAAGGAAGTTCTTCTCGGTACTAGGGAACTAAGTGCGGGAGTTTTGGGACCAAACTGGGAAGGCCCATACCGCATCGCTAAAGTGATAAAACCAAGGGACTTACCATCTCAAAAGAATGAATGGTTCCGTAGTGCCGTGAGCTTGGAATGCTTAGCATCTGCCACCATATTATCAGTAATTTCGAACTTAATTTTTCCTTGTAAACATTTTACCTTAAGTCTTTGTAAATAGCAAATGTACAATTCTATAATTCTGTTCGTTTGTAATTATTATCTTCCCATCTGTATGATTTTGTTCACATAAACTTATTCCATTGTAATGGTAAAACAGTTAGAGTGCAACCTCATGTGTAACAGTACGAAAATTGTAAATATTCATAACGGATTAAGAAAGCCTTGTCTTTATTCATAAAAGGAATACAAAAAGCAGGCATAGGAAAGCCAATACAAAAGTAAAGGCAATCAGTGACCTTCATCCCCAATTCCCGAAGGCGCGACCTTGTCATCCCTAGGCTTATCGCAAATCACTTGGCCAGTTGCGGGTTCCTCAGGGACATACCCCGAATGCTCCCCCTCAGTCCAGTCCTCAGGTGACCCCCCTGCCTCCTCATCATCGAGTCGCACCATAGATCTAAGGATTTCCTGGTACTCCTCCAGGAGTTCGAACATATCCAGTCCGAGATTCCTCAGCCGTAGGGCATAGATGTACTGAATTTCCCATTCAGCGGCCTTCGACTCGATCTCCACCCCTTGATCCTGCATCTCTTTAGTCAGCAAAGTGACTCTTCCCAGACTAGCTTGCAGCATGGCCTCCAGCGTCTGCCTTTGCTTTTCAGTGGCCTCCCACAGGTCGCCCCTCTCCCGCTCTGCCCTGTAAGGCCCGCTGAGAGGTCGTTCTCAGCTCTTAGTCTTTCTCGCCACCTCCTCCCTGGTGAGTCTGGCCACTTTCCTTTGAAGCTCTTTCATCTCCTCCCCATGTTTCTCAAGCTCGGCTTTCTGGAAGTCCACCGTGCGAAGCGTGTTTCTCTCATTCAGGTACTAGTTCACCGAAGCGGTGGATAAGTCTTTCTCTGCTTCAGTGGCTTCGAAGTCCCATTTGAGCCGAGTGTTCTCTTCTCTCAGCGTGACCATCCCCTCGGCGGCTCCCAATTAGACCTTTTGTAGGGACAATTGCATGGAGAGCAAGGCCTGTGGACAAAAGAAATAACAAGTTAGTTTCTTTGCTACCAAAAAGAAGCAAAGTCCTTGCCAAAGATAGCTCATCCTACCTTGCTCAGGTGCCGAATGGATGTGGATATCAGGTCCACATAATCGTAAGTCACGAACTCCTCAAAAGCCTCTGCGAGCCTGCACTCTAGAGGGTAAAAACCATCAGCTACCGATGGTCCGAAAGTTGTCCCATTGAGTCAAGCACAGGAGTGCCTGTGCCCGCGCCTCCAACAGGAGTCGTGCGCCCATCGGTTCCTTGCCCGGTCTCCTCCCAAGGTTCACGACCTCGCTCTGTCTTGTTTGTAGTACCCCCGGGGCAATAGAGATGCCGATCACACCCTTGGCAGGCCCTCCCGAGCAGAGTGTTTGGTAGGCTTACGACTTCTCGGGCTGAACACCCATGTCCTTAGGCTCAGACTCTGATTCTTTGGTCCGAATTTGCCGCATCTTCTTAGGCCGTTGGGCCATCGTCTTCTGCCTCGGATGAACATTCGGGCTGGGGAGCGTCCGCAGGTCAGATCAAAGCACCAGTCGACGCCTTTCTTGCAAGAGGGCGGGAGGGAGCACCTTCAATCGGTCCGGTGGCCCCCACTCTAAGGAAGGTGAACTACTTCTCTCGTGGCGATCTGGACACCCTTGGAGGCATGGTCACTACATGTGAACGTCGTTAGCAAAATAGTTTGTTGCACGCACAACTACAAAAAAATAAACCAAGGATGCAAAGCTTTCTCGATGGGGGCTCTAAGGTCGCTTCCGAGTTGAAAAAGCCGTATTTTTGCAAGTTTGTTGACTGCAAAGAAAATTAGAGCTCGTTAACGAAGATCAAAAGAGTTTGCAAAGTGATTAAAAAAGGAAAACCTTCTCGGATCCTGGAAATAGCAAAGACCGTCATAACAAAAGAAAAAGAACTTCGTCTCATACGCCTCTGCATTGCTCATGTAGCTATATATTCCCACTCCAATGGTGGTTCGCCTGGAAAGGTAATAGGAATCTTTGTCCTTACTCTTTTTGAGGATATACGAGCAACCAAGCTCTAGCGTAGTTAGCTCGCCCAGCGTTTTCACGCACGGAATGTACATGGCCACAGCTATCATATACGCGTTTGGTGTGAGCTACAAGGGTACAATCCCAAAATGGTCGAGGATTGACCCGACAAACGGGTGGAAAGGGATCAACCCCCCACCATTGAAAATGTCCTCGGAGATCGCGGCCGCTCCCTCGTGGTGGATTCCGAGCTATGCATGTCTTGTCTCGGAAGACCTCCACGCGGACAGCATATTAGTCTATCACCCTTTGAAGCTCTTCATCGATAAGCACCGATAAGATCTCTTGAGGGGGACCCGCAAGAGCATCCCTGCATATAAGGGCCTGGCCCCTTCCTTGCTCAGTGTTGGGGAGGGGTCCATTTTCTCCGTAGTCGCAAAAGTGACAAGCAAGGAATTGTCCAGTCCTCATACACTATGCACGATAACGTGGAAGGAAAAAAAGAACCCTAACAGAATAATTTTAGGGCCGCCATTAATGGCTCAATCCCAAAGAGAGTATTTCATCTCTGGTCAACTACCGACGAACTATCGTCGCATAGCGACTACCGAAAACAACAATAAAAATAGCAGAGGGACAATCCTTACCTCCTGAAATGAGAAGATCGATCCTTCTACTTCAAATATCAAGTGCGCACTGGTTTGAAAGGCAAAGAATCAAAGTTCACGAAAATCTCTTGCTCTCTCTGAGAAGATGAATATTGTGACATTGCCTGAAGTAAACCTAGGTTTTATAGTGAGAGAAAAGGCACTTTGGTTTCCCAGAGTCAAACGACGTTTGGCCGAAAAACGCATCTGACCGTTGATCGCGACGTCCTCGCGAATCAATAGAGAAGAGTGACCATCACGCCTCAAGAAACCAAACCGTCGTTCTTTTCCGTTGAAAAACTCAAGCGACATGTTCTCCCTCCTCCACATTAAATGCACCCATGTCCGAATTTAATGCTCTGATAGGGAATGTCGTTTCAGCATGGCTCGCATTTAATGCGCATGGCTGGACTTATTGCGCATAAGGCACGTCTGTGAGAACAGAAGGCACTTCATTAAATGCACCTGCAGCAAAAGCGCAATGGAAAAACATTTGAAAATGTCGTTATAAAAAACACTCTTCATCTTGTAAGTTGCAAATCGACGTAACTCTTAAATCTCATCTCGTCAGTCGCGAAGCGATGCAACTTGTCGACCTCAACGGACATCAGTTGCGAAGCAACGTGATCCTTTGTTCTTAACAAAACTTGCCAAGTGTAATTAGGTCGCACAATTAAGTCCAGGTCGGCATTATCGTTATGGTACTGAATACGATCTAAAATAGGGTCGCTAACCTTATAGCGAGGATCGTTTCAGTTGCCTGTGTTGAAATATGTTCTCGACCTCTTTGCAAGTGTGAGTCAACCATTATCTCTTCGAACGCATCAGGTCAAGGCATAATTATGTAGTTTCCAAGGTTTGATCCTCAAACCTTAAAAACTAAGGGATCTTGCTTATGCCTCGAAAAAGTAGGGCTAACGTAGAGCCCAGTCAGTAAGTGACTGAAAGTCTGGCGAGATCCTACAATCATTCAGACACTGCCATGTCGCATGTTGGCGTGAGCAGTATGCTCTTGCCAATGTAGTGGGTGCGCACCAAACTAACGAAAGGCTAGAGGCCATCCACTTGTCCAAACCCTATACTACACAAGGAAATCACTCGAGTAAGGGTGAGCAACGGGACGCAAAGAAGGAATTTGCACCATATCTGCCACTTTTTTACGGATTCTATAATCATTACTCCAATACATCCCACTATAAATAGAGAGCTCATCTCCCGTTTGTGGGATTGGCTTATTTTCACTCTGTAATAGCTAAATTCTCTCTGTAATAGCTTATTCTCTCTTCTGTAATCATTTGTAAGTCAGCTCGCTGAACGCGACCTGACCCTTTTTTTTGGATAAGGTAAGTATGTATAAAAGACAAAAAAATGTACAAATACGAGGGGCATACCCCAAGAGGATGACTGATAACTCTCGGTCAAGAACCCATGGGAAAACCCACAAAGTCATGAACAACAAAAAGAGAGCACGTAGGCTCCCCACAAAGCAAGAAGATGCCATAAATAATAAAGGCACAAACCGGCATAAAAAAGCACGCAGGCTCACCACAAACACAAAGCCACAAACCAGCATAAAAGAGCACGCAGGCTCACCACAAACACAAAGCCACAAACCGGCACAAAAGAGCATGCAGGTTCCTTACAAAGCTAGTCAGGAAGATGTCATATCACACGGAGCTGAGTCGAGATCTCGTACTTAGGTGCTAGACCCAAAATCTTGGCCTAAACTAGATCACAAATAGCTAAGACAATATCTCTGCAAGAGCTACAATGTTGACAAAACACGCGATTATTCCGTTCAAACCACAGGAAATAAACTATGGCTGAAAGGACCAACCGGGAAAGAAGGTGGCTGAAGTCACCTTTTCGTCGAAGATGCAAGCTAACCCACTGGAGCAGAGGGAGCCAAGAGAGAGTAGGCCATGTAGAAAGCGTCCTGGTAGTGACCTCCTACCAAACATAACTGGAAAAGTCACAGCTGAAAAACAAATGGTCATGGGTCTTTGTAGCTGATTTGCACAAAACACATCGGGAGGACGTAATGACACCATGAGAGCTGAGCCGATCCATGGTATGGAGCCGACCAAGAGAAGCGAGCCAGAGAATGAAAGAGTGACGTGGAATATGCCCGGGAAACCACAAGAGATGATGAATCGAGTTCACATCACATTTGTCTCGCAACACATTCCAAGCTGAATCAATAGAGAAACGTCCAGATGGATAGCCCTTCCACACAAGATGGTCGTGGGATGACTCGGCAAGGCCGCACATAATAAAGTCCCGGATATACTAAGATCGCATTCATCCCGAAGGAAAGTCCCACAAACCTCCCGCAATAACTCGAAACCCTGAGCATCCCTAACAAACCAAAGGTGGAAGTCAAGGTTCTAAAAGGGATCAAGTCACACAAAGAACCTCACGGGAAGCCAGTGATCTCGCCATAACATGGTGTCCCTACCATCTCCA
Source organism: Pistacia atlantica (assembly GCA_026229545.1). Lineage (NCBI taxonomy): Eukaryota > Viridiplantae > Streptophyta > Magnoliopsida > Sapindales > Anacardiaceae > Pistacia > Pistacia atlantica. The sequence continues at coordinate 11,830,368 of CM047898.1, read as the reverse complement.
ATACAAGTCACAATAAGATCCCGCACCAAACCCTGCTAAGTAAAATCTTCCTCCAAGCCCATGAAGCCCCAGAAGTAACTCGGATATGCCAAAAGGACCGACCACGAAGGAGAACCGAACGGGCCCAAGAAGACCATATAGAAGATCTATCAGTAAGTAGCCTCCAAACGTGTTTGAGAATAGCCGCCCTATTCCAATCTTGGATCCTCTTAATCCCCAGGCCACCCTCCGTCAATGGATAGCAAACAGAAGACCATATAACCTTAGCACCAAAAGGGGACAAAGAAGTGCCTTTCCAAAGAAACGAGGCCAAAATACTCTCAATCCGTCTAACTGTAGCTGTCGGCAAAAGAAACATGGAGGACCAATAAACCTGTATGGAGAAAAGTACCAGCTTTATCAATCGTATCGGACCTGCATAGGTCAAAAGATGTCCGACGTCCATAGCCTAATCCAAGAGAGAATTCGCTCCAACAGAGGCCTACAATCAGAATGTTCAAGGCGGGTGGAGATTAGAGGAACCCTTAGATATCTTACCGGTAATCGCCCAACTGGAAACCCATGATAGCGTAACCCAATGCTCCTCATCTCGTAACTCCGAGAAATAAACAAGCTCTTCTTCTCTACATTAGTCACTAATCCGAAACCTTAGCAAAATAATCCAAGGCCGAATTGATCAAGCTAACAAAGGAAGCCGATCTGCTCTACAAAACACCATCAAATCATCCGCAAAACACAAATGAGTAATAACTGCCTGCCTACATCTCCAATGATACTGAAAACCAGGGCTGTGAGAGGTTTCCCGAAAAATACCAACTAACCCCTCCATAGCCAACACAAAAAGGTAAGGAGAAAGAGGGTCCCCCTGCCGCACACCCCGGGAGGATCTAAAAAATCCATGAAGCTCTCCATTCAGGGCAACAGAGAAATACGGTGTAGAGATACATGTCATGATCCACCTTATCATATGCTCAGGAAAACCCACAGTACGCAATCCCAAAAGGATGAACTCCCAACTCATAGTATCAAAAGCTTTTCGAATATCAACTTTAAGGGCACATCGAGGTGAAGCACCCCCAAGATGATAATTCCGCAAAAGCTCCTGAGTATGCAGAATATTATCAGAAATCCTTCGACCCGGGACAAAAGCTGACTGGGAAACCCTAATAATATCCGGAAGCACAACTTTAAACCGATTCACAATCACCTTAGAAATGCTCCATACTAATAAGAATATAAGTAGACGTAGGAGTCGCTTGCTTAAGCATCCGAACCACTTTAAAAAAAAATTTCTCCACCTATTATTCATTTTCACTACTCCCATTCGCATGTGTCTTCTGGGCCAGCTCAGTGTAACAACTGCTGTAAACTAGTAAAATGCTTGGTTAATCATAATAGGAAATGGGCCTAAGAATCTTTTCTTTTTATTATACGTAATAAGTCTTTCATACACACAAAGAGTATTATTTTACAAAATGCCATTTAAAAGACAAAAACAGGAGAAACAGTGTAGATATTGCTCCTCGCTTGTTGATGCCCCTCCGACTGCATCATCACCTAGATCCTGCATTCACAAAGGAAAATGACGGGGTGAGCACAAAATAATGCTCAGTAAGTAAACTCTATATTTGTCTATCCCTGTAACTATTTTTTCTTAATTCCTTCCTCACACTTTCTTTCTATTGTTTTCTATTAACGTTATGGCCTCATCTTACGGGAGGTACAGGCGGATGGTGTTCACACAACACCATCTCACTCTTCATGACTGTCAGGTGGAGTTCACACAGCACCAACCCGCTCTTAGTGACTACCGCGTGGGGATCACAAAGCATCTACCCGGTTTTCATAACTATCGGGTGGAGACCACAAAGCACCTACCCGTTTCTCATGACTATCACAAAGCATCAACTGGGTGACGATCACAAAGCATCAACTGTTGCTACTAAATATCGGGTGACGATCATACAGCATCAACCCGTTTCCACTAAATATCGGGTGACAATCATAAAGCATCAACCTGTTGCTACTAAATATCGGGTGACAATCACACAGCATCAACCCGTTTCCACTAAATATCGGGTGACGATCACAAAGCATCAACCCATCTCTAATGACTTTCTCTACTCTAGCACTTCTCATTCTCTCTACCCATAGAGTAGTTGCATTCACAAAGTTCTCTACTCATAAAGCAAGTGCATACACAAAGTTTTCTACTCTTCTTAAGTCACTTTTCAATGCACAAATAATGCATATGGATGGTTCATCTCCACTAATGCACTTATGAAATGCCAACATGCAATGTTGCAAGAATTAAGGTTCACTACTCATACTTAAACCTCTACTAGGCATTTCATCAAACAACTCAAGTGCATAACAAGACTCTACTATAACAATAATTCTATGTCTTTCTCTAACCATCCAAAATGGGAGAAAACTCCCTCACATAGCCATAAATCTTGTCATAGAATAACACTTCTAAAAAGGATTTCTCAATATCCTTCAATTCCATCTCAAACTACATTCCCAACCCACATCTCACTTCTCATAATCAAAGTGTATGAACAACCATAAAGCGATAGTTATCTCCATTTGAATCTTAATAACATAGCATATCACATGTATATACATACACACATAATACACACATAATTGCAATTAACTCCCCATTCAAGAAAGTTCTCAAATCTCTACTTGGGTTGGGGTTTACTTACCTTGTGATGGAGAGATCTCACTAGCTCTTCCTTTCTCTTGGTTTGCTTGATTTCCTCTACCTTTTAAACAATTACACAATTCAACCAAGAGACCTCAATATTCAAATATACATAAAATCTCACAAAACTTCACATCCAAAGCAAGAATCCTTACCTTAGGATGTCTTAGATTGATCTTCTACCCCAAATCACTCCAAAAGCCCTCTAAAATTCCTTCAACAATTGGAAGAGAAGTTGAGAGAAAGTAAAAAGGAGAGTGGCGTTGGAGAAGAAGGAGAATGAAGGGTTTTGCAATGACTTAATTCCTTTTAATACAATTTATGCACAAGCATTCCCATTTTGCCCTTACTCTTCCTTAGGAATTCCATCTATACCCTTTGATTCATTATAAACACAACCCCATATGAACATATTCTCCAAGCAAAATCCTTACATTTTACTCCCCACTTTTCCTACTAATTAGGGGTAGAATGGTCAAATTTCCCTTAGGGAAGAAAATATCTAAAACTTAACCAACATTTTGATCGGCTCGTCGCCGCGGCGAAAAAGCTTCTGTCGCCGCGGCCAAACTATCTAGCAGCTTCCCCGGCTTCAACACCTCTTCGCCACGGCAAAGATTCTTCTTCGCCCCGGCGAAGCTTGGAACACTAAACTTCTTCTATTTTCAACCAATTTCAAGGCAAGTATTCAACATACCACTCAATCAAAGGCCAATCAAACAAATAGTACTAATAAACCGACTCAAATAAGAACAAAAAGGAGAAACATTAGCTACGTACCTCAAATGGGGCGTTACGCCTTTTTATGTCGGACACTGGCTCGACACCAGTGGCCGCCACGAGTTCACCACAGCTCCACGTGGCAGTCTTGTCCCCCTTTAAGGGATTTCGCCTCCCCACGGCGAACCCATGCCCAAGGGGCTATAGGCAAATGGGAAGCACCATGAGTACCATCAGGGTCCTTTGGCATGGGTTCGAGCCGTGGGGGAGGCAAAGAAATCCCTTAAAGGGGGGGTACAGTACCTACCACGTAGGGAGCTGTGTGAACTCCATGGCCGGGCCAAGTCAGGGTGTCAGAGCCAGGCGGTCCGTTACACTCAGCATTTCACACATGCGTTTAGTTGGTGTCAAATCACGCATCAACAGTTGTCATCACCTTAGAAACCAAGAGAGGCATCCCAGAAACCTTGTTCTTAAGTTCTAGCATTGTTTCTACATCATATATGTCCATGGAAAACCTGCCAAGACATTTTTTCAGTTGAAAACATGCTTATACTAGCTTACTAATTAAGGTAAATACTGATGTTCTTAATAATCATGTTGAAAATTAAATTTCAAGTTTCGTAGAACTTACTTCCTCATTATTGGTTCAAACCTCATCGGATCAACTGCTCGTAGTGAATCTATTAATATCATGTAGCGTGTTTTGGGATGCAACAGCAATCTCCCGCTAAAGTTGCATAAGATCAATACAACCAGTGGTAGACTTAGGATTTTTGCCCAAGGGGGCTTTCGCGGCTCTGCCATTGTTTGTCAAATAACTAGTAAAAACTTTAAAAAAATCACAAAACCTTAAGCAAATGAAATAATACAATATCAATAATCTGAAAGAAAATAATGCAATAACACAATACTTTACTACTTGAATAAATCTATGAGAAGCAAAACTTTGAGCAAATTATGTTGAAAATAACATTCAATTCACGAGGAAACACAAGAAAATTTTTTACGTGGAAAAACCTCTTCAATTAAAGAGAGCAAAAGACCATAGGAATCTAACGATCCACTTAAATCCAATATAATTAAAAGAGTTTACAACAATTACAATCCATCCAAAAATATTTAACACAAATTTCTTATTTCTCCTCCTTTTTTTTTCTTTAAATTTTTTTTTTTTTTTAAAGATTATAATATAAATTTTCATGACTTTGATTAGGCCTAGCCTAAACTAAAGTCAACCAAAACTTAAATTAAGTCAACGTTGCCTTGACTTTTAATATGAATTAATAAAAAAAGGAAAATTTTCTTAGTATAAACATAGATAATAACTCAAACTTCTTTAATAATTTTGAACAGCTAAATGGTAACATTTGAAATGTAGGAAAGTGGTGGATGAACAATGAAGAATAACGTTTAGTAAAATATAGTTAAGGTTTAATTTGGGAAAGCAGGAACATTCTTAGACACAAAACAAAAAACAAACTCACAAGATCCATACCTTTTTCCATCAAATTAGAATAAAAAACCTCCAAAAAATAAGCATGATTCAACCCTAAAATAAACTAAAATGAAATGAGCAATACACATACCTAAAACTGATAAAACAGAAAACAAAGCTAATTGTGGCACCTTGATTAATGAAAGCTTCAACAATTTCAGTCTTTAAAAGTTTTAAGAACGAAATAACATAGAGAAAGTGAAAGAGAGAATAAGAGAATAAATAATTTTGGGGATAAAATCATAAAAAACAGGTGGACGTAGAGAAGAGTGGAGAAAGTTTTAAACTTTTAATATGATATAGGCCTGCAATATATATATATATATATATATATATATATATATATATATATATATATATATATATATATATATATATATATATATATATATATATATATTAATAGCAAGTATTTTATGAGTCTGGATATATGTATAATATTTCTCATTTTTTAAAAAATCTGAGGGTAGGCCTAGATATATATATTAATAGATTTTTTTTAAGGGCATATATAAACAATTTTTTTTTTAAACTTGAGGGTAGGCAGGGCCTGGGTCCACCCTGAATACAAGCCAATGACCCCTTACAAATATTACACCTCAAAATTTTTAGCAGCCCACTAAGCTCAAGTTAAAAATAACTCCATCATTCGTAAATAAATAAATACGAGTCACTTACCACAACACAATGGGAACAAATACATATTTACTAGAGAATATTTCCTTTTTCTTTATCCATTTCAACACCTTCTGTCTGTGACATTCTTTTGAGTACAAATAAAACCATATGAAATCCAGACACTTGAAATTATATATGTGATTTGTTGCAAAACGCTTCCACAAATTGTTGTGAAAACCGAAGTTGTCAACCATCGATAACAGAAAATCAATTGAAATTATATTTATAATGAATGAAAGCTTACCCCAAGTGGCAGTCGAACATACTGCTGCTTAACATACCCTAGTCCCTAGTGGTGGCAATTCACATACTTGCCCGACGTGGTGGTTTAGGACCTAAAATACAAAACATATTCATTATTATCTGTTGAATGGTTGTGGACATCAGTTAAATAAGTATTCATACCTAGACTGTGAACCTTTGGATTTTGTCTCGATGCACACCAGGCGACTGACTTCAGATTTTCCATGCCATCCATGGTCTGGAAGAACTGCAGGCTATTACTCTGAATAGGTGTGGTTGCACACATGGCTGCTATCTTCAGGTCCTCCATTCCCTCCATTATATATAACATTTGTTAGCTGAAAATGGTGTCTGGGCACCAACCTGAAACATCAAATACAAACCAAATCAAAGAGACATACATCTGAAACCAAATAGAAAATGGATGATGATCATTTCAGTTGTACCTTGAAATGAACATAACTGTCCCACAAAAAGTATAATTGATTTCAAACATATCTAGTAGCTAGAAAAGGGGACAGTACACAATAAAAGGGAGAACCATTTACGATAAACATTTTAATTCCATTACATTAACATGGTAATTACATATCAAAATATATCCTTGCTAGCAAATGGTTAAGTGCAAACACAATGCACTGTCAACCCATTAAAAAACATTGAAATCGTTTTTACAAAACAACAACCTACACCATACTGGTTGCACAAACTAACACTACAAATCAAGCAAGGAATATCACAATCATGACAGACATCAACAATTTCCTATATTTACGTATCATTCAAAAAAAGGTTAAGACCACAACATGAATTTAAACTAAAGATCAAATGAGGGGCGATACACATTACTTTCATTGAGTTGTTTCCTCACATACTCCCGCCTAATCGTCATCTACAATGCGAAGAAGAACTCTATCTTATGTTGTTCCTTGCATATTGTCTCTCCTGCCTCAAGCATCTCATTGGTAATGAAACCATCCAATTCAATTATCTCATTAAACATCATGCTTCTTCTTTCCTTCTCCTCACGCTCTCTTTTTTAAAAAGAGGCAATATCCTTCATCCCTTCCCTCTACCCTTCACAAACTTTCCAACCTACCAATTTGGTCCACCAAATCAGATAAACTGTTATCCCTTACCCTCCTCTTTTAGTTGTTGATAGCCTTTCTGATGGGACCCAACTATGGTTGTAGCATGTGGACCCAACATCTTCTTTCATAGGAACATTAATATGCCGCTCCACCTCAAGATCAACATCAACTTCCATAACTTCATCATTGTTGGTTGTGTTATCTGTGTCAAGTTCCTCAACTGCATCAGTTACTGTCTCAATGATAATCCTAGGATTATACTATTTTATCTAGGCTTTTTGGCCGGATTTTGGATACTTATTATGTTGTTTTTCCCTGAATTACAACTTAATTTCATATTTTTTATGTTTCAGGCCGAAACGTGTACTTTGAGCAAATAAAGAGCGGAAATTGAGATTCTGAACCCAGAAGCAAGCGAATCTCAGAATTCAGGGAAGTTCTTAAACAGATTTGAAGCACTATGAAGCTTGTTCCTATTGGAAAGCACCAAAGATTGAAGATTCAAGCAAGGAAGCAAGCGGAGGGCAATTCTGTAATTTCATAATTGTTCAGAACACACACGGCGAAGTTCTTTCTTCGCCGCAGCAATAAGCTCTCGGGAAATTCATTACCGCGGCGAAGTCTGCAAATTCCAATTTTTATTAAAACGCACAGTTTTGTTTTAGGCGAGTTTTAAGGTTTTTTGACCGACTATATAAGAAAAACTTAGTTATTTTATTAGGAGTTCGACATTTTTGGGAGAAAATGAGAGAAGATTTGAGATTGAACTCTTTGGATTCATCAAATAGGGAAGATTTTTTTCTCTTTTCTTTACTCCATTATGTTGAATGCATTGTGTACTGTTTTTATTTCTATTTGTGTTAATTTTAGTATGAACTAACTCACTTTGGGTTAGGGTTTTGATGTAATTAAGGATTCTTATGTTTAATCAATAGATTATTGTTGCTTTTACATTCTATTGCATGGGTTGCATGGTTATTCTTGTTTTTATTGAATTTAATTGTTGAACATGATGAGATTGAGAAATGAATCATGTATGAGCTTCTTAGGGTAATCGCCATTGTTGTATTGAACGCTAGAGATAGTTTTGAGAATCAATGAAATCAAATTTAGGATTCCATTAGCTTAATGAACTTGGATCTATTAATCTTTCAAATTGTTCGGTGTAGAAGCTTAATAGGGAAAAGTAGGAAAACATAGCCTGAGGAGGTATGTTTTACACATTAGGGAGTCTGATTTATAATCCGTGCATGTGAGTGTAGAAGTAGCATAATTCGTAGATTATTTCATAAAATCCTTAGTGAAGTCAAAACCCTAACCTATTTGCCTTAATTGATATTTTCTCTTGAATTAATTTTACTATCATTAATTAGCCTTTAAGTTAGTAAATTTTGTTTTCAGTTTAGCTTAAAATTCTCCCGCAAATCCAACATTTTTCGTTTTCTCCAACTTGTCAAACAATTAGGAAAATCAGTGCTTAACAAACAATCCTCGTGAGAACAATACTTTACTTATCACTTTATTACTTTTTGCGACATGCACTTGCTATACATTGCATGTTGTAATTACAATGCATCACTCAACTATAGTGCCGGTGGCTCTGTCTTTCCCAAAGACTATTACTAAGAGTCATAGTGCGAAAAGGGTTTGTGTTGCAAACCATTGGCTGTCGGATGGCTCTATAAAACAAGAATAAAAAACAAATGATACCTAAACAAGTTTTTAAAATAAGCAACTCATTGCATTAGTAGTTTGTTGAAATTAAGAGTACTAACCTTGCACCCTTCATCGAAAACTTCAGTTGATGCCATTATGCACTTTCTTCAGCAATCCACCCGAAGTCACTGCCATGCTCAATCATTTCATTGATAGCACCATACTTGCACTTCCAAATCTTCACCCTCAATTCGATGTGTGGCATGGTCCAAACCACGCCCAGGTAGACTTTCTTCCAACATTTTTTCCAGTTGAGCCAAGTACCTAACTTTGAACGTCCCGTTTTTTAAGTTCCCAATGTGATTGGTTTGAACCAAACATTGAATTAGTTGGGCATCCTCCGCCTTCATCCACTGTCTCTTAATCCAAGCCTTCTTCCCTTTGCCCTTTGATTTTCCTGTGATGTTTGGTTCGTCTTGACTCAAACTCTAATCGCCATTGTCTTGATGTGTTGAGTCTATATGCATTTTTTTTCCCCTCAGCACATCAAATAAGAGAAGCAACAGATTGATACTAACATGATTATAACAAATGAGATAACAAGGAAATCCCAAAGTGGCTCAAGCATGCAAGAGGTTATACATATAAACATAAGCCAGACCATGTAAGCTAACCACTACAATAAAATATCCATCAACAACATTTAAATAATCAGCAAGCAATTTGTACAATAAAGTTTCATACAATCCAAGCGAGAACAAAGTCACCCAAATAATTGTTTTGCAACACAATACATAACATTGTGCTAAGACCAAGAAAACAGAATGTTTTAATCCCTAACTATGCATTTTGCAAACTCATCCAACTATTAAACATTTCTTGAGCCATATTATCTCTCCATGTAGTCCACACTGGACTAGTCTCCACTTGCCTGCTAACTTCACCATCGGCTTCCTCTTCTTCAGGGGGATTGACCACTTCCTCAACCTCACTGTTAATAGGGTCTATGGTTATTTTGTCCTAATGAAGATATGTAACAAACAACAAGCATAAATGATTCTAAATTGAGTTTTTATTAGGTAGAAAGATGTTTCTCTAAAAAAAAAAACCATCTTTTTTTTTGTTTTTTTTTTTTTTTTTTTTTTTAGTATACTGAAACATCTCTCAATACAGTTTCTTGCTTGAGAGTGTTTCATGTTGAAAAATTATTGTGGTGTTACTGGTTGATGGCCTTGCCTCCACTCACTCAAGTGGTATCTTTGCCCTTTATATGGTGCCAAGAACCATTCCCTATTGGTGTATCCAGTATCAAATAAATAGTAAAACCCTTATAATGATAATTAAAATGTCAGCCTCCAAAATATACATGTTATATATTAGTCTAAACGAACATATGCAACAAAGTTTTAGTGAAGGATTACCTTGGGGAACCTTTAATCCATTTCTCCTACTAATGGCATCCCTTAATACTTTATCGTCCACAGTTGAACCTTCCCACCCAAGTAGGACATAAATGAATTACGGCTTGGGTTGCAAACACCTAGGACATTAGTCGCTATTTCATTCTTTGTTGTCCTATACCTAGGTTTGTCAACTGTGTCGACATGAACCTTTATATATTTTCCATCTAATGCACCCAAACAGTTCTGGTGGGCAAAATAGAGGTGAAAACAGAAAATATTAGTATATATGCAAAAAGTGCAACATAATACAACATGTGAACCCTAAACCTATTACCCAGAATTGTACCTTGAACCATTTCCACTACTCATCAGTTGAATTCTCTATTGATTCTAGTTTTATGAGTAAAATGGTATGCAGTCTCAAAATAGCAATCTGTACGAGGTGAAATTTACAGGAAATTGTCTCACCTGATCTAGCGATTTGTCTTTTCATAATCCTGTTCTTGACATGGTGTGCAACTATGTGAAAGAAAACTACATACCATTTCCTCTACTAATTTATGCCTAGTTGACTAAACCTCACATGAGTTTTCAATAAATGACATAACTTCTTGAAGGATTTACAGTCCATTCTACAATTCTCTAGACATTGCAGGTCATTGTCATAAAGAATTTCCTATAAATTCATTGACCTAATATGATATCTATGCCCAATTCCACTTCCAAACGCTATAGATTGCCAATGTCTAATCCTAGTTTTATGAACCATAGCCACAACAAGAAGTATAAGCATGGTCAACATGTTTTCCATCATGTCCAAGAGCATAAGCATAAGTGTGACCAAATGCATCTTCTACCTTAGAGTTAAATGAGCCATAGTGGTTTCACCTATTCCATTTACAAAATTGATCAATATAGCCTACACAGTGTGAACAATACATAACTGAAAACATAAATCACGTCCAACAATAGCAACAAGTGCAGCACAGTCAACTATCATTGATATGGCTATTATCCGACCATCGGACATGAACCATAAAATGAAAAACAAAGAAGCAAAGACAGTTACACAAATATCAATATTTTTTGGGTTATTATTTATGCCATTCTATTTGTTGCCTCGGTAACTGACCAAAGATTTTTCAAAGGAAAATAGTCTCTTCTTGCAGTTAATATGTGCACACACATTCACAAACTTATAGAATTACTTTTAATACAAGGCTTTACACCAAACAACTAACATGAGGAACAAGGAAATAATTACTTTTGCTGAGTGTATGTGATTTATCCAATGGCTACAATGTGCACCTTTTGAAATGTAATATGACCAAATTGTTTTAGAGTTAAACCATCAACATTCTTATGTAACTAATGTGAAGTATTATCAAACTAGACCCTAAACATGTCATCAACGACGTAGTCGAGATCATCGTTGTTAAAGTGAAATTGTTCCATTATCCTACAATTAAAACTAATCTTTATCAATTAAAACAATAAGAGAGCTTAAATCATATAAACACAGAAGACTTAAAAGTGCACTAAGAAAATACAGCTAACAAATGAAGGCACTATACATGAATTCAGACATAGAATTACAAATTTAAAGAGAACATTTTAAAACATCTATATATCAATCTAATTTAAACATGTAATAAAACTGTATGAAATAATGCAGCAAGTTATTCTTAAACTCAAACAAAAACAGATAAAAAAGCTTTTGTTATGGTGCAACCAAACTTTACATGTTACAAAACCTTCCTTCAAGTTTCAATATAAGTTTGAAAAAACTTTCTTTGAGAGATTTTTAACCATTTTAAGTGAATAAAAATTATCTACAAATAAATAATTTATTTATATGATAATCTAACTAAGGGGATATATGAATCAAAGGGGATATGAATCAAAGGGGATATATTGAATCGATTCATAGAGATGAATTCACTACAGATGCATAAAAACAAACCCTAAACCAAAAGCTAAAGCAGTAGAACAAGCAAATGCATTAGTACAAGCACCCAACTACATAGAAAAAAAAAACCCCGTAATCCAAACATGAAGCTAATCAGAACACAAAACAAAGGTAAAAACAATAGAGTTAATAGAGGTTTCCATTATCCAATACATAAGCCAAAAACACTAAACCATCAAAATCAGATCATATAACTATGGTAATAATAAGAACACAACAAGCCACTGCCACTAACAGCTCAACTAATCTCAAAGTGGGAAATGGGTTTTGAAAAACAAACCCTAAATAAAGCAGTAGCACAATCAGATGTGTAAAAAGTGAAGGAGGATTCCTTATTGTTTGTTGGACAAAGCTAGGTTGTGTGCATCAATACAAGCACCCAACAACTTAGAAACAAAAGCAAATAATCCAAACCCTAAGCTAATCAAAACACAATAGAAATGTGAAAACTTTAGCCAAGATATCATCAAGTGTTAGAGAAATCACCGAGATTTTGGAGATCGAATATTGTTAGATTAAGAAAGTGAAAACGACACAAAAACTACTCTTTGAAGATGAGAAATCAAAATGGGATTAGGTTTTAGGGTTGGCCCTTTATATACTATAGTTTTATGCAAATGCAGGGGTATTAAGGTCCGAAATTACAAATATATCAGGGTATAGAAGTAAAATCAGCTTGTTGGGTATATTTGTTATTTGCTTGACATCGATAGGGTATTTTGGTCGAAAATTTTTACTAGCTAAGGGTAAAATGGGAACAAGATTACAACTACCCTGGTAATGGAAAAATAACACCCTCTAGATGGTAATCAAATTCCCCTTTTTTTTCCTACAGCAACCACTATTGGCATTGAAAGTTAACCATAATCTTTCATTGCCTAACATCCAAACGTAGTAATTGCCAAAAAAATAAGATAGATTACCGGTGTTATTTTTTTTGCCCCTGAAACAAACACACAATTTATATTACTCTCAAGTTTCTCCAGTAAATGCATTGTCTCAGCAAGTGAATCAAATTCGTCAATATCATATGTTGGGGGTTTAATAACATGTATACCCTTGACATTTACTTTTTTCACAAGCAGAAAAATAATAATGCTTAGGTTAACAAGGAAACCCCAACTGTTAACATTTGTTAAAACAAATGTATCTAAATAGTATTATTTGACTACACAAAGTCTATTTTGCCTTTAATATTAAAATTTAACAAAATTAAAAATTATATATTAATAATAAATATTAAAAAAGAAACAAAAAACTCAACCCTATTGTCCACCGCCTTAGCCACCCAATACCCACTCTTTTTCTTCCCTATCGCAAGCCTACCCACTCACACCCCCTTCCCATCTTGTCCATCTCATCCCCACCACACTCCTACAAATTTGGATGTCTTTATGATCACCGCCGCACTATAGAACACGCTAAGTAGCCTACCAAACGAAACAACTCATTTACTTCTTTCTAACAAAACCTTTCATGCCATCTTCTTTCCTTTTCTTCCTTTAAGGAACATGTCAAATAATCCAAGAACAAATGTAGTAAATCCTATTTTTGGAATTAGAAATCTTCCTCTATTTTGATTTAATTCATTTGTATCTATTGATGGATTCAATGATTCAATTCAGTACGAGGTGATCCAAAGAGATAAAATGGAAGATTTCTTTCTCTTTTGCTTTTCCCCCCCAACTAAGAACTTATTGTTTTTGTTTTTGTTGACCTCTCATGTGTTTTGATGTGCCAAAACTATCCAAAAATTTGATTGAACACTAACCATAACATGCTAAGGTATGACACAAGTCATAACCAAACAAAAACATGTTTATTAGGTGCTATGACCATTCATAAACAAATTTCTACTGCAATATGATTGTGCGCTAGCAAGGCACGACCATTCCATAAGAGAAAGTTTCCCAAATAAACGTGCAGTTTCACATGACATCGTTCCTCATAGTCGTTCATCATTCCAAGTTGAGTGGCACTCACATGTTCATCCTGCACGACGTGCACTCAAGTCAAAAAGTCAAGATAATTCAAATTCAAAATACTTCACCTCTTGACTTCATCTCAAAGGTTAAAGTCAAAACTCAAAGTCCAAAATTGGAATGACTATTCCTTATGATGGAATGACCATTCATATCTGAAGAGTTTTCCATGACATCGTTCCAAGAAGTCGTTCACGCTTCTAGAAAATTAAGTGGATTTGGAAGAGCATTTGGATGTGACTGTTCCACGTGGTGGAATGACTATGTGTTGTTCATTAACAATAATACATCATGGTTGTTCATTAACGATAATACATCATGGTAGAATGACCGTTCCAATTAACCTAGATCGAGGAAAAAATGATCGTTGTGTCAGGAACAACCGTTCGTCTGGGTTCTGCAGACTTTATCAGAACTACATTAAATGCTACAAAGGCTAATCTTTTTAGGGTTATAAAGCTCGACGTTTTTAGGTATTATGATAGAAAAGAGTCATACCAAATTTGAAAACATTCTTATATAATCCCTAGAGCTCAAGATCCAAATCAAAGACTCTCACTTGTACTGATCTTGTAAACCTTTGAGAGCTCACTTATTCTTATTGTGTGTATAAGCCTACGTTGAAGAGGCAATCATTCACAAAACACTTTTTTAGTGGCGAAATCCTGTAAAACTAGGTGCAATCTTGTAAATCTAAGTTTGAAAGGCGAAAATCCTTGTGAAAACTATTGTATTAACGAAATCTGATTCTAATGGATCTTCAAAGAGATTGGCTTGAAGAAGTAGATGTAAGAGGCTTGTGGATATAGCTCCGAACCATTATAAATCTCTGAACATTTCTCTCCCTTCAACTTTTTTTATTCCTTGTATAGTTGTTGGTTGAACATCATTCATTACACTTGTTCATGCATTCATTGTTCATATTTATTGCCTATAAGTTGATTGCATTTATTGTTCTTTCTTAAGTATATTTATTGCTCATTTGCACTAACATTACCTCTACCGTACTTTAGTTGTTGAGTTTAGTTATTGAACATTGTTTTGATAAACTCATCACTTGATTTTCCTTCTTTTGATAAGTTTTATTCCGTGAATATTTTTATTGATTCCTATTCCCTCACCCAGGAGGAATATTAGTCAAATTAAGGTTGAGAATCCGTCTTCTTCAATGCTCCAACGCAATTGAACTAACTCCGACAAAGCAAGATTCTTTTGTCTTTGACCATGTCATCTCATCCATTTATGTTTTTATCAAGGTTTTAAAAATCGGCCCAGGGTGAAACTTGACAAAGTGGCCAAATCACGGGTTAACCGGTTGAATCGATTTGATCCGACAAGTCAAACTAGTGACATCAGCATGTCTAAAGGTTTGAAATCAACAAACACATCCCTAAAAAATTACACATCAGTTCTTATAGGTTTAAAATCTAACAAACCACCAACATCAACAACCCTAGGCCAAATAAGGGCCTATTTTCAACATTTACAACACTCCCCATCACCACAAAAACACTCCCCTCAGCCTCTTGACCAAAACCAATCTCACCCTCCCCCTGTTGACCATGCTAATCACCGACAACAGCCCATAGTTGTAGTCGTGTGACTTTTACCTTTTCTGGTCGTTTCACTCACCGAAAATCACCTATGTCACTACCTTTCAACTTGTCGACACTTCCTCTGTAAAGCCTCCAATAGCCTCGCCATTGTATGCTTGCTGATCACCTTCCATAAATCTAGGGTTTGCTTTGATAAGTTATGAATATTTGGAATTGGGAACCCAGCTCAGCCAACGCCCTAGGTCTCGATTAAACCAAATGGGTTGGGCCAGGTTTTAAAACCTTGGTTTTGATATGATAGATAATGGGATTTTATTTCACTTCATATATTTTTTGCTTAAATCTTTCTAATGGAGGTTGTCGTAAAAGTTGTTCGCTATTATTGGGTTTTTGGTTTTTTCTTGATGAAACTTTGTGGATGCAAATTTGAGGAGTTAGATTGAATTTGTGGAGATGCATTTGGTTTAATTAAAATATTTGATATTTTAGTTCTCTTCGAGGCTATGAATTTGTGTATAATTGAATTGCTTGAAAGTTTCCCATTTCAACCACCATCCATCTCTGCAACGTTCATACTCTTTGTTTTTTGTTTTTGATTTTTTGATATTGTAGTATGAATTAAGGGATATTTTGTTAGTGTAGTATGAATTTGGGGAACAATTGATAGGTTGATATAATTTACAATGAAACTAGGACATGAGTGATGAAATATGGAAACTTGCAGATATTCGTGCTGAGATCAAGCCATTATTGTATTCACAGCCATTGTATAAATTGGCTAATGTACTCATTACAATACATGAAAATACAATTGCAAAATTTTTTTCTCTCTTTTGCTTGATATCCTTTGGCCTTCATTTTTGCCGCTTTATCAAGTTTCTTCTCTTTGCATTCTTTGGCAGTCTTTTGCTTCTTTTGCCACCTTTCAACTCAAACTCTAACATGGTATCAGAGCATTTCTTTGTTTCCACCCAAAATTCTTTCTAAGCCTTTTTTTCTTGAACTTACAAAACAAGGCAATAGGTTTAGATTAGTTTTTTTCAAGCCACCACTAAATGGACCCAACCAAAACACCCATTGAACTAGACTCAAAGTCCACAGCCACAAAAAACAAACCCAACTAGCCCAACTCAACCAATAGGCCCAAACAACTAGACTAATCCAACTCATCCAACAGGCCCAAACACCCAACCTAGTCCAACCCATCAAACTGAACCCAGATCTAACTTCTAAGCCAGCCCATTTCCATTCAGGTTTATGGGTCAAAACCTAACCCGACGGATCAAAATCCCTACTCAGTCTTCCAGATTCCTCCAATCCACCACGATCGATCACAACAGGGGATGCCCTTTTTTCACCAATTTTCAATGGATCTGAGCTTGTGCCTGTAAAACAGCCCCTCACCGGAACCTAAAACTATGCCACTAGGCCAAAGACTTCCGACGTGCTCTAATCACCAAGAATAATGAAGGGTTCATCGATGGAACCCTTCCCCAACCCACCAAACCCCAACCTTTCCCAACACTAGATATGGTGCAATACACTTGTTCGCGCTTAGATCAGCAACTCCCTAACCCAGGAGATTGTTACCGGCTTGCCTCAAACCGAGAATGCCTAAGAAATGTGGGCCAACATCCGAGAGATGTATGGCCAATTAGATCTCACAAAAATTTTTACTTTGCGCAAATCTCTTCTTGAAATTAGCACAACTTGTCGTTACCACCTATTTCAATCACCTTTCGGTGATTTGGAATGAACTTGATGCTGTTGAAGAACCAATTGAAGGGCCATCTTTGATTCTTCAACAGATCAAGCGTATTAAAAATCAAGAGAGGCTGATTCAATTTTTGATTGGTTTGAGTGACAATTTCTTGTCGTTTCAGATGCAAATGCTTGCCACATCGTTAGTGACCATCACTTAGGCACACCTACCAATTAGCAGTGCAAGACGAAAGCCAAAGATTGACCTCGTCTAACTCTCAAACAAGTACTAAAGCTACAGCCTTTGTCGTTTCTCAACCTGGTAGGAAAATAAGAATGTGATGGTAAAGGGGGGCTAAGGCAAAATGGAGGAGAAACTTTTAATTTATATGGCGGAATGAACAGTCCAGATCTAGCTTCCCAATCTAATGGTCCCAAATCAATGAGCTCTTTTGGGCTCACTAATAGCAGCGGCCCAAATTTAATTGCAAGCCCAGTTTCTTCAAACAGCCCAACCACCTCCTTTAATCCCTTTCATGGATCATCCAAGTCCAATTAAAATCGCTACTGCGATTATTGCAAACGGAGAAACCACACAAGGGACACTTGTTGGAAATTACATGGCTGCCCTCAAAATCAGAGGTCTGGAGCTCCTACTGCCAATCAAGTAAGTCAACCCGTCACTTAGAAATGGCACTACAACCCCTATGTTCAATCCAGAACAGTACCAATAGATCCTGCAAATGCTCAACCAAACCCCACAGACTAATACAATGACATACACAGGTACATCTTTTTGTTCAAATATTACTAAAGAAAATATTTGGATAATTGATTCAGGGGTCAGTGACCACATAGTTTGCAATCCCAAACACTTTTCCTACACATCCACTATAACATATACATCAGTTCGTATGCCCAATGGTACACATGCCCCAACCACATAATTAGGGACAGTTCATGTTAACAAACACTTAGTTCTTCATAATGTCTTGTTTGTTCCTAATTTCCGTTTCAACCTTATATCTATCTCTAAATTATGTCAAGATAATGTTTGCGTTTTAAAATTCTTTCCTAACAAATGTGAGTTTTAGGACCATTTGACTGGGAGTCTGATGGGAGTAAAGTTCATCATGGTCTTTATTACTAGCTAGGTGACTATGACGCAAAAACTTCTAAGTCATGTATTACCAATAATACAATTTCCTTATGTAATACAAATTTTAATAAAACTTCCTTTATTTTGCATCAATGTTCAGGGCATAATGGCTCTATTCCACAACCTAATTGTCCTATCTGTCCTCTTGCAAAACAATCCCACACAAATTTCCCAAACAGACACCTTCCACCACACACGTCTTTGCCTTAGTCCATATGGACATATGGGGTTCATATTACACAGCCAATCATTGATGGATCTAGATTTTTCCTAACCATTATTGATGATTACTCTCAGGGAACCTTAATCTACCTCATACAGTCTAAAACACAGACAATTCACTCACATTAGACACTTTTTGTCCATGGTCAAAACCCAGTTTGATTTTTCGGTTCAATGAATTAGAACCAATAATGCTTGGGAATTTTTTAACACACACTGTTCCACCTTGTTTTCTTCTCTTGGTATTATCCATGAGAGTTCATGTGTCTATACCCCTCAACAGAATGGGATAGTTGAACAAAAACATAAACACCTCCTAAAAGTTGCTCGTGCCTTACAATACCAAGCCAACATTCCAATCACTTTTTGGGGCAAATGTGTCACGACCACTTACTTGATCAATCAGATGCCAAGTCAAGCTTATCCATGGTAAGACCACCTTGCACCCATCGCTTGATCAATCAGATGCCAAGTTGGGTTATTCATGGTAAGACACCTTATAAGCTTCTCTTTGGTAAACCACCCACTATTGATCATCTGAGAGTTTTTGGGTGTTTATATTATTCTACAAATTTGGGGGGGCATGATAAGTTTTCTCCGCAAGCCACTCAATGTGTATTTATGGGTTATCCAATGTATCGAAATGGGTATCGATTATACGATCTCACTTCAAGGAAATTTCTGGTTTCAAGAGATGTGGTTTTTCATGAAGACTTTTTTCCATTTATAGACAGGACCACTTCTAATCAACCTTTGCAATCCCTACCCTTTTTTATGGATCCATCCGATGAAGCTCCTTCAGACCTTATTACACCATGAATCCTCTTCAAGATCTGGGATCCTCATGACCACATTAGAATATGATCAAAGGCCTCCTGATTCTTCTCCAAAAGAACAGCACACCAATCCACCTCCATCTTTGGGACCCTGCTTCCACAATCCTTGTTCCTCTTCCGAGATGATCCACCAAGACTACTCGTCCACCTTTTGAATAGAATATTATGTGTTAGAGTTGGTGCCCTAGAGCCAATCAATTATTGTAAAATTGATTGTTTGTAATAATGTTTATTAATCAATAAAAGGCAATATTCTTCTATATCATATAAATCATAATTGCATGTATTGATATATGTCCTTAGGATGGTAGAACTAGGGGTGTTCGGTTTCGGGTACCCTGCACTTTTTGAAGGAACCGGAATGGAACCTGAACCGGAACCAACGGTTCCTTGAAATTTGGAACCTAACTCAGAATAACTAACGGCTTTCGGTTCGGCCTGGGTACCACTGTAAAATTACATGACCCCCCAAAAGTTTTTAAAATGGCAAAAAAACCCTTAAAAACTTACAAATACCCCCCCACCTGGCACTTGTTAACAAAAATAAAATTACAAATTATAAATTCAAAATTACAAACTCCATTACTTTGTAAAGGTAGATTCTCAAAAGTCAAACCAACTTATTTTAAATGTTATGAAATATAAATATTTTATTTTATTATTGGTTCTATAGGAATTGGTAGGAACCAAACCCAGTGATGAGGGTGTCAAGTGTTTCAAATCTTGATACTGAGAACCCTATGATCACATATGGTGGCCATTCTAGAAATATCTGTAGCCCCAGTATTATTCTAACCAAGGACATAGATAATACGGTAAGGCTATCATAGTGTTGAATGACCCTATTGAAAGACAGTGACTGATCTCACTTGTCAAGGTTGTTTGCCGACAACCTGGTGCGACCCATAGGTGCTTACTGTAGGCAAGTTCACTCGACAGACCCACTAGAGGATTCCATATAGATGATAACCCCAATGTCTATGGAATAAATCCTCAAACGAATGGTGGTGCATGTGATCCTTAGACTTGAGATCACCGGAGCATCTTGTGCATCGATTGGTGTACTTTGACACCAACCTAACGTAATTCTATTTAGAGCTATCAATAAGTAGTGATTGACTACATTGAAAAGTGTATCAAGACTACAGTGGATCAACAAAGGATTCATCATTCCAGGGTACGGGAGAAGTTATCTCACGACGCAATTCAGTGAATGGCAATGACATTAAAGCTGTGGCCACAGTGGGATTGAGTTGTTACTCAATCCAATTTATTATTCCGGTCATTGGTCCAGTAACTGAATACAAAGATATCAAAGATAACTAAGGTTGAAACTATTTATGTACCTCAGCCTTGATGAGATAATAGATGATGGAAGGTTCGGATTGCATAGTAACCATATCGTTAATAGGCAAGTTGTTTCACTAATCTGAATCTATCGGGTGGCCATGATGCCTTGCTAGAAGGCTAATCTTGGTTTGTGTTTAGTGAGATGATTGATTAGTGTCAATTGCGAGACTACTCACTGCCGATATGATGAGGAGCCTTCGAGTCACACATATAGAAGACAGATTAAGGATGAATTTGTGAGAAAGGGTATTTTTGTCTTTTGAGATGAAAAGGCATTATGGTAATCGCACAGTGCAATTAAATTTGCTGAGCTCGTTGCCTATATTTAATTTCATATTAAAATTAAAATTAGTGAGATTATGTATTTAAATATATTCATATATTTAAATATTATATGTATATTATTTAATATTAATATTTGATGATATTAATATTAGTGAAGATAATATATATGAAATATGAAATTCATATTTGAATTTAAATATATATTCAATATTAATATTTGATGATATTAATAAAGATAATATATGAATATGAAAATCATATTTGAATTTGAATAAGATGCCATGTGGATTATTACATTTTTTGGTAATGAGGATTTACTATTCTAGTCATGGAATAAATTTATTCCTAACTAGATTAGGGTTTTAATTTTTGTTGCATATAAAAGGAAACTTAAAATTAAAATAAAATGAGAGAACACATTAATAAAATCCAAGCCACTCACCTCACTCTCTCTCACGTTTTTCACTTAGTGGAGAAGGGAATTTTTCTTGAAGAAAAATTATGCATCCTTTTTGCTTGTGTGTCATGCTAGCACTTGAGACCACAAGTCGATCGTCATCCTTTCTTCGTGTGGATACCAAGAGTTCACTCTTATCTTAGAGTGGGAGTGATTCATATCGATTGAAGGAGCCTCCAAACGCTGGTATGAAATCTGGAAATTTTATATTAAATATCATTTCATATGTAAATAACGTAAATCAAGTATAAGGTTCTTGGGTTCAATGTTGTTGTTGGGGATTTTATTTTTGTTTTCACTATGTAAACCCCATCAGCGAATAACATTATGTCTGTCTTCCATTCAGGGAAAAATAGGTACTCTTTATCCTGCTTCCAATTATGTTACTTATGACAAACTATCTCCTACCTACAGGATTTTTATCATTTAGATATCAGCCCAACAAGAGCCTACATGCTATTCTGATGCAGTTTCCCATGCTCACTGGCACCACGCCATGGCCGATGAACTCAATGCTCTATCTCATAATCACATCTGGGATATTGTTCCTTGTCCTCCTCACAAGAAGCCCATTAGTTGCAAATGGGTTTACAAGATCAAGCACCGTGCCAATAGATCTATCGAGAGATACAAAACTCGTCTTGTTGCCAAAGGTTTTACCTAGAGAGAAAGCTTTGATTATCAAGGCACTTTTTTTCCCGTGGCCAAGCATGTTACTATTCAAGCCTTCTTATCCATTCTGCCATACGTGACTAGCCTCTTCACCAAATGGACGTCCATAATGTCTTTCTACATGGAGATCTTCATGAAGAAATCTACAAGGATCTTCCTCCCAGACTTCGTAGACAGGGGGAGAATATGGTATGTCGTCTAAGCAAGTCCTTGTATGGTTTGAAACAAGCATCTCGCCAATGAAACGCAAAGTTCACAGAGTCCTTAACAAACATAAGGATTCACTCAATCCAAGCATGACTACTCCCTCTTCACTTGGCACAAAGGTACCACCTTCATTGCTCTTATTACTTATGTAGATGACATTCTAATCACTGGGAACAATGAGAATGTGTAATGACTGCTTTATACTAGGGTACTCATCGAAAAATAGTAAGTAGAAGACATAAATATTAGCAAAAGTAAATGGGCCCAAAAATTTTCTTTTATTACATATAAGCATTCTTTATACAAAATAAACGATCATTTACAAAATGATATTAAAACAGCGACAGTGTAGCTATTGCTTCTCGCTTGTCGACACCCGTCCAACCGCATTCTCACCTAGATCTTGCAATCACAAAGAAAACAACGGGGTGAGCAATAAATAATGCTCAGTAAGTAAATCCTCTACTCGACTGTCCCCGTAACTTCTTTCTCTTAATTCTTTCCTTACACTATTTCTCATCTCATTTATTTTCTCTTTCACACAGCTCTCTTAACTTCTGTCATATGTCACGGCCTCATCTTACCGGAGGCACGGCCAAGTGGAGTTGACACAGCACCAACCCACTCTTCATGATTTTCGAGTGGAGATCACAAAGCACCAACCCTTTTTTCATAACTATCGGGTGGAGATCACAAAGCACCAACCCTTTTTTCATAACTATCGGGTGGAGATCACAAAGCACCAACCCGTTCTTAGTGCTCTTCTCATTTTCTCTACTCTTAGAGTAGTTCATTCACACAGTTCTTTACTCTTTCTCAAACTAGTATTCATAGTGTAGCTTAATGCTTAGAGTAGGTTAGTCACAAAGTTCTCTACTCTTTCTCAAACTAGTATTCATAGTGTAGCTTAATGCTTAGAGTAGGTTAGTCACAAAGTTCTCTACTCTTTCTCAAACTACTTCTCAAATGCACAATTAATGCATATGGATGGTTCATGTTCACTAATGCACTTAGGAAATGCCAATATGCAAAGTTGCAAAAATTAAGGTTCACAACTCATGCTCATACTTCTCTTAGGCATTTCATCAAACAACTAGTGTGCATACCTACACTCCACTTTATTTATAAGTCTTTCCCTCTCTTGAACCATCCAAAATGGGAGAAAACTCCCTCACCAAGCTATAATCCATGCCATAACTTAACACTTCCAAAAAGATTTCTCAATCTCCTCCAATTTCATCACAAACTACATTCTCATCACACATCACACTTCTCAATTGAAGTGTATTTAACAATCACAAAATAACTACTCATCTCAACACAAGTTCTCTATAACATAACATATATCATGCATAAATAAATCTCTACTCAAAGGATTTCTCAAATATCAACTTGGATTGGGATTTACTTACCTTGTGATGCTATGATTCCACTAACACTTCTCTTTTCCTTTAGTAGATGTCTTTTCTCTACACCTTTAAACAATAACACATTAAGACCTCAACACCTTTATAGGTAAATTTCACATCTAGAACAAGGATTCTTACCTTAGGATGCCTTAGATCAATTGTCTACCAAGATCCAACTAAAAACCCTCAAAAATCCTTGAAAGCTTGAAGGAAGAATTGAGAGGAAATGGAGAATGGAAGAGGCGGTGGAAGAAGAGTGAATGAAGGGTTTACTAAATTTAACCCCTTTTTAGCTCAAATTATCTTTATTCATTCCCATTTTACCCTTACTCTTTCTTAGGAATTTCACTTTTGCCCTTTGAATTCTTTGCAAATGCACCCCCATTTAAACTATTTTCCATGTAATTTCCTTGCATTTCACTCCCCACTTTTCATGCTAATTAGGGGTAGAATGGTCATTGTGCCCCAAAGGAAGAATTCTCTAGAAACTCAATACACATTTTGTCAAGCCTTTCGCCGCGGCGAAGAATCTTTCTTCGCCCCGGTGAAAACTTACAGAACCTACACCGTAGGTTGCAGGACTTCATCGTCGCGCGGCTTCTTCGCCCTTGCCAAGTCTCAGAACACAAAAAATTCGCCAAGTCTTCCCAAATTTCAAGGCAACCACTCAACCAACTCACAATATCCATTCAACCAAGGACCAACCAAGCAATATTAACAATATAACAACTCAATTAAGAGCAAAACAATAAAGATTCAAGCAATGCAACGTAAATTAGCTACATACCTCAAAGTGGGGTGTTACAGAATGGCATTCGTACCCTAAAAGAGCATCTCAATAAACATTTTCGCATAAAAGACCTAGGGGAGCCAAAGTATTTCTTGGGCAATGAGATTGCACGTTCCCCAACGGGTATTTCTCTAAGTCAAAGGAAGTATGTTTTAGAACTTGCATCCGATTCTGGTCTATCTACTTGCAAACCCAGCATCATTCCTGTGGAACAAAACATCAAACTCGCATCCCAACAGTATGACCATGAGACAGAATCTTCAAACAATGATCCTCTATTACAAAACCCATTGCATTATCAGAGACTCGTAAAAAGACTCATTTATCTCACCATGACAAGGCCTGACATAAGTTATGTCGTTCACATATTGAGTCAGTTCATGCATAGTCCAAAACAATCTCATATGGATGCAGCGATCAAGGTTCTTAAGTATTTAAAGGGATGTCTTGGCCTATGACTCCTTTTACCTCGGGATGGGAATATGGACATCACGACATAGTGTGATTCGGATTGGGATACATACCCTATGACCAAAAAATCTATTACAAGATTCAGCATCAATTTTGGAGGATCTCTTATATCTTGGAAAACAAAAAGGTAGTCAACAATATCACTTTCATCGGCCAAGTGGAATACAGAGCCATGGCGAAAACAACTTGTGAGATTGTTTGGATCCTCAGATTGCTAAAGGACTTAGGGGTACATAAGGGAAAACTAGTCACTCTATACTGCGATAATAAATCAACAAATGATATCGCAACAAACCCAGTTTTTCATGAAAGGACCAAACACATAGAGATTGATTGTCATTTTGTCAAGGAAAAGATTTAGGAGGGGATCATCATGACCATGCACATATAAACTTTGGAACAACTAGTAGACATCTTCACTAAACCTTAGTGTAGTCGCCAGCATTCTTATTTATTACGCAAGCTTGGGGTTTTTTACAGATACAAACCACCAACTTGAGGGGGAAGTGATGAAATATGGAAACTTGCAGATATTCGTGCTGAGATCAAGCCGAGATCAAGCCATTTATAATTTACATTTATTCCATTAATTGTTGTAATATTTTGTAATTAATCTTTTATTGTATTATTTCATTTCCAATTATTGTATTCACAGCCATTGTATAAATTGGCTAATGTACTCATTACAATACATGAAAATACAATTACAAAATTTTCTTCTCTCTTTTGCTTGATATACTTCGGGCTTCATGTCTGCCACTTTATCAAGCTTTTTCTCTTCGCATTCTTCGGCAATCTTCTGCTTCTTTTGCCACCTTTCAACTCAAACTCTAACAATGAGTTTTTTAAGGTTTTACTAGATTGCATAATATTGGATTAAAAAATACAAAATGAAAGAAAAACACTTGAGAACAAGGTGACAAAGAAAATTGTTTAAAAAGTATAAAATATAAACAAACACTTTTATTAATCATCTAACACTTTTTTTGTCAATAAACATACTTTTTTTGACATTTTTTATTAGTAAACGAACATTTTTTTAAACTAAAAAATTTCATTTGATAGATAAAGATGTTTGGTTATTGGATACAAATAAAACTAGTGTCATTTTTTCATTAATTTTTTTAAACAAGTGTCCTCCAATGATAATAATCCTTCTCAGTAAGGGTGGTAAGTGTTAATTTTGGTAATAGTGTTGGGTTTAAAAGTATGAAAACCTCAGACCTAGCACTTCTGTAATTTTGGCTAAAAAGCAAGCTTTGACCTTTTCCTAGTGGTGGGAAAACAGTAAGAAATAGTCAAACATTTTCAAAACTTAGCCTCGAGATGCCAAGTGTGGATAAGCATTTTTTTTGTTTTGTTTTCCTTGTTTTATGAATTAGGTAGACATTGATGCACAAGTCGTGCACTTTAAAAGCGTGACAAAACAAGACCCGCATGGATATATATAAACGGAAATTTGCTGGGTTGTATTTTCTTTTTAAATAAAATCAAATTAATTTCATCTTATTTTCATAAGATATATCACACATAATTTATTGCTTTTTGCACGTTAGATCATAGCTAGAGACATGACAAGACTGAAAAGTGTTTTACTGTTGCTGTCTTATGTCAAAGAAGAAAATGGATTTGTACTTACATTGTAATTGTTTCATAAGTATATAATAACTTTCAAAAAAAACCTTAACGCAATACATGTTGAAGGCTAGGTAGCTGACAAGATCAACTTCCCTAGGTAGGGATGGGCGCGGGCCAGGGACCCCATTCCCCATCCCCGTTATCCACTCTCATGACCGTCCTCGACCCATTAGGATGGAATTACTCTCATCCTCGTCTGGCCCGACCTAATGAACGGGGCTTTGCGGGGAATCCTCCCCCAACAACCCCCGCGAGGATTTATCCCTCGAACAGAGATTTTTGCCCGTGTAGATAAAAACTTTCCACATATTCTCACAACAATGATATTAAATTATTTTAATTGTAAAAAACTAGCACATTAGTAGGTACTATATTTGACTACTTAATTTTAATAGTTAATTCATTAAAAAGGCTAAATATAAGATAAGAAAATATAAAATCAACAATTTCTTGTAAAATTTAAATTAAGATTTGCAAAAACAATACATAACTACCACCATAAACTAATTCAATTGTTACTAAGTTAGTGACACATTTTCTATATAGTATTAAATAGAGAAATTTAGATTCCTACATTCTGATGTTTTATGTTGTTAGGCATTGTAATGTTCCATTGAAATAGTCTCATCTACTAAAATTCATAAAATAAATACCTGAAAGAAAATTTCGCTAAAAATTGATATAAATATGATGAATAACAACAATTTCTTGGACAAAAATTGAAACATGGTCATAGATTTCAAAGCAATAAAATATAAACATCCTTCAGGTTGCAACATAAACCTCATAACATACTCAAATCATCCATTGCAACATAAACCTCATAATATATTGGTTTGGTAAATTATAATAATCTAATCAAAAAAAATTGGGCCATGTATTATTATTTTGTGAAATTCAAAAGTAATTATACATATATTTAATTATTAGACTCCTTCGTTTAAATTATTTTTCTATAAATTTAATACAAACATTAGAAAGTATTATAAAAGTAAATATCATAAATTTAGATACATTACTTAAAACCTATGATTTTAAACTCTAATTTTATATACAATCTCGCAAATGGAACAAAAAATAATGATAAAATTCTCAAAAAAGTCGGGCCAGGTGAGCGGGGCTTCACAGGGAGGGTCGGGTCGGGTTGGGACGGGTCGGGCTACGGGGATTTTTCTGAGGACCATCCCCTCCAGCCCTATCCCTGAATTTTTTGGGGATTCCCTGCCACGTTTGGGCCAGGTAAGTCCGAATTCCCGCGAGGCTAGGGCAAACGCCCCATCTCTATTCCCGAGGAAAGGATTTGGACAATATATATGTCATTCACTTTGTTTTATCAATTTTGAAGCATATTTTCCTTCCCCCTTTAACAAAGCAAATAAAACACTCAAAACTCCAACCACCACCTAATTAATTTTAAGCTGACTCATACTAATTGCATCTCATTAATTAAAAACTTTATCAACATTGTTACTCAATAGGTAAGTTAATTAATATATTTTTTTCATACTTGTGCACAAACATAAGCAATTAGACAGCCTAGCGAACTTACATCATCAATACAAGATGGTCCACAAAATCCATTTTTTGACTTGGACAACATCATCAAATCTAGCGATGAGAGGGACACTTTGTCCATTCTACTTGTAATTAACTGGTTTTATTATAAAAATTATTTAAGATTTCCCCATTATTAAAAAAAAAAAAAAGGTCGTTACTATTCAAAATTGGCGGAAATGATGCCCACAATTAACCAAAAATAATGAATATAAAGTTGATAAAATGGAAGGAAAAGGTGGGTTCATTTATTGATATGGGCATGGGTAAATGATTGTTACTTCTTAAAAGCGAATAGGTGTAAATCATTTCACTTCACATGTTGTGATGAAAAATAAAAACAAAAAAATAGTGACGATCATCAAACATGCCAACTCAGACGTAACCAAACCCACCTAATTAATCTTTATTTATTTAATTAATATTTTTCAAGTAATGCTTCAATATTACTCCACACAACCGCTATCATTTATCCAGGCAGGATAATCTTTTGACAGTAAAAACATAAAAGAAGCATCATATAATGCTGACGGTTAATATAGAAATCTGCACCAACTAGAGAAATTTTAATTGACCTTGACGGAATCGGAACATATGTGTGCGTGATTTAATAAAAACAAGCAATTAAATAATTAAAGAGAAAATAAAAGTAATGACAAGAGACAATTTTTAAAGTGGTTTGACAAATTTAAATCTTGAGCCTACATCCACTGTTTCTCTTATTGAATAAGAATTACAAATGATGAATCTTTTTCTAGAACAATTGCCCTAGTCCCCTAGAAAACAAGTTGTGATGGGTTTATATAGCACTCATTTATATGATAGAGTTGAGGTAAGATTCAAAAATATAAAATTAGGAAGTTGCATGATCTTCAGCTACCTTAGTTGGAATCTAAGTTAATGTGACTATCTTCCTTCCAAATTGAGTCAATCTAAATATCTTCTCTCCTAATAGGGAATTATCCTCTCCAGATTTCCTACACGATAATAGCCCCCAATTTTTGGAGTGCGTAATCGCACTTCAAAAACTTATGTCTTTGATATGGATGGTTATCGCACTATGGGCTGTAGTCTCGAACTAAAGAGCTTGAATTATGTCTGGCGTGATTTAAGAGATCTTGAACACGTGATCTCAAGCGAATGAGCGAGTTTATAAGCTCAATCAAAGAGCATAAAATGATTAATCTAAGAACATAAAGAGCTCGATCAGAGAGCATAAAGAGCTTGATCTGAGGGCGCGAAGAATTCGATTAGAAAGCGTAGAGCTTGATCTGAGAGCACAGCTCGATCAAAAAGCATTGAGAGCTTGATCTGATAGCACAGCTTGGTCAGAAAGCATGGAGAGCTTGATCTAAGAGCACAGCTCGATCAGAAAGCATGGAGAGCTTCATCTGAGAGCACAGCTTGATCAGAAAGCATAAAGAGCTTCATCTAAGAACATAGCTTGATCAGAAAGCATGAAGAGTTTGATCTGAGAGCATAGCTCGATTAGAAAGCATGGAGAGCTTCGTCTGAGAGCATAGCTCGATCAAAAGCATGGAGAGTTTCATCTGAGAGCATAGCTCAATCAAAAAGCATGGAGATCTGGGCGCGATCTAAGAGATCTCGTACGATCTAAGAGATCTGGTCGTACGATCTGAGATAGGCTTCAATATCTTGACAATAACTTGAGCTACAGACTAGATTTGGATGATTCTCAAACAATTGGAAAGCTTACTCGAAGATCTACAACTCCTATGTTTTCCAACTTTGCCATACTCATACTTTATAATGCTCAATACTCCCCATCTTTCAGTTGCTTCGATTCGAAAGTTTGATTTGTTGACACGGATTGTAGCCATGGCTGATTTTTTTGCAGTTGGAAGATGGAAAAAAAAACACTGCTGGAAAACGAGAGAGCTCAAAGTGTTCAAACCCTCTTTCTAGCGCCAAAATGTTGATACATAAATCTACACCAACCAGAGAATTCTGATTGACCCTAACGGAATCAAAACAGATGTGTGCGTGATTTAATGAAAACCAGCAATTGAACAATTAAAGAGAAAATAACAGTAATGACAAGAGGCAATTTTTAAAGTGGTTCGACAAGTTTGAATCTTGAGCCTACGTCCTCTGTTTTTCTTATTGAATAAAAATTACAAATAATGAATCTTTTTCTAAAACAATTGTCCAGCCCCCTAGAAAACAAGTTGTAATGGGTTTATATAACACTCATTTACGTGATAGAGTTGAGGTAAGATTCAAATACCTAGAATTAGGAAGTTGCATAATCTTCGGCTACCTTAGTTGGAATCTAAGGTCAATTTGAATATCTTCCTTCCAAATTGAGCCAATCTAAATATATTTTCTCCTAATAAGGAATTATCCTTTTCAGATTTCCCACACAATACTGACATTAACAACAAGTTTGGGGGTTATTTTAATTTTGAGATTTTATTATGATAACCATATTACTCTTTATGTAGATATATAATATATAGTCTCCAATTTAATGTGAGTAATGGTAGGTTCGATGGAGCTGGCATAAATAGCATCAATCCAGTGTTGCAATCTTGAGATTGAAAAACAAATGCTCCAGACAAATGGCACATGGGAGTCTACCCTTTACACCCTATTTAATTGAAATATAAGTAATTAAAAAATGATATTTGAAACAGACCAGAAAACCTTCTTTTTGAGGATTGTCCAATTTTGCATAAAGAATGTTTTCAATTATGTATACGATTTTCTTGGACTTTTCTTATATTAATTTCAAAACTAACCCACCTATGTAGACAGTGCACGACATTAAATTACTTATTTCAAGCATCCACGCCAAGCCAAGCCAAATGGAGAAGGTTAAGTTACTTGCCGCAAATTTTGCAGCAAATGGCTCCAATGGCCCTATCAATTTCTTAAAACAATGCATCATCATTCAAGTAATTGATTGTAAGAATTAATATGGTTTTTTTTTTTTTAACATTATGTTATATCCCCAATACAAGGACAACCTTTTATTAGACAAAAATTTAATTAATCTGTTTGGTATCTTTAAGCATTCATAATTTCATATAATGTATTAGTATTCCCTACATTTTTATTTTTTTCGATTTTATCAAGTTAAAATTTAATATATTTATTATAGAGGATGATACAAGTTTTGAGTGCATGCATATCCTAGTTAGTAAATACGGGTATGACAAAAAAAAGGTATGAAAATTTTATGGGTATGATACGGCAAATGGTGAAAAATACGTTTATAAAAATTCGGAAAAAATTCAGATACGGGAATAATTCGTGAATAATACAACTGAGACATATAATTCGCGAATAATACGGTTAGGCTAATAAAATACTGCTATTTGTGAACAATACGCGAATTTACTAACTAGTGTCGCATATTTTTTTTTCTTACATGTTTACTTTTGTATAAACCCTAACTTTAAATTTTTATATAAATCATATTAAGTAACCTATTTTTGGAGAATCGAATAAAAAATAATAGTATGTTTCTGAAAGGATTAGGAAATTAACCAATTCTAAAATTTTAACATGGACCAAAATATCAATTCTTAACTAAAAAGCCAAAATAACATGTAATCAACCGATAAGTATGTATCCGTCAACTGATATAAACAATAAGACCTATATCAGGTTTGTATCTATTGGTATCAATCATTTTGGGTTTTTAGTTTTAAAAAAAAAGTAATTTGGTCTAATTGATTCTAAAAGTTTGAAATATGATTATTTTCTAAGACATTTTTACAAGTGGGTTATTTCTTGACTCAAAAAAAATTATATTTAATATAATTTCCTAAATTTTTATATCCATTGAAAATTTTTATTTCAAACTGGTGAATTGAAAAAAGAATAAAGTTTCCAAATTGAATAATTATTCACTATTTTGAACTAATAAATAGTCAATTAAACAAGTGATCTAAAAAAAAAAAATTGTTACTAAAATTAACAGAAGTTAATTCTAAAGATTTCATAGTTTGCACGGAGGATTAACAATTATAAAATCCTTCAAGTATAAAAGGAAAGACAGGCCCAGAACATAACAAGGTAAAATCAAGATGGGAGAACGGCGTTTTCCCACCCAAGGTTTGGCAAAACAACACTTTCCCACCTATTCAAGTTTCAAAATGACACTTTTCCCACTCTTCGTCAGGTTCTGTTAGTATTTTCGGTTAATATTTGATTGAAAAGATGAAAATACCCTTAAATATTTTATTTTTTAATTAATTTATTGTAATGCCCACTCTGAGGTACGTCTTTGATTTATGTTTATTTTGCCCTTCATGTGGTTATTTGGTGCTTGGTTAAGTTCGTATCTTAATATGGTTGTGTGGATGCCTTGATTTTGGTGAAGACTTGGCGAATTTTGGAAATGCAGACTTCCCCGGGGCGAAGAAAACTCTTCGCCACGGCTATGTAGCTTCTATAATTTTTCGCTAAGGCAAAGAAAAATCTTCACCGCGGCGAAGAGTCGGCTGATTTTTTCTTGTGAAGTTTCTAGAGAATTTTCCATAGGGGTGAAGTGACCATTATACCCCTAATTAGCAAGAAAAGTGGAGAGTGAAATGTAAGAATATTTCATGGAGAATGCTTTGGAGTGAGGGTGCATTTATAAAGAATTAAAGGACAAGGATGGAATTTTCAAGAAAGTGTAAGGGAAAAATGGGAAAGAATGTTTAATTACATGAGTTATTAAGGGTTCAAGCACACAAACCTTCTCATTTGCTTTATCCCACACGCCACGTCTACCCCCAATTCTCTCATTTCCATCAATTTTCCAAGGTTGATTTGAGGGCTTTTGATTGGATTTTTAGAAGTATTTGATCCTAAGCATCAAGAGGTAAGGATTCTTACTCTAGATATGAGATTAATTTATGAAGTATGGAATTCTTGTGAAGTTTATGCTTAGGGTTTAAGAGCAAGAACTAGTCCCACAAAGACAAAGAGTTTCTTGTGGAATTACTCAAGCCAAAGGTAAGTAAATCCAACTTAAGTTATGATTTAAACAATCAACTAATTTGATATGCATGTATGTGCTTATGAGTTGACTTTGATTGGTGAGAATGTGATTATTGATGAGTAGATGGCTCTTGATGAGTAGATTTGAGCCATGAGAAGTAGAGTTGAGATTCCGGTGACCAAGCGAAGTTTGGTTGCATGTAGAAAGAAATTGAGTAGAATATTTGAAGTGTTCTTCTTGGCCATGTTTAGATTTATTATGGAGGAGTTTTGCTCCATGAATGGATGGTTTAAGAAAGAAGTAGAGATTTACCAAAGATAGAATTAAAGTATGCATGCATGATGTTTGATGAAATGCCTAAGAGAAGCTTGTGCATAAGTAGAGAAACTTATTTTGTGCAACATAGCATTATTGCATTGCATAATTGCACTTAAGAAAGAAACATAAGCATGAGCTATCCATATGCATATACTTACATATGCATGAGAACTTAAAGAAAGAATAAAGAATTTATAAGAACAAAGAGAAAGAAAGAAAAACACTAAAGAATTAAAGAAAGAAAAGTGCTAAAGAAGAGAAAAGAATAAGTTGTTGTGATGGGGAACCCGTGGGTGATAAGAAGAATTTCCCACATATACACCGCCTTAAGTGAGCGGCATAAGAAGAAGAAGAATTTGTCCAACCCGTAAGATTGTATGTGGATGAGGGTTGTACCAAGAAGAATTCCTATATGCATGCCACCTTAATTGAGTGTCCTTAGAAGAAAGAAAGAATTTGTACAGTTTGCAAGAGTGCATGTAGATAAGGACTGTACTCACTCACACAGTCAGGGTTCCAAATCCATGCATCAACCGAGTCCTATCGGCAAAGAATAAGAAAGAATGAGAAAGCTTGAGCCAACAAGAAAAGAAAGAAAATAAAAGAAAAGCTTAAGCAAGCAAGAAAAGAAGAAGCAAGAATAAGAAATAGAAAGAAAAGAAAAGAAACAGAATAAGAAATAGAAAGAAAATAAACAGAAGAAGAAGTAGAAAAGAAGAAAAGACAATGCATTTCTGTGCATTCTGCATGTGCATTGTATTCATGCATATTACCATGATTTCCATCATGGTTAATGAGAATAGAAAGAAAGAGAAGAACAGTAAGAACTAGAAACAGTGAAAGAAAAGAGAAAGAACAAAGAAAGAACGGAGAAGAGAAGGAATAGAGTAAGGAAAGAACCAAAGAATAAGTTGCGGGAATAAAGGAGTAAAAGATTTACTTACTGAGTATTTGTGTGCTCACCCC
Source organism: Pistacia atlantica (assembly GCA_026229545.1). Lineage (NCBI taxonomy): Eukaryota > Viridiplantae > Streptophyta > Magnoliopsida > Sapindales > Anacardiaceae > Pistacia > Pistacia atlantica. The sequence continues at coordinate 11,795,870 of CM047898.1, read as the reverse complement.
GTTGTTTTTTCCGTGTTTTACAGGTAATAGGTGAGAAGTGATCGGATGGACATCGGAAAGTGGAGAGTAATGGCATCACTGTCCTCCATTGCTAAAGTTGTTTTTGTATATAGGGGTGTTCAAAAAAATGCAAAAACCGAACCAAGAACCGTGAAGAACCGATCCAAGCAAACGAAAAACCGGTTAACCGAAAAAACGGTTCGGTTATGGTTCGAAAAATTCAAAAACCGAATTTCCGGTTCGGTTAAGCAGTTGCGGGAAAAAATACAAAGCGGTTAACAAGAAACCGGTTTTTTGAACGGTTTTACAAAATATATATATATATATATATATATATATATATATATATATATATATATATATATATATATATATATATATATATATATATATATATATATATATTAAATAAAAATAAATATTATATATTAAATAAAAAATAATAATATTATATATTATATATTAAATAAAAATAAAAAAATAATAATATTTTTAATGTATCGTTAGTAGTAGTCAATGAATATATATGAATGTCTAATTTTTATTTGGATATGTATTATTTATATTTACAATTTAATTTAAGAAAAAATAAAAAAATAAGTTTATAAAAAAAAGGGAAAACCGGTTCAAAACCTGGTTAATCAAAAAGCGGAACCAAGGTTTTTCTTAACCAATAAAAACCGTTTTTCCTCTAAACCGGTTCGGTTTCGGTTCGGGAATTTTCCCGAACCGAAAAACCGGTTCGGTTCAAAAAAGCGGTTAACCGGTTCGGTTAACCGCTTTTGAACACCCCTATTTGTATATGCTATTTTGTATATGTAAAGAATTATATGTTTAGTAAAGAAAAATTTTGGGCCCAATTACTTTTTTATTTAAGAAGCATGTATGTTTTTTATACTATATTTTCTAAGTATAGTAGTAGAAAGAAGCTATTACATTTTTTGTATCAGAGCAAAGATTTTGGGATTTGACAATGTGCCACTCTCACCGCATCGATGTTCTATTACCGACTATAGTAAGTTAATTCTTTCCTTACTTGAAGTATTTTATGAGTTGATTAAGTGTTATGGTTGAGAATAATGATCTGCTTGGAGAGATTGTGTCTTTTTACAAGAATCTCTTGGGTTGTGCTATCCCTATCTCGGGTCTTAAGGGGTTAGATGATCTGGCTTTTTGTCCGATTTCCACTGCTCATTGTGAGCATATGATTAGGCATGTTACTACTAAGGAGGTTAAAATTGGTTATGTTTTCGTTTGGGGATGATAAGGCTCCTCGGCCTGATGATTTGACTGCTAAGTTCTTTAAGAAGGCCTGGGACATTGTTGGCCTTGATGTTACTAAGGTTGTGATTGATTTCTTCAAGTGTGGAAGATTACTTATAGAGGTTAATGCCACTATCATTGCGCTTGTGCCCAAGCTCGATGTGCCCTTATCTGTCAGTGACTTCCGTCTGATATCTTGTTGTAATGTAGTATACAAATGTATCTCTAAAATCCTTGCTAATAGGATGAAGGATAGCCTTGAGGATGTGGTTGACCAGAATTAGTCGGCTTTTATTCCAAGTAGAAGAATAAGTGACAATATTATGCTTCCCCAAGAGATATTCCGCAATTATCTTAAAGATAAAGGGGTTGCCCTATGCGCATTTAAGGTTGACATACAAAATGCTTATGATAGTGTTAACTGGAGTTTCCTAATTCATATTCTTGGTAAGTTTGGTTTTCCCTCCTCGAATGATTCAGTGGATCCATGAATGTGAGACTACAGCGTCCTTCTCTGTCTCTGTTAATTGTGAGCTCCATGGGATTTTTCCCTGGGAGGAGATGACTAAGGCAACGGGATCCTTTCTCTCCTTATTTATTTACACTAGTTATGCAAGTTCTCACTGCGCTGGTCTGTAGTAAAATTGAGGGGAATGATGGCTTCAAGTACCATTTTAGGTGCAAGAAGCTAAATCTTAGTCACCTTTGTTTTGCAGATCATCTATTTCTTTTCTTCCATGGAGATACTTATTTGGTTTCGATCATTAAGGAAGCTCTTTCAGACTTTGCTCAGGTCTCCGGGTTAAAGCCTAATCCCTTGAAAAGTGCTATGTCTTTTTTTTTTTTTTTTTTTTTTTTTTTTTTTTTTTTTTTTTTTTTGCAATGTTAAGGAGGAGATTCATGCTCAACTTAGAGACATTATAGGTTTTTCTAAAGGTCATCTCCCTGTCAGATATCTTGGGGTTCCGCTGATTACCGCAAGGCTTAAACACAATGATTGCATTCCTCTCATTAAGAAGATGGAAGATGGAAAAAAGGTTGAAGTCACGGAAGAATAGGTTCCTTTCTTATGTTGGGAGGCTTCAACTTGTTATCACTGTCCTCTCCTCTATGCAAGGTTATTGGGCATCCCTTTTCCTTCTACCGAGTTCTATGACCAAAGCTTTGGAAAAACTGATGAGAAGCTTCCTTTGGTCAAGGAATGAGCTGTTAATGGTAAGGTTAAAGTTGCTTGGAAGGATTTATGTGTGCCAAAGGCAAATGGGGGTTTAGGCATTCGTCCTCTGAAAGTATGGAATTATTCTCTGATGATCTCCCATCTTTGGAGTGTTGTGGTTAATAAAGATTCATTATGGGTGAAATGGATTAACACTTTTCAATTAAAAGGTAGGAGTTTTTGTTAATGTGAAGGTGTCGTGGGATGCTAGTTGGAGTTGGTGGAAGATTCTCAATTTAAGGGATGAGGTTCAGAAGCACATTGGGTCCAAGTTGGGTTGCGGGGCTTCTATTTCTCTGTGGCATGATAATTAGCACCCTCTTGGCCCTTTGGATGGGATTATCCCTAAGAGATTGATCTATAAGGCTAGAATGAGCCTTATAGCCTAGGTTAGTGAGATTATTCTTAACAGGCAATGGAATTGGCCAGAGGTAATTCGTGATAGATTCCCCCAGGTTGTTAATCAGTCTCCTTTTATACCTGTTCCTATTAATGGAGATGAGATTTTTTGGAGGACAAAGGAAGGTAAACTGGTGTGCTTTTCTATGAGACAAGCTTGGAGGGACTTGTCCCCAGGTGGCTCCAAAGTCTCTTGGCATCATCTTGTGTGGTTTGGTCAAAACATTCCTCACCACTCCTTCATTTTGAGGTTAGCTAATAAAGGTAAATTACTTACACAAGACCGGATGAGGAAGGTGGGTGACTACGACTTGCATGGAGTATGCTCTTTGTAACGGTTTTATGGACTCCCATGACCACCTTTTCTTTGCATGTCCTTTCATTGTTTCTATTTGGCGTAAGGTCAAAGATAAGGGTAAGTTTAGAGTTCCTGTGGGAGATTGGCAAAGTTCCATTGACTGGTGTACGTGTAATCTTATGGGCAAAGGAGCTACATCGATTGTTTATCACCTCCTTATAGCTGCTACGGTTTACTGGATCTGGAAAGAGAGAAATTTGCGGCTTTTTAACAGTGACAAACACAGCCCCCAATGGGTTGAGCTTCAAATCATGTCAGTTGTTAGGCTCAGGTTGGTTAGTTTTAAGTTCAAGAACACTATGCATGTCCGTAATTTATTGGAGGAATGGGGTATCTCTAGATGTTGCATTGGTGAGAAATACAGGGATGATTCTTGTATCCTATAGTTGTGGATTTTTTGTTGTAGACTTATCAGTCTAAGGGACGGATTGTTGAAATTCTTTATTTGAATGGCTTTAATTGTGGTAGTTGTTCAATTACTGGATGTAGGCTTTGTGGACGCTAAAGCCCATATAAGGCTTGTCATTTATTGCATTATTTCAGTTTTTGTTTCAATAGCTTTGGCGTATCTCTTCTCATGATTAGGGGTAATGGGGGCATATAGCATTAGTGAGGACAATTAGAAAAAGAAAAAAAAAAAAAGAATTTATCTTGAAATATTTAAATGGGATGTGATGTCTTAAAAGTATTAATTTCAAAATAGAACGAGTAAACAACTTGTTGTATAAAAATTTCATTGAAATATACACATGTAAACACAGCCAAGTAAACAAATATATAAATCAATAAAAGAAGAAATGCGGTTTTGAATTGAATTTCTACAACTTAAAAAGGAGAACTATGTGGTTGGATACAAAAATGAAATTGAAAATAGGAATGTTTAAATGTGGTAATCGGCCTTGGAGAAAGGACGGATGAATGCAGAATTCATTTGCCAAATCTTGAGTGAGCTAGTTACACTTGTCTCAGTTGCATTGTTGAACAAAAACACCCTTGCATCTCCATATATTGCCTTTGTTGGATATACTCTTGATGTTATACTTGTTCTTCCACCTTGAGCAAACCCTTCTACTATTGAATGATCCACCTGTAACATTCCCAGAATTCATTAATTAATTCCTCACATTCTCAATGCTAAAAACTCAACTATAAATCAAACTCACCAATACTCTCACTGACAATTTTTCTCCTTTTAGTACTGGAACGAAGCTCCCATAGATGTGTTTGTTAACATCACTTGCCTCAGAAGACCTACAAACAGTTTAACATTAACAGTTGGTGTTTTTTTATGAATTAAATGGCTGCACCTTCCCAATTAAGGCAACACAGGTTTTATACCTTGATTGATCGCTGCAGAAGAAACTTTTGAGATTTCCATCTTTCTCTTTCGCAACATAGAAATATACAGGAGTCTGCTCAGTGAGGTGCTCATCGGCCAGAACTACAAGGCCAAAGGGTCCTAATGCGCCGCGTTCAGCAGCACCCCCACTGCTGCTGCAGCTGAACTCTATTTTCGATGCAGATGTTCTGTTCAAAGCCTCCATCTCTAACTCAAATTCAGCTACGATATCCAACTGTTACATTACCAAGCATTTCCTTTTAAGATCAAATTTTCTTACTTAAACTTTAGAAAATATATATACGAAGCATATTATATACCTGAGTGGCTGGCCCAACTTCAAGTGGTACCACTGAACCTGGCTTGAGCTCCACATTGTCAAATTCCCTGCTGGTCAATCTCAAACTATTCACCTCCTTCACTGGCCATTGGAGTAGATTGCTACCAGTTTTCTGGTCAAATACCACTGTCCTTGGAATGCCCTGTACATTAAACAAAGTTATCATATGAACACCAAGTACACCATATATATATATATATATGACTTCCCAACAAGGAAAATATAGTACCTGAAGTGATGCCCATCCTTTCTTGACATCAGCAATTTCACTATCAGATTCTCCAATCCAACCCCACAAAACTCTCCTCCCATTGTGCTGATCATAAAAGGTCTTGGACGCATAGAAAATACCATAATCGTATCTAATTCCGATGCCAACATCAATCTTGGGATTGTCTGGAATCCATGTACCATTCTTCTCATAATAAGTACCAAGTGCATAGTAATCATGTCTATCATCATCCAGGCTTGTCTTCATAACATGTTTCACTCCAGGGCCATTAACTGATGTGTCCAACCCATTTTCTATTGTTGTTGACACAGGATAAAAATCTACACATTCCCACATCCCTGTTCCTGAGACACCATGTAATTCTTTATCCAACATCTTATAATTAATGAAATCTTCAGTTTCATATACCAAAGATATGCCAGTTTTATTTATTTTGGAGCCAATAGTAAGACGCCACTTCCCTTCAGAAGTGTACCAAGCTGTCGTTGGATCTCGGAAATCCTTGGGACCAATCCCTGGTGGGGGGACTAGAACCGGGTTTCCGGAGTATTTTACCCAATTGGTGAGGAGAGGATCAGATGGGTCAGCAGGATATGCAAGATTTTGAACCTGGACTGACTCATTGGTGGATCCAGTGTAGAGCATAATAAGTTTACCGTCAGGAAGGATTGTGGCTGAGCCAGTCCAGACACCGTTGATATCATACCATTGATCAGCAACCATGGCCTCAGGGAGATGAAGCCAATGGACCATGTCCCTTGATACAGCATGACCCCAAATAATGTCACCCCACACTGCAGCATTTGGGTTGTACTGGTAAAACAAGTGATACCATCCCTTGTAGAACACTGGACCTGTGATATGTTGCAGGTAAATAATATATATTATTTAACAACTCATTTTCAAAATTCATTCAGAATTGCAATTATATAAACATATTCTCTAAGTAGTTTAATATTTTTATGAAGTGTCAGCTACACAGTAACATGTAGGCCAGTGGTTTGGAGGATCCAGACAATATCTTCAATTTACCAGTCTATTTTAGAAAGGAAATTCTTAGTTGGCAATCATGGAAATTCTTGGGTTGGTAGATCTCAAAAAAAGATAAATAAATTATAGATTAGTTTATTAGAAACTAAATGGCCAAATTCAAACCACAATTTTCTAAAAGTTGAATATACTGTATATTAAGATTGTGAATAGAGGTAAGCATGTGTTAAGAAATAAAAATAAGCAGCAGTAATAGTAATAGGGAAAGGAGAAAGACATCTGGCAGACAAAAGGCAAAAAGAAAGAGGGCTCACCATTAGGATCTGAACCACCGCCAACAACAATTCCACATCAGAGCAATCATATTCATTCAAAACAATCAAACAAAAGTCAGCATTCAATTAACAAAATTAATGCAAGCCATATTTATTTGGACAATACCACCTATTGTTTTGAAAAGTTTTGACTTTGACTCATCTTGACCATGATGTCATCACTGTAGATATAAATTCCAAAATTTCCTTCAAAAAGTTAACTTGTGAAAAATAAATAAAGTGGCAGGTCTTAAAAATTCCCAAAAGTAATGTAATGTTTTTTCGTAGAAAAAAAGAAAAAAGTGTAGCACTGGCATATTGAATTAGAAAAGTAGAAAGAAAGAATGTACCGTTCATCCAATTCTTTTCAGGCTGAAAATGGAAGGCTGTTCTTTGCCATGACAACATGGTGTTATTCCATGGGAAAGACCGGGCATTGGAACCGAGCCGCCTGGTTCGACTTATCGGAGACGCCGGCCGACACCCCACGAGCCAATGGCCGTACTATTCCGCGTTGGAATGATGACTTATGATCATCATTACTTTTATATTTTGAATGGGCATTACGTAATGATCCCTGGTCGTTAACTAATTCAACAAAAAAACCGACCATCAACAACCCACAAAAGGCGACGAGGAGCACCTTGGTGGGGTTGCGGCGGCTCAACGAACGTTTTTCAGAATTGGGATCGGAAAGAGTTGAAGCTGGCAACAATGGATTCGGATCCGCCATGAAGAAAACAATGTAAAAACAACAATGGGAAAGGGAAGGAAGAGACAGAGAGAAGAAGATGGTATATCCTTGAAGGTTGCAGCCTTGCCATATATATATAACTTTAATTGAATTGCGAAACTGAGGGAGAGGTCATTTAGAAATTGTCAAATAATTAAACAAGTAAACTGGAACGGACAACTGGAAGTTGAACGTATGATTGATGATTTATCCCTATTAAAAAAAGAAAAAGAAAATATGACCTGTGCTGTGTTTGAGTTTGACTGTAAATAATAATATTAACCTTGCAAAAAACAACAAGGTTTATGTGTGTTTATTCTCGTGCTTGGTGGCCCTAATCCCGGAATTGTAAAGCTAATGTTTCTGCTCTCAGTAATAATTACTTTTTTTTTCTTTTTTTTTTTTTTAATTATTGTAATTTATAAGGGTTATACTTTACTAAATATGTCCTACTTCAATCAAGGATTCCGATATTTGTTGTCATCTCATCTATTCTTTGTATAGGATAGCTGTTCTCCATAATAACCGTTAGATTGGTTTTCAGTAAATCCAATGGTCGTCTCGTGGGTTAGGGTTATCCTTTTTGTTTAGTGTTGTGGTGGGATTTCTTATTGGGTTTAGAGTGGAATTTGATTTTATCAAACTTGCTATATTTCATTCGAGAATTTGATTATTTGAATGAAATAATTGAGTTGGAAAGTGTATAAAAATTGACGATATGACCTATACGACGAGAATGATTGAGTGGCGAAAGGTAACATACAAAAATGAGATGATTGATTAGGTTATGTGGGGTCAAACCACGTGGCTGGCTATAATTAACTTCAACCAAATAGGGATTGCTGAGTCAGATTGAAAGGTGTTGCTGATGGGTGTTAAATTTCGGGCCACTGATTAAAATGAAAATGAAAATTTATTTATACGCAACAAAAAATGTTGAGAGGCACATGCTTATAGGAACACTTGTTTGGCTAAATGTGATGGATGATGCCGATTTGTCGCCCCACTCCTGACCTTTCATAATTACAGAAACAACAAGGTAATATAATGCAAAACAAGACAAACATTTTTAAATAATAATGTGATTGTGCACGTTTCCCACATGCATATGGGTTTGGCAGGTTTCACATGCATTTTGGTCCAATTATATTTTGAAACATATAAGAGAATATGGTTACAAAATTAAATTGAATAGTTCATCGATAATTCTATAACCCTATGTTTTGTCCAAATAGATGAGGCCATTGTCTGTATGTGGAAATTGGAATCCAATGTATTATTATAGCTTTATGATTCTTAATTAAATGGGTAAACAATGAGATTAGAAATCTCTAGAATCTAGTACACCTGCCACAATTGATTGATTGATTGATTCAGCCAAGGTTGGGTGAACTTGGAAGTCAATTTGGGATTTACATTCATTCACCGCCTCCGTGTCCAACACAACCTTTAGAAAATAAGCAAATAAAATGATAATTGTCTTGCATAATGCATATAGATCAAACCGTTTTAAAATTTGGAAATCCAAATGACATCATTTCCAAGAAAAGGAATTGAAAAGAGAAATGAGTATATCCACAAAATGTTTGGAATGCAACAGTAGTGAATTATTGAAGTGATGATGTGGAAAGGTCTCACCAATTTCAAAAGTTCTGGCACTCATTGCCACAGAGAATACAGGAGATATGGGTAATGACACGAATACACAAATACTATGGCATGATTAAGGACCAGATGCTTATCACTTCAAACTCTTTTTGATTGAGTCCAACCATGTACCCTACAAGTTGGTCAACAGTAACATGGCATTTTCCCCTTATTCACACAAGGAACAATTCACACATTTGGTGGTGGCCAAATCTTTCCAAATAACTCCTCCACTCGTTTTGCTTGGTTTACATATCCATCTAGTCCGCCTCCCAGAAGCTCCACAGCAGCAGGTCCCATAGCTGATGCCAGGCTCAATTGATCCCAACTTTGTCAGCTGATCATCAATGACACATCAATTAGCCCACATTCTCCCCTTCTAATTCACAATGTTTAACATCAACGCCTAATCAATCATACATACCATTGCAAAACAATTACTATCATTTTCTCATCTAACAAGTTAAACCCATTTCTTACATTTAATAGAGCATTGCACTTGATGAAAATTTTTAATTCACTTTTCATAAGTTTATAAATTCCATTTACAATAACCATTTTTCTTCAAGTTCTCTCTCTTTTAGGTTAAAAATGACAAGAAAAAACACATTTTACAAGCTATAACAGGGAATAGATGATCCCTTTATAAGGAACATCACCAACTTCAGAACACTCCCATACTTGTGAACTGCTACCAAGGAAATGCCTAACTAGTGAATTTTGAAGATTTAGCTATAGACCACTAAGGGAATTTCGAAAACCTTAATTGAAAAATAGTCTGTTGGAACTTGGAAGTAGAAGACTAACTAAAGGAATTTTGAAAACCTTGGTGGAAAAATAGTCTATTGGAAATTGGAAGTAGAAGACTATTATCTATTGGTCTGCTATTTAAGCAACAGAAACGAAAAGACGTCAACCAATGAAAGACTTGGATATCTTGGTCCATATCGCCTTCAAACTAGTGTGCATGTGGAAAACTAATCATAACCAGTGTTAAAACAGGTTTCCGATTCTTTATATAGCACTATAAGAAAGTGATAATCACTACTCTATTTGTAAGTTCAATTGCAAAACTACTAAAGCCTAAGGGAAAATATAAATTGCAACTTTGAGAAAAATGCAGACCTCTTCTTCACTAAAATTGTACTTGGCAGCAGACTCTGAGGTTAGCCTCCTAACAAAAGAATATTTCTCATCAGGAGAAGTGACGGATTCTTTGAGAGACTGCAGTACTTTCAATGGTGCAATGATATAGTCAACCCTGAACAAAAGGAGTGAGACACAAGATGAGCAGTAAAGATCATTCCTGAAATCAAAATTACCAAAATAATCCAGTTAAATAGAATCAAAGGTGATTCATGTAATTACCCCAGAAGACTGAATAAATCCTGCTTGTTTCGAACTGCTGCTGCCATCAACTTTGATTTGTGTCCATATTTGTGTATATAATTATATGCTTTTGTCACCTGCAATGAAGGATAACATTACAATGGCTTCAAAAAATTGTCGGTTTCTAGTATCGTCAATATAAACCAAGTAGCAACTTGGACAATTCAATACAAAAAGTCAAGCAAACTTTGCAAACTTCAGTCCTATGTTGAGATGCCTATTAATAATTATTTTATGTTTTATGTTTCAAAACTGTAACTGGTGAAATACATCTTTTATTTTTAATGTCATGAAACTGTAGCTGATGAAATACAAAGATATGCACACATGATATTTACTCCACACAACTGTGAGAGGAGGGGAAAGCATCCCTATTTTTCTAAACGCCTTGCATTGCTAAAATTTGTAAGACTGGGCTAGAAAGATACATCTAAGGTAATCTACCACTGAAGAGCTCAGGCATCAGCAATTTGGAAAATGACGAAAATCAGGCTGAAATGTAATGTTGACATGCTACCAACGAATTATTGCACCTTGATAGCAAAAAGGAAAGCACACTGCTCTACTTATGGAGAAGGCAATTGATAATGGGCTTTGGCAAACATAGTTCCACATTACTTGGGAAAAAGTACAGATCTAGATACAGCATAAATAATAAAATAAGATTTGTCTAAATGTTTGCAAGATGTGTAAACAAAAAAGAAATGGATAAGCTCTCTCAATTCTATAGAAATTCTTGTACAAATTAAACCAACCATAAACTAGACAAGATTTTCTTTAATATGAAAAAAAAGAAGGAAAAAAAGAAGAAGCATTTAATCCCTAAAAACCATGGAATTCAGATTTTAATATTGTCTTAAAAAAAGTATAAAATTGGCTTATTTATCAACTAAAAGTATATAATTTCAGTAAGCATATCATATCACTTAAATAAAAATCTTCTTGAACATTGTTAACAAATACAAATACAACAAAAGATATTATTCAACTAACCAATGCTAACCCAGGATCCTCCCCCCTATTAAGGGCAGCTTCTATCTCGGGGTCACCAGAATGATTGCGTGCCCAATCCTGAAAGAAAACAAATGAAATTCAATGGTGTCACCATTGAACAAACCAAATATTTGCTAAACCATGTTAACACTCTGAAGGAATATAGTTACCCTAAGGCGCCCAACAAAAATCTGAATAACAGAAGCACCAGCTTGTGCAGCAGCTGCAGCTTGAGCAAAGCTGAAGACACGGCCAAGCCAATAATTAAAAAGTAAAGTTGAATTAGTTAAGAAATAAGCACAGAGTATTATGAAAATCTAGAAGAAAAAATTGAGAGTGGAAGTAAAATGCCGCTCTGATATGATGAGCTAGATTAAGGACAAGCATAATGGCAAAGGTACTTACACAAGCTGGGGGTTTTAATTCCTTTTTCAGAAAAGATTCATATGTTAGTTTCTATCACATAGCTGTTTTATCCAAAGACACGACTTATGCATCATAATCAAATGTTATTTGAACTAAAACATACCAAGAATGAACTTACATTTTGCATGGACTATTCAAGTAACTAGCTAGACGTTATTTATGTGAGACATTTGCAACATAAATAAATGCTACATTAACATTACACAGAAGAATATTATCTACTCAACGCTTAAGATTAGGGTCCATTTGATTTTCACCATGATTTTGTATAATTTTGTTTGAATTGTCACCTTGACATTTAAAAAATCGTTGAATTATAATTGAAATTACTAATTAAGTATAAGCCTGCCTGCTTTTTTTTTATGTTGAAATTATTTCATACGAATCTTTATTATTGAATTTTACAGTTGATTAGTTTTAAATTTAGTGTGTAATTTAATTTAGATGTTGAGATGGTGAAAAGTTTTTGCATTGAATTGAATTGAGAAGCCTATAATAGATGAACTTCATTTGTTTTTGTGCTGAAGTGAATTGACAATTTATAATGAAGGATACTGCTACAGGAATATATTTGTGATTTGTGTTTAAGTATTTTTATAATACTATAGTTGAAGTAATAAGATTAAAATAGATATTTCACTAGTTTAATAAAGTTGATTGTTAACAAATGCTAACAATAAGGAGGTTTGGTTTACTTTTTGATAACCGTGGGTGAGCTTCATATTAATCTATCTCAGAAGAGGTAAATAAAATAAACTCTTAGTTTATTGTGATTTGTTGGATTGATGATAAACAAGATTAAACAGTGGATTTGGCAGTTGGGACTCCCTGCTCTTATAGTTAAAACTTGAAGGTTCAATTTCTTTTAATTATGGCAGACTTTTTCTTTAGAGAAATAAGTTGGTTTGAGGACCTTATAGAATAAGACTCTCAAGTCATTTTGGTTTATATGTATTTAAGATAAACTATTATGTTAGAATTCATGATTAACTGGTATATTAGAATTCATATCTTGACCTTTCACACATAGGAGAGTGATTGTTTGGTATTAGAGCACAGTGTAGGGTTTTGTAAACATTTAGTTAGAGCAATCAAGGGACCAAATCAACGCCAAACTATTAGGATCTCTTACACTTGGATTATCAAAATTTACATATGTTATTTTATCTTGCTATTGGTGATTCATATTTGGATCATTTGAGAGTTGATAAAAGTATGTCACAAATTCATCCTACTATAAATGAGATAGGTGAAATTGAAGGAGAAATCAAACAATTGATGGTCGTAGAAGGGGAAATGCTGAATCCAAATGGATGCTAATGTTGCATTTGAGGCATTCCTACAAGCAATAACTATAATTGTTCAAAACCAACCCATGTAAGGGCAATGCCAGCTTGTCAAGCAATTCAGGAAACTCCAACTTTCATGTTTTGAGGGCTCAACAAATCCACTTGTTGAAGAATGGATCTATACGTTGGAGAAAACTTTTAGCACAGGAGGGGTAAACAAATGCACAATAAGTCACTTGTGCTACTTATATGCTTAAAGGATGTGCTACCAATTTGTGAGATGACAAAAAGGTTCAAAATGTTAATGAGAATAGGGTCACAAGAACCAGATGTAAAAAATTATTCAGTCAAGTATTTCCCACGGTCTCTGAGGGATGATAAGGAAATTGAATACATTCGTAAGACTCAAGGATCCATGTCCTTGATGGAGTATGAGAAGGGGCTCAAGGAACTACTAAGCTTTGTCTCATATTTGGCATATATTGCAGAACACCAAGCTAGACATTTAGGAAGCCCTTAAGACTGAATTAAAAAAGCTAGTGTCAGCGCCAGAATTGAAGACATATATGGCATCCTGCAAAAAGCCTCAACTAAGACTTAAAACTTGGAAGTTCAATTTCTTTTAATTGTGTAGCAGACTTTTCTTTGGAAAAATAAGTTGTACTATGGATCTAGTTGAATAAGACCATGAGTTTTTTTTTTTTTTTCTGGTTTTGATATATTTAAAATTAATTGTTATGTTATAAATCATATCTTAACTCTTCAAGGGTTGGGCAAGACAATCTAGACTAATTTTGTAAACTTGAACACATCATTCAACATTTAAATCATGTAAAAATGTTGCAAGTTAGCATCATAGACAATTAAAATAGATGGAATCAAAAATGATACACTGAATTGATTTTCAAGATAAAGCTTTAAACGTACCTGTAAACAAAGGTCAAATGGGTCTGTATGCCCTCAGATTCCAGCAGTCTCGAGGCCTCTATTCCCTGGCCAAGAAACTCAATTAGTGACAAGCCAAAAAGGGATGAAAACAAAAATTGGTTTGCGAAATGGAATCACTAAAGAAAGAATTAATCCCCAACACAGATCTATTCCACTAAGATACTTACTTGCCAAGTTGAAGGAATTTTAAACAACAAACGCTCAAGAGGGATATCAATTTCATTGTACAACTTCAATAGGTCATGAACCTGCATATTTGATAAGCTACTGGTATCAAATTACATGACAAGACAATCCTAAAAATCTTGCAAGTCAAATTGCAATAGCTTTAGCTGAATGAACCAAATACATAACTTGAGATAGAAAGTACATGGAACGAAGAAGACCCAAAATAAAGATTTAACGAAGCAAGAAACCTCTCTCTCTCTCTCTCTCTCACCCCACCCTCCACCCGTTCTCCAAAACATATAATCCATATATGTAAATAAGAAAAAGAACCCTCAATTTTTAGAATAATTTCACAAGAGAAAACAACGTCGATAAGCTAGTATAAGATTAATATTTAATAAACCTTAATACAAAAAAGCTCAGTAAAACATATATAAACCATTACATAAGCAAGATAAAATATCACAATTATCTTCAAGAAATGGAACTATTACAACTATTACAAATTTAATCCTAAAATACAACCAATCCCTGATTGAGACAGCAGCAACAAATATATTATTTGTAGGTGCTCAGACATAAAAAAACTAGTTACAAATTTAATCTAAAATAAAACTCAATCAAATGGTTCATCATTGCTTTAGTGCAAGAGGAGTAAAAAAATGAACCTGAAAGGCAATCAAATACCTTCCTAATAATTCCATGTGTGTCATAAGCAAGTCGTGCATCGACCTCTGTTGAAACCCGACCAGGAACCAGTTTTGCCAAATCACCACCAACATTTACCAAAGCCTACGCATCCATCTCCAAGCGTGAACCTTATCAATAGTCAAAAAAAAAAAAAAAAGGCACATGCATTTCCTAACAAGATATAGAAAAACCAACCTTGTTAAAGAAACAGTTCAGTCTCAACTCAGAGTTTTCAAGCTTACAGCAACTAGAGTCCGCCAAAGCCATGTCCACAGCATTCTATACCCAAAATAAAATTCAATTTAACAGGGAAATTGAATGCGATTCCCTCTTTAAACCAAATTGCATAAGCTAAACATTATATAAAGAGATGCTTACTCTAAATATGGTATCAGGAAGGCTACAAATTCCCAATAGGAGAGATGAGCTAACAGTAGCAGCAGTCGGAGGAAACCTAGACAATAAATTATTAGAAAACAATTATCAACAACACAATTAAAAGATAAAAAGATTTCCGTTGATTTAAAATAAATAAATAAAGATAACTAAGAGAACAGATGGAGATAATGTAAGGAATTTTAATGAGAAACAGAGAGAAATTGAACACCTCTCGAAATCGTCGAAAATGACAGTGTCAGGAACGATTTCGCTGAAGCTAGACACAGCATCCAACTCGGTACTCAATCCTTTAAAACAAAAGAACAAGAATTGAAAAAAGAAACAAATTGAAGTAAACGAGAGAGAGAGAGAGAGAGAGAAATTGACCAGCATCAAGCGAAGAAGAAGAAGCGCGAATAAGAGGAAAAGATGTTCTCAAGTTGAAGTATACATTAGAAGAAGCGGTTGAGAATAGCCTCACATTTCTTCCCTACAATCAATTGAATTGGATTAAAAAAGTTAAATAAAAATAATAATTACATAATAATAAATAAAAGGTAGAGTAGTACCTGGAGAGAAGAGGAAGAAGAAGAGAGAGCTGAAGAGGGCGGAGATCGCAAAGAAACTGACATTTCTTTTGATTAAGTGAGTGAGTGAAGTCAGAATGCGTGACTTGTCCTAACTCCTAACTTTTATTTATGGCTTGACTCCTGCACATGTCACTTGCTGATTTCTTCCAGCGAAAAACAACATTCCATATTATTTTATGAAATATTATCTTCTGGTAATTTTCTCCTTAATTGCAGTCATATAGAGATTCGGGGAGGCGGATTTAATGGAATGACGAGTGGGGATCCACTCAATTTTTTAAAAATTTAGGATTTTAAATTTATATTTATATTTATATTTATTTAAATTTTATCAACTTTGAAATTTTGAGAGCGGAAGGGCTTGGTCCATGCTAAGTTCGGATTTTTTTTAAAACCCCCTTTTTAATCTTAATATATTTATTACATGTTTTTTGTTATTTTTATTTTTATACAAAGGGTCTGTTAGTTTTTAAAAGTTTTTTGGGAGTGAAAATGAAAACAATAAAAGCTGTTGGGTTTGCATGTAACTGAGAGGAGAAATCTAGGCATTTTTACAATAGAAAGCTAATCAATTTAATCATTTTGTTCTCCACTATGGGTGATATGCTTGGAGGTTATTGAAAAAGATAGTTTGAATCCTCAACACAGGCAAGAAGTTTGTAATTCATTCTTTTAATTTTGCATTTAGCTGCATACGATGAAGAGTATATTGGCAATTAGTAATGAGTTGTCAAAAGCATTGCAGAGAAAAGATCAAGACATTATAAATGCTATAACCCTAGTCAAAGTTTGCAAACAACAGTTATAATTGTTGAGAGACAAAGGAATGAGAATCTTTGTTGAGTAAAGTTTCTTCATTTTGCCAAAAGCATGATATTACTATTTTGAATATGGATGATATGTTTGCAATTCGCAGACGACCACGATGGGGAGTTGAGCACATGACAAATTTGCATTACTATCAAGTTGAATTGTTTTATACAGTGATGGATATACAACTTTAAGAACTTAACACTCATTTCATTGAGGTTAGTACTGGGTTACTTCTTTATATGACATATTTAAATCCAAGTAATTCATTTTCACTTTTGACAAGCATAAGTTGATCCAATTTGTCCAGTTTTATCCATCTGATTTTTCTGCACTTGATTTGATAATTGAGAACCAGGCTGAGACTTATGTTATTGATATGCGTTCTTGTGATAAATTTGTTGATTTACAAGGAATTAGTGATTTGGCTAAAAATTTAATTCGGTTTAAAAAAAACATTTTGTATTCTTTGGTGTAAGAGCATCTTCAATGATGCCCTTTATTTTAAAGAACATATTTCATATAAATAAAGAGCATCTTGTTTAATTTCTAAATATAAAGAACAAATTTTTTATTCAAATCTAATGGACTCTTCAAATTTAATGAAGATGTTCTTTATTTTCATTAGGAGAGAGAATTAATAAATAAAATATATAGAAACTTGTAGTTTTTTAATTAAAACTAGAATAGAGAATGAAATTTGACTTTTTAGATGTAGAGAGTCAAACTCACAGTTTAATTTATATTTAAAGGATAAAGAATCGGTTGGACTTTTCTTGTTTTTATAGATAGATTCTTTATAATAAAAAGTTTGAGTCATATAAGGGGGTGTTTGTCTAAGTTTATAAGCTGGTCAAACTAGCTTATAAGTTCTAAAACTAAGCTGACGTGTTTGTTTAGAACGTTTTTGAGCTTATAAGTTGAGCTTATAAGCCAAAAAAAATAAGTTGGGGGGGAGGTACTTTTTTTTGGGCTTATAAACACTCTTATAAGTTAGTTTGACCAAGTATATTACCACATTATCCTTGTTTAATTTTAAAATTTTATAGTATACCCATTTATTTAATTGTAGTACCTTTTTAGTAATTTTATAATAAAATGTACTTATAAGCCACATTTTACCAAACACGTCAATTACTTATCAGTCACTTATAAGTACTTTAACCAAACACGTAATTGCTTAAAATTTCAAATGTTTATAAGTTAATTTTAGCTTATAAGCATTTGTTGCTTATAAGCTAATTTTCATAAGCTCAGACAAACACCCCCTTACTAGCTACAACTGCGACCATTGAAATGACTTTTTTTGCAATAAATATTGTGAAAAATTGGTTACACAATCGAATGAGATATCAATTAATGAATGATTGTTTAGTCACCTATTATTTTATGAAATATTATCTTCTCGTAATTTTCTCCTTAATTACAATCATATAGAGATTTATATCCTATAATATTTAACATAAATTGAATATTAAAATAGACCTTTATTACAACAAAATTATAGACACCGAATATTTTATATCAAAAATGTGTACCGATCTATATGTATCCCTGCT
This sequence comes from Pistacia atlantica, assembly GCA_026229545.1. Lineage (NCBI taxonomy): Eukaryota > Viridiplantae > Streptophyta > Magnoliopsida > Sapindales > Anacardiaceae > Pistacia > Pistacia atlantica. Next base: position 11,777,799 of record CM047898.1, on the reverse strand, counting down.
TTCTTGCCTTTGTTATATTGTTTTTGTTATTATTTAACATGGCACGATTAAAACAATCTTCCACTTAAATATCGCCATTGGCCTCTGGACAAATGGAGATAATATCTAAAGAAATATTGGTGCAATTTGTCTGATACGAACAGCATCCCCACCCCTCGGATACTCCGTCCCCCATTTTCTTATATGTCAACCAAACATGAAAAACTATACAATTTTTAATTTATTTAGAAAGTAGAAAAACACTAAAATAATGAATTAATTAATTATGATGAGAGAAATTATCCAACTACACCATCAACTCTTATCATACTAGGGATGGGCACGGTCGGGGACCCCTCTCTCCGACCCCAGCCCGAAAGCTCAAGGGGATTCCCCAATCCTGATCCGTAGCCCGAACGGAGAATTCAGGAATCCCCGAATTAGGCCCAATCCCCAAACGAGAGAATTTGGGGAATCCTCAAAATTCCCATTTGGGGTTTTACATTATAATTTTTTTTAATGATTAAAAAAAATTATAATGATTTATTTTAATGGATCAAAATATCAAAATTATAATTATGATACATTATACATATATGTAAATATATTATATATTAATGGTATAATATTATGTATTATTGTATTGAGTAACAAGTATTAATATATAAATATATGATATTATGATTCCGGATAATAGCATATTATCTATAATTTATAATATATTATTAATAAATTTTAAATAAATTATACCATATACATTACAATGTCTCATTAATATTCTAAATAATACATAATATTATACATAGGGCCCGTTTGGAATCAGGTTGGAATTTTTTAACAAGGGTAATATTTGTTTAATTGAGCAGATTACCGTGTTTGGCATTTTTGTACAAAAACATTATCGGAAAATAAGATGACAAACAGTGCCAAAAATGGGGTAAATCACAGGGAATAATATTACCTGTGGGGAGGGTGGTATTAAAATATTACTTCGGTAATGCAAATTTCTGTCCAATTTTGCCCCTCAAAACAGTGGATGATGTGGACGAAAATATCCTTAGCTTTGTTAATTACAAAACACCCAATTTGTAAAATGACAAAAACACCCCCACCACCATAGTGCCAGATTCCGGCCACCATCGTTGGAATTTGGTCGAAATCTGCCGTTGCGACTCAGACTGGTCGAATCTGGCCGGTGGAGTGTCGATCTACAGCCAGATCTGGCCATCGACGGATGCAAAAAGCCAAATCAAAGAGTTGGTCGTTGTTGGCCGTCAATGACGGACATTTCTTTGGCCATTACTGACGGCCAAATCTGGCCTTTTCTAGTCAGATCCACCACGGATCTAGTCGAAAATGCCAGATCGGTGAATAAACGGCCATTTCCAATCGTTTTTAGGCCGTTGTGATATATTCCAACCACTACTGACGGTGGTTGCCGAAATTTGGAAACTATGGGTGGGTGGGGTTGTTTTTGTTAATTTTTAAACTTTTTTTCTAGGGGTGTTTATTAAGTTAACAAACTTAAGGGGTCTAAAAGTAATTAAAAAACTAGAATAGTTTTTCCCAAAATAATTAAACAAACAAGTATTTTGGGAATATGATAGAGAATAGGGTTTGAAATAATAAAATAAACAAGCCCTTAATTATTTATATTTAGTAATCATCTAAAGGGCATTCTAGTAAAATGGTATTTTAGGACATTTGTTATTACTAATCATTGATTGATTTTCAACTATTAAAATTAATATAGGATTAAAATGGTTAAAATTAAAACCTCTCTTTCTCTCTCTCTCTCTCTCATATATATATATATAAGATAGGGTGGCGACAGGCTGGGCCAGAGTAAGACTAATCTCGTCCCCGAATTCGAGGATTGATTTTTGACTCAGCCCCAACTCAAATCCCGAATAATTCAGGGAAACTTTGCCCTGTTCAGGATGGGTCCCGGCAAGGATAGATATTATGTCCATCCCGATAGCATATTTTAACAAAAATATTGTTAACATCGGAAATTGGATCCCAAGGTCAACTAAAAACTCTATTCTGGTTTAGATTTTCTTTTTCTCTCTTCTTCTGGTCCAATTCCAAATTCTCCTGATAAGATGAAAAACACAACATCAAAAGCTCAACCGACGTTGGAGGTCGGTGGCGCAAGCTCATTGACACTCAAGTTAGTCAAGAATTATCAGTGGTAGCTCGTTGGTGAGTTTTGAGAACAGTGAGACCAAGAAGAGACCTTCTTCCTCGAACCAATGCCCTCGTTCAAAGTATTTTCTCTAGGAGTGAGTGCCATAGAATTTAAGAACTTATGTCTGGGGGTGTCTTTTCCTTTATATACTATTAGGGTTTCCTCGAGCCAGCACCATTTGTCCCATTGAGTTTAGGCCACGTGTCCTTTCATAACTGCTTTTAAGGGGTAAGCTTTGTTGGATTGTATAAACCATTCCTTTTATGATGCATTTGGTTCAAAAAAATGTTGTTGAAAATACTATATTAATAGAAAAATAAGTTTCCTTAAAGATTGTAAAATATATTTAGTTAGATTTAAATAAATTGATGGGTATATTATAGATTACCGAATTATCCTTTCTTTTTTAATATTATTATTCAAATTTTTTCTTTTAACTCTTTACACTTGAAATTTTGCTAAAACACTCATGCCATAATAAAAGTTTAAATTTAAACAAAATCACCCCACCCACCCAAGTCAATGCCGATCGTCGACCACCACTATCGGTCGCAGCCTAGCCGTGACCTAAACGGCGCACAATTAATCGGATCTGGCCACTATGCGCCGAGCTAGCCATTAACAAAGGCCATATCTACTTGGTTGTTCTCAAGTGGTGGCGGTGGCCGACAATCGTCAGAAGGTGGCAAAGGTGTTCTAGGTAAATTGTTTTCAAAACAAGGGATAATAATGTCCAAAAAATTTATTAGGTTAGGGGGATAAAATCATAACAAAATTAAGATTACCAAGTAATCTTAGAATACCTAAAAAAATGGTAGTATTCAGATTACCATCTATATAATCAACAGTAATTACAATTGGTTTTAGAAGATTACAAGAATATTTTATTACTTGAAAATTAAAAATGGTAATGTCAGTAATATAAGATGACATTACTAAAGTAATCTTCATAACCCCCAACCAAACACACCCTTAGGGATGCGTTTGGTTTAGAGAATATTATATTAATAGAAAGATAGATTACCTTGAAGATTCTTGGGAAATGTGTTAGGGAAATATGTTTGGTTAGGTTTGGAATAAATTTATGGGTATATTATATTGATATTTTTGGTTAAGAGATAAATGGGTGTGTATATTATGTAAATTACTAAATTGTCCTATTTTTAAAATATTAATATATTTTTATTTTTATTATTTTTTTTAATCATTTTTAAACCCCAACTTTTGAAATTTTGCTAAAACACCCAACCAATAAAATACTTCAATTTGTAGCAAAATCATCTCCACCCATCCTAACCCACTACCAATAGCCAGTCACCACCACTGATAGTCATCGAAATGGTGCACGATCGGCTAGATCTGGTAGGTCATATGCCAGTAAGGTCTTTTCATGGCCACACATCTGGTCGTGATATAGTTATTTTCGGTAGATCGAAAGTTGGAAATAGCCAGATCGTCATGAATTTGGTCGGAAACGACCAGATCTATTTTGGCCATTTTCGGCAGATCCACGGTGGTTTTGGATGGCTGATGATATTTTGTTAACTTTTAAACTTTTTTATGGTTTGGGGTGTTTTAGCTAAATTTCAAATGTAAGAGATTTGGGTTAATGATTATTTGATAGACATTTGATGGCAATTGTGTCTGAAATGGTATTTAATTAAGGGTAAAATAAGTATAAAAATATGATTACCTCGATAATTTTTTTAATAACATCCTCTAACAAAGTAATCTGATTACCCTCTATATTACGAGTAAATACTATTTATAACAAAAAAAATAATATTTTAATATTTTATTAATTACAAACGAAAAAAAAGAATTTTAAAAATTAAACGAATATTGCATGACCCAAACCAAAATGCACCCCACAGAGTAATCCTGATCGACATCAAAATTTAGACCGTAGACCGTACATGTGGCCTTTGGTATTATCTCATATATCTAGAATGGGAGAACGACTTATACATACCCAAGATTTATCGTAACGACAAGTTGGTACCCAAAGGTTTTGAAATGACAAATAGGTACTTTCCGTCATGTTACGTTAATGATTTATTTATTCTTGTTTATTAATAGTGAAAAGACTAAAATACCCTTAAAAGTTTGAATTTTAGTTTTTTATAAATTTAAAAATTTCAAAAACCCCCTAAGTTTACAAATTTCACTAAATACCCCAATATATAAAAGTTTTATAAAATAACAAAAACACCCCCACCAGGCAAGTGCGATTCCGCCACCACCGCCGGAATCTGGTCGGAAAGTTGCTACGACACGCACTGCTGACCGTGTCGTACGCTGCCGACCGCCTTTTCCTGGCCAGATCGTGTCGATCTGGCCGGAAAAGGCCGGATATACGCAGATCGGCCGCCGACGCCTCAAAACTCCATCTGCGGCGTCGGCGGCCAGATCTGCAGATCGCCTTTTCCGGCCAGACAGCCACGATCCGCCGAAAAGGCCGCACGCTATCGCTGACGACAGATCGGCCTTTTCCGGCCGATCCGTGGTGATCCGGCTTGAAAAGGCCACATCGGCACTACGCACAGATCCGATGGGGATGTCGTAATGCAGTTTCAGCCGGATTCGCGATGGTGGCGGAATCGGCATTGGGGTGGTGGGGGTGTTTTTGTCATTTAACAAACTTTTTATATATGAGGGTGTTTAATTAAATTAGCAAACCTAGGGGGTTTTTTATAAATTTTTAAATTTATAAAAAACAAAAATTGAAACTTTGAAGGGCATTTTAGTCTTTTCACTATTAATAAACAAAACTCACTAACAGAATATGACGGAAGGTACCTATTTGTCGTTTCAAAACTTTTTGGGTACCAACTTGTCATTACAGTAAACTTTGGGTATGTACAAGTCGTTCGCCCATCTAGAATTAGGGATAGACCTTTTACCCGCCCTGCTCCAGTCGGGGCAAGATTCCCCAAAAATATCCAGGATGGGGACGAGATAAAGGTCTCCCCGCCCCGCCCCACCACTTTAAATATATATATATCAATTTGTGCATGTGGCAGGCTTTTATTGGGAGATGTCATGTTATTACTTTACAACTTCCCACACAAGATTTCCAATATATAAACAACACCTGCAGGCTTCTTTGTCTTTCAACCCTAGATCTCTTGTTTCTTTTGTCTCTCCTTAAAAAAAATCTCTCAACTTTGAACCTCCACCGTGGTGGCGATCACTCTCTCACGACAATATATATATATAATGAATCATATATAAACATCACAGGTGAGATTGCATCTAATTGGCAATTATACAAAAACTTATTAAAGCTGGGAAAAAAAAGCTTTACTAGTAATGGGGGAAAAATTACTCAGCAATAATCAATTAAAAACATGAAATAATTGAAAGAGCTTTGGCTTAGATTGCAATAAATTAGCCGCTCCAACGTGGTTGGATTATTAAGAAATTAAAAAAAAAAAAAAAAAAAAATTATAACTAGTTGTCAAGATTACTTCTGCTCCTCATCATCTTCATCCAACTTCTTCCATCTCACCAAACATGACAGAAATTCCTGGACCTGTATATTAACAATGCATTCTAAGGATTATTTATAACAACAAATTAAATAAGATAAAGCTGGAGGAGCAGAATTTCCACCTCTGAAGGGTCCCTAAGAGAGTGAAATGCTTTGCTTTCTTTGGGGACAGAAGATACCAGGATTCCATAACCTTGATTTCTCTCTCTCAACACCTAACAATATAAAATCAAAATTTTAATGTTAATGTTGATCAATCTTTTAAAAACAGATCCAGTACCCAATTTCTGAAATTTCAGTGTTAAACCTTAAATGCATCTTCATCAGTCCTGTCATCCCCAACATAGATTGGGAGCACATCATCACTATTACTTAGTCCTGCACCAATAAAAAATATACAAAAGTTGACCCAACAAGTTTTGATGACCATAATTCTGCAAAGTCTAAAGAGGAGATGCATATACCAAGAGATTCAAGCAGAAATTCAACTGCTTTTCCTTTATTCCAGTCAATCACAGGACGGACCTCTAAAACCTAAAATTAAATTAAATTATGTCAGGGAAATATAAATTGGAAAATGCTACAGCTACCGACTGGTGTGTACCGATTTTGTGCACCGAATGACGTGGCAAAATCCTGGGGTCAGGATTGTGCCACGTCATTCGGTGCACAAAATCGGTACACACGAGTCGGTAACTGTAGCATTACTCATATAAATTTGAAGAACAAAAACATTAGGCTTCCAAATCAATACCTTCCGCCCATGAGTTAATCGCAAACGAGGATAGTCTTTAAGAATATCGTGGACACATTGTGCAATTGTAGGCCAATTCTGAAGTCAAAGAAGCAGAAAATATCTTATACCAGTTATTTGATGAAATGCTAATTATGCTTCAGAAACATAGTAATTTTTACCTTCTCATCTACATTACGGTAATGTATAGCAGCACAAAACTTGTGGTTCTCAACTTTTGCGCCTTGGATTTTTTTAGTGTTCTCAACAAGGGTTCTAAAAACCTGCACAAGCAGTATTTAGAATCATTTTTTTTTTCCCTAGATAACAAAAATACCTAATATTAGACAGAACAAAACAATTATGTACCTCATTGATCATAGGTATAAATTCTATAGCTGGTTGGAACAGATTTACTTCCTTACCCTATTACACATCCAAAGGAAATTGGGATCAACATAAAAACTTATTGTTGGATAAAATTTTCAACAGTGAAGCAAAATAATTGTAAGAATGAAATCTAGAGAAATCGAATTTATTTAAGAGCATTCTGGAGTTGATAAAAGGGTAGTCGGAATGGTGTAATAGTATGTCTTACCAGTTGGTCAGTTGATTTAATACAGTTAGGATGGTCATCAGACACAATGTTGTTGACAGGGCCCATAATGTCCATCCCGTGACTACCAGCATAATAGAGTTCTGTTAGTCCTACCAATTCATAAACCTGATAAAAAATGGCATTCAATCAGATCCTAAAAGGAACCATATGACAATTATATACAAAAATAGATAAGCCTAATGAAACAAATTTCTACCTTATCCCGGCTTCTTCCACTGATAATTGCTGTTGGGAAATACTTTGCAATATTTCTTACAGCAAAGCGCATCTACAAAACAATGTCTAACTTCAATAGAAACTCAAGCCAGAAAACTTTTACATACAGCAAATTAAGTGCATATATTCTTACACCATCGGACATAATTGCACGATCTGGGTCATCGACTATTGGCGAAAGAGTCCCATCGTAATCTAAAAACATTGCAATTTTTTTGTTCTTTGCAAAATTTGTAATCTGCTTAAAATAGTCAAGGGCCGATGGATACTTAAGCTGCAAAAATAGAAAGCAGAGAGAATTGGGGAAAAGATAAGTACTAAAAACTCAATGTCCAAAAGTGTTAAGTTAAAATATGGTGTGTATGGATTATTATTATCAACAACAATGATGTTTGTTTACCATCCAGGAACGGTAAGCAGTCTCAGAATCATCCGGCGCAACCTCAGAATTGAAATCCTTAATTAGCTTCTTGCGAGGAGGTGATGATGATTTCATGGCGTCGAGCCACCCATTGGACCTAACATCATCAAGTTTTCCAGGCTTTTTTCTTGGAACTGTGACATACTTGCCAGAAAATGATGGTCCTGCGGAGGAGTAAGGCAACAAACTAGAATGTATCCCCAGTTTCGACTTGTTTAACGGTGAAGGATCGGTGAGAACAGGTGAAGCATGATTTGACTTCAACTCCATTTTATCCAGATTACTCAAAATGTATAAACTAAATGTTTGATATTAACAGCAACTTGGTCAAACAGAGATATGCCCCTGAATTTTATTTTATTTTTATTTTTTTCACCCAACTCTTTTGTCTATGAAAAACCACCTCTTCAACGTTTTCTTGTCACTGCTGGTCGGTGAGCAGTCCATCAAGCGCAGGCTTCCTGAAAACTAAAGATGAAACATTGCATAAATTTTAATCCTCATCCTCATAAGGATTTCAATCAAAACAGAACCCATTTTCATTTAAATCTCCATACCTTTTCATCTCCAAAGCTACACCGCATTTATAGCAACTGACTGAACATATTTATGCAAGAATCCTTGAGAAAGTGAAGTCAAAGCTTCCAGCCAAAATTCACCTGACTTCAGCCTGAACTATAAAATATTATTGTAAGATTCCAATTATTTTTAATACATACAATTCAATTAAGATCTGTTCAGCAGTACAACTCAATGAAACTAAGCAACGAGTTCACAATGCAAGTCTTTAATACTCATGTGAAAATGTTCACCAATCCTTTTAAGACTAAGAAGCTAACTTGGCACACTGAAAAAGAAAAATGGAATCAACAATGTACACATAAGCTTGATTATGAATATACTAAGTTTAATATAATTTACAACATATGAAAAGAAATGTAGACCACGAAATTTGAGATCCAGGAAGAAAATTATAAATAACAAAAGTCCATCATCTCCATTTATCCTTCAACCTTACCTACCAAGCCATCTGTCACTCGTAATTATAATTATGGTCTAGATGCATCAGAGTAGACAAATAAAACGTCAGATCACCAGTTTGGCTCATATTTAAATATTATATATATGTGTGTAGACCCTAGATTTAACAAGACGGTAATTTCATTCTGTAGATCTAATGCATCGCTTTCAAAGTTCCATGAATAATTAAAAAAAAGCCAAAGCTTAATTTATGTCGCAATGAAAAGACAATCCAACTACCAAAACGGCCATAGACTCTTACCCCCAGGTCCCCCACCATGAAAACAAATAATAAAAATACTTTCTTGCATAATCAATCATCAGCTAAAGTCAATACTGATGAAGGTTCTGGGCATGATGAGAAGCCATAATTATTGAGGAAAATTACATGGGAAAGTTCATGAACATTTCTTTTTCAAAAGAAAGTGATTAGGAATTCGATATTTCAACATCTTTTACTTGTTCACAGCAACTGACGAAACAGAAACTTTTAACAAATAAAGAAAATGAACAACAAATGCGCCGTCAAAATCATATCTTTTTAAATATTCATATTGGATCCTCCACGGTTAAAAAAACAAATCAAAAAATCAATTTCCCAAAAACTATAGGAGATATTTTTAACTATTACTAAAATGGACCCACAACCAAAATCAATAATAAAAACAAATAAAATAAGAAAACTTCATGTGAAATCCATTATTTAAAAACAGTAATAATAATAATAATTTTTTGCCATTTCATATAGTGAAAATCAACAATTCTTTGTCTTTAATCCTTTCCAAAACATGGCGACTTTATTGCATGCCTCACCAAAAAAACGTAAAAGGCGAACAAATGATTTTTCCAAAACCGAAGAATCGAAGATCTCAGGGAAGAAATAAATATATAAAAAGCAAATAAGGATCGTAAAAGCATTGTAAGGGTTAAAGAGAGGAGAATTTCAGATTCAATATGAATACGTACCGGCAGATTCAGAAATGAGAGGAATGCAAAAGCTCCTTTCTCTCACCAACCAAAAACAAAAGTGTTGAAACCAAAGAGACCAATGAATAAATAAAAAGAAAAGGGTAGTGAGGTATATGAAAGAAAGGTTGAGAAACCCTAACGACGGAAAGAAGAGAAAAAGAAGGAAGGCAATGAATGTGATTTATAGAGTTTGATGCTCTTCTCTCAAAGACGTGCTTAACAATCCAACTTGATAACACCTTTGCAAATTTTCACCAAATCTCTATTTTCTCTTTTATTATTATTATTTAATTAAATACTTTACTATATACGGGTTTCACTTTCAACTGTTGTATGTAAACCGACACGTGTAGGTGAAACATGTAAATGTTTTATACCATGACACCTGTGAACGTATCTAAGTGACGTGGTCACGTGTCACTTCAGATATCCATGCTTCACAAACGGATTTTCTATCTGTATCTCATTTAGCGGCCGTCGGTGACGGAAATATTTACCTTTTTTTTATTAATAGATAAAAAAAACAATTCACGTGTTGAGAGATAAAAGACTCTGGAGGTGTCACGTGCAAAATTTTACAAAGTATATGAAAGGAAAATGGTTTTGCATTTTTACGGCCGAAGTTGCACCAATCTCGTGAGGGATGTCACGTGGCCCACGATCTGAGCTGGCAAATGGGGTTTGGGGTTGATAACAAACAAGTGGTGAAGTTGGATCACAATAGAAGGTTCTATTCAGGCAGTAAAATTGTCTACTTGGCTTTGTTATTTTTACCAGCGGTTGGGGTTTGACTTTATGGTATCGTAAATGGTAATTTTATTTTTTTAACATTTTAATTTTACAAGTATACAAAGAGCTTGTTCAATTGAAAAGTAGGGTAGTTGAGGTTAAGGTGCATATGACTTTTATCATGGGTGAATTCTGGAATGGACTAACTAAAAATAGTGTTTATTGTTTTATTTAAATTAACCAAATTAGACGTCACATGGTGATATTAATTATAAGTTACTAATCATAGATGATTGGCCATTAAAACTTCGAGGTAATGCTTGAATTCTAACGACATTTGACTTTGACAAACTTATATATTATTCACTCACGCTTTCCCATTAGTTTCATTTCTTCAATTTCCCAATATCTTATTATTACTGGTTAATTTTCATAAATTTTGACTATGCTTTTTAAAGGATTCATTTGGTCATAGGTCGGATCCGAGAGTCTTTAATGATATCTTATGCTACTATGGATTATAGGTTTACACGGGTTTACTTTTACTCCCTAAGAATAAAGGTATTCACTTGTATCTAGGGTTATTCTTAACCATATACTTCAAGTTGGATTGAATTATTATCAAGATATTGTCTACTTTAGATCCAAATCTGCATAAGTTTGTTTTTAAAGTTCATGCAAGTGTCCTTGACCTAAAACACGTTTTAACAACTTAGAAACTCACATGATATTTTACTAATTTTCGTTTTTTCTTCTTTCAAGCAATGCGGAACGTCACACCTTAACTCATAAAAATCAATGTATGTATATGTGGAATGAAATTAAAATATTAAGTAAAAGTGAAATTGAAAATAGAAATAGTAGGTGAGGGTAAGGGTAACGTTGAGAATTTGGCAATTCTGAAGCCAACTAATAAATGACCTTTGCAAGCAAATCCTAGCTACCTAAACAAAAACATGCTAATTTCCCTTTTTATTAATAACTTCAAACTGTGACTTCATGATGTGACTATTCCATAGATTAGACAATTAACAATTTAAAAACAATAGAGTTAATTTGTTTACATAAGTCTGCTTTAGCATACGCTTGTAGGGTGTGTTTAGTGTGACTGACTTTTGAGACATATTAATTAAACGTGAGAACTTAATTATTTTCTTTAATTATCAATGATGAAATAGAAAATAATTTAACTCTTTAGTTACAGGTTTATGAATTTTTGTTTTATTCTTTAAAGATTCACGCACTCTTAATACTCTACTTTAAACCATTTATACCAAAATGAGGTTGAAGCATAAAGATCAGAAAGGATATATTAACTAAAAATAATAAATTTTTTTTTTAATACGAAATTCAGTTAATAAACCTACAGACATTACAAATCTTATATTAAAATTATTTTTATAATCTTAATTGTTAGTAGTAATAAATAACAAATAAAAAACTATAAAATTATGTACATAGATTTTTTTGGGCAACAAGGCAGTAAACATACTATATAGATTCTAGATCAAGTGACCAAATCTTTTGTCTTCTGTTTTAACATTAAAATTTAGTTTTCTTGCTTTAATTCTACTAAACCAGACTATGTATTATTAACATTTGCTTCCTTAATTTGTTCTTTCATGAAACACAACCCACATTAACAATTCTATAATATCTGTTAATATATTCGGTTATCACCTTTCAAGGGTTATAATAATTTATAAATTATTTTTATGTCACATTTGGATCATAATTTTAATTATATATATAAAACAATTAAACAACTTTTGAGATAGTTATAAGATATTTTGATGATCGAATGAATAATAAAACCAAAAACATATATAGTAAGAAAAGAAGGAAAAGGAAACAACTGCAAACAAAGACAAGTACGGTAGATATAGCCACCTCGGATACACGAGGTATAACTTTGTCCACATACGGGAGCACACGGTTGGCCTGCCACCTCCAATCATTGAATGTTAAAACAGCTGACGTGGACACTTACCTTTTCTAGATGGCGACTAACTACGTTCCATTTTAAGTGTAGGTCCCACAAAGTTGGCGGATGAGGTGGTGGTGATGTCATGATGAAACGTTAAACTAGAGACTGAGTCAGTGCTGAGTAGACAGAAAATGGGTGGCCCTTTATGTGCATTAAAAGTCGTTTTGAAGAAGAAAGTAAAATTAATGGAGAAGAAAGAAGCAATAGATGTTTCCATTACGAATCTTTTTTCAAGGACTCGGACTTCAATTTGAATGATTGGGGCTTTGTTTTAGGACATGCACCAATTGATTAGATTACTTTCAAAGAAATATAAAGGACAAGAGCTTCTCGTTTTAGTCATTTAATTATTGAGCAATAATTTTATAAATGTTGAATATGAAAGATGATAAGAAATGGTTGCTGAAAAGGTCAAGCTATCCAGTGGGTATATATATGGCTGATTATCAGACAAAAGCATTAAGTTTCTTAATTTTATGCATGCAGTGATATTTTCCATTACTAAACGCTAATTAGATTTAGAATGTGGGCTTTTCATATTATAAATTAGAATTGACAGGTTGTGGTAGGGTGCTAATGACAAAAAATATGAATTATTTGAACATATAGTTGTCGGCCACTTTGTGATTTGTCATCTGTTCATGTGTTAATCGATTTGTATAGAAGAGGTCAATTCCAATAGGGTTTCACGTGGGAGTTGAAACATATATGCATGGGGCATCCACCTTGCTATTAGTTTTTATGATTTTAATAAAATTATGATAGAAATATTTTTGTTATACCAATGTTGTCATATTTATAAAATGAAAGAAAAACCGCAGCAATTAATAATGGTACATGTGTTTGTTTTGTATATTAATTATGCGTAATTTTCTTTAATTCAGGCACGGTATAAAATACAAAAGATGGATGAAGACAGGCTCAATAGTGTGAAGGAACAGAGAGATATATTATTAATGGCAACAATGAGTAAATCTGCAATTGCAATTGCAAATTGGTGAACATTACTCATATAATGCAGCTAGGTCGATCGCCCATGGCCATGTGTAGCCTCCCAACTTGTACTAAAAATACATACACTTGTAGATATGTTAAACTTTGCTTAAATGGATAAGGAAAACTTGACTGACTGGTGGAATTAATCTAATATAATTAACCTTATCCACATCCAACTCTTTCTCTCTAAACTATTACAAATTGTTATGTTAGCAACACAACAGTCTGGTTTAGCTAGTGATTATGTGGTGAGTGCGATTGTAATTCCATGTGCAAAAATATCTTAACAGACAAATACTGTTTGGTTTTTGCAGATAACGTATCAATTATGCCAATGGCATTGGCATTGGCATTGGCACCACCACCTTCAATTCACTACTTTAATGATCAATACCTAAATAATTTTGATTGGCCATCCCGCATGCCTGGATTCATGAAAATGCCTCCTGCCAGTTGGGCTCAATTAGTATTTTTCATTTTAAGATTGTTTGATTTTTAGGCCTATTCAACATTTGATTCAGGATACCTTCTCCCATAATCGTAATCTAAAACCCAACAACTATTTAATAAATTAATTTGAAAAATGATTAATTAACAATCTGATTATGAAATAATTTATTTTATAAAAAGATTCTAAAAGTAGCTATTTGTAACTTTTAGAATTCCAAAGTTGCTTTTAAAAGGGTAATTTTCAAAAACCAATCTAAGGTTAACATGAATTCTATCTTTTTTTATAAATTATTTTTTAAATAAATAAATAATATAATAAAAAATAAAAAGCTTTAGAATTGGCCAATGGAGTGGTGGCTCGACGTCAACCACCGACAATGGCCAGATGCTCCTTTGATGATAGGGTCCGGCCACTTTTGTCAATTGCCAGTTAGCGAACACTCCGGCCATATCTATAATCTTATTACTTTTTTTTTTTTGTTTTTTTTGTTTTTGTTTTAAAGTAATTTATTAATTGAAAAAAAACTAATTTAGTCATTTTACATTTGCCACCCATCATTTTTCAGAAGTAAAAGCAATTTAAAAGTTTAGCAAAACAAACACCTTTTTTTTTTCTAAAGTTGATTATCTGTAAAATTGTACTAAAAATGATTAAGTTATAAGAATTCAAAATTAACCCCAAAAATGTTAAAAAGGGAAATGATTTTTTTGGAGTATTTACCTAACGGGGTCGACTGAGATAGGAGGTAGGAGTTCAATACTATTTCCTTTTTTACCCCAAGCCCCCAACCTCTTGTTTTATTAGCCCCGGTTTGAATATATATTTTCATTTTTGACAATTTTATCCTTCAATGAATCAATATACATAAAACACTACAAAAGACAAGGTTATATGCACAATTTTCTTTAAACACCTCATTTTAATTTAACAAAAGTTAAGTTAGTAAATTATCAAAAAAGCGTTTTTACACAAAGAATAAGAGAATTTTTTCTAAGTTAAAATTTAATGTTAGAATTTTGGAAAATAACGTAGAACATATTCATATCCAATAAACTATTTGTTATCTGGCTAAATAGAGTAAAGAACATGTTCCCACCCAAGTCATTTAATAAAACGGTCATAGGGTAAATTGGCCATTTCCAACGCAACAAATTTGAAATTAAAAATAAAAATTTTAAAATAACCCTTCACATCTCAAAATTGACAAAGTGTTGCCTTCCTTGTTGCCATCAATAACCGTTTAGAGCTGATTTTGGTCTATGTTCTCACCAAAATTGATAGAAATCATCACTTTATCATTTTTCAAGTGTTTTTCAGCCTTGATAGCCCTCAATTTGACCAATTTTTGCCGATTCTTGCAACCCAACTCCATCCACATGTGACAAACCATTTTTACCTATACTCGACATCGTTGGCCTTCCCTAACACCACCATCTTCCTCTCCTCGGCCCTTATACCAAAACCCCTATGACACCTTACCGTTTCCTTTGTCAATCGCCAACCACCACCACCTTTTGGTTTGCGACTTCTCAAGCTTTTTCTGGTCAATCCTTATTGGAAATAATCCCCCATCACCACCCATCACTTCTTCGGCATCTGATCTCCAAAACCCCCTACCAACCTGACCTCTGTTAACTTTCCGATCGCCGTTTACCTCTCCTTAGGGTTTCTTTTTTTTTTTTAATAAAAATTGAAGAAAAAGGGTGTTATTGAAAAATATTTGAAGTAAGATGACTTTTTCCAATTCTATTAATTTGGGGGTTAAAAAGTAACTTATTAATTTATTTGATAAGGATAGTATGATAATAGCACTTTATATACTAAGTCAGAACCCAAAAATCATTAAGGGGTTTAATTTAAGGTGAGAATTTGAAATTTATGAAACCATGGGTGCGAACTTAGATTTGCCAAACCTTGGGTGGGTAGATGTCATTTACTTGGCTAAATAAGATAAGCTATAACCCAAATTAAAGGAGTTATCGACTTTTTCCCACCCAAATCATAGGGGTGTTCAAAAGAACCGTTCGGAAATCGAACCGGTTGGGTACCTAGGATTTGGTTCTGGTTCTTACCCAGAACCGATTGTCAACGGGTAGGTTTTGGTTCCAAAAATCTAGAATCGACACTGTACGTTCAGGTTCCTCACGTCCAAGAACCAGGAATCGAACCAGCCAGGATAAAATGAAATATTATTAAAGAGTGGGGGTTTTGGTAATTTACCTGCCACATATAAAAACTTTAGATTAGGGCAAAAAAATTTCATTTTCTTTCTTCCCTTCTCACGATCTTAAACTGCTCTTGCTCTTGCTCTCTGTCCACTCACTTTAGATCAAGGCAAAAACTTCAGCTTTTTTTTTTTCTTTTAATTTGTTTGGTGAAGCGTGATCCTTGGAATCTAGAAGAAGACACTAAAGCACTCCAATTTCTTAAGGTAATTTCCATTTCTTTCTTTTAATTTTATTTTTGAATTTTATTTAACCATAAATGAACTCTATATCCTTATACTCTCTGATGTGTATACTGATTAATTATTGTGTAAAAAGTGGTTATCAAGTTAGCTCTGGGTTTATTTGTGATGGATTTGATTTTATATATCTGTGCTGGTGCTGGGTATTGTGAGTATTGTGTGCAAAAACTTCAAGCCAAAGCTGAGTATCATGAAGTTTGAAGTGAAAGCATGGAGCAATGGCAAAGCCCGGACATGACTTTTATTTTAAGAAATGTGTATGCGTGTTTGAATTTATATGCATATAACGTGTTTGTGTTTTGGCTTGTGAGAGTTTTGTTGCTAACAAACAATGTGGTTAACCTGTTGGACAAGAATTATGTTATGAATTGGTTGTTAGAGATAACAAATTGGGAAGCTTTTGAGTTCGTTATTTATTAGTTAAAGTTGTTAGGCTATTGAGATGTTGTTCCGTGTTATATATATCAGAAATTTTTATTGGATAGCTCAATAAAAAAGAATAGGAATTTAGGTAGTATTATAGTGGTTAAGTGATTTTATCCCTGCATCTCTGTTGCCTTAGAATGATTGATCTTCAAGCTCTTAAATTTCAAGTACAAATTATAGAACACAAAATCTCAACAGAGAAAGAAACTCCATAGCCACGTTAATTAATCAAAAGATTGACAGCCTATACTGATCCTCTTTCTCTCAGATGTGACTTCGCCATGTTTTAGTTTAGCTTCTATTAGCATTTATGCTTGGAATTTTGTCTTCCCCAAATGGGACAACATTAAACATGGCATTTTGATATGATTTTATTTACTCATTGTGAACCTCTGTAGTTATTGATGACTGAAGGTTCAGGAAAAGTTTCCTTGTAGCGTATTCATACTTGGTGTATAAATTTGTCAGTCCTTGTTTTGAAGTTATTTTTAAATTATTTTAACATGGAAGTTGTTTTCTTAATGCTGTTGTTAATAGGAAAAATAAATCTTTTTATCTCTTGTGTCAATGTTGTTTTGTGCTTATGTGTAGATGGTGAATTATATCTCTTTATTTATTCCCAAATTATTATATTCAATATTTTGAACTTACTAATTGATTTTTTTGTATTTGTTTTTTAAAAATTAATGCACTCAGGCAAGCAATTTAGAGTACGGAGCATGAGATATTTTTAGTTTTTCATATTTGGATATTGTTAATTGTTATGTTACTTATTTTATATGTTATGTAATTTCATCGTTTTAGTTTTGGAGTTTATAATTTTAAATTTGTGATTTTTAATGGAGTATTGTAATATTTTAATTTTGAATTTGTGATTTTCAATGGATTATTTTAATTTTGGGGTTTGAAATTTGAAATTTATAATTTTAATTTTGTTAATAACAAGTGCCAAGTGGGGGGTATTTATAAGTTTTTAAGAGTTTTTTTGTTATTTTAAAAACTTTGGGGGGATAATGAATTTTATATGGTACCTAAAGCTGAACCGAAGCAGTTGTTATAGGTTCTGCTTTCCAAAAGGTATCTAGAACATCCCTACCAAATAATGGCTTAATGATATTTTCTCACCTACAGACTTTTAAAATAAAACTTTACTATTCCAAATTTATATTTTGTTCATGATTTCAGCATCGTTACAACCCCAATACCACCATAATTCTTTTCCTTGATTATCTCTCACCAGAACCTCTCAAACCCTTACTCTCGCCAACCCTATCAATCACCAACAATCGAGGAACTAGGGTTTGTGCAGCCACCCATCCCAAGTCAAATTCTGAACAATCTCAACCATCAAAATCCAAACTTTCATTACCAAAAGACTAATCGACTTTCCTTTTTCAAAAGCCTCAATAACTTGGATCGAGTTTGTTTTATGTTTGCCGTCGGAATATAAATTTGGATAATAAAGTAGTATTTTAAAATCTGTAGGTGAAAAAATATCATTAAGCCATTATTTGGGTGGAAAAAAAATCTTTAACTTAAATTAAAGTGAACAAAAAAAAAAAAAAAAACAGAAAGATTGCACTTATTAAAGGGTTTACAAATAGCCCCATGTTACCTGACAGATGATGTGCCACATCATCGCTTGCCAACTTCGCCTTTAGTAAAATATTTAATAATTAATATTGTTCGATTGCCTTTAAGTTTTTTCCAAAAATGGAACCACCAACCATTATTGGCCATTTCAATTTGCTTAGTTTTAAGAAACGATAAGCCCAATATTAAGCTACTAAAGTGAAACTAGTTAAACGATTCAGCTCAATACATGTGCGAATCTACATTTCTTCGCAACAAATTTAAGTTGATACAAGTGTTGTCACTCCCAATTAACCAGTTCCCCAAGACAACTGAATTAAAAGGCTTTTATACCAATAACACCAGATTCATCAAAATTATACCCTAAACCATAACAGCTGATGATCAACAATTTACAAATCAACCCAGAATAATGGGAAGACTTAACCTGTATCCAAGAACACAGAATAAATACACGTACACTCATTCTTCACAGATGCGAATTTTTGCAGCGTTTGAATTCACCAAGCACTTCCTCCTCCCTAAGCCCAACAAGAAATTGGGCTAAACCTTCAAGAAACAAAGCTGCCTGATACAAACTCAACCCACTCACTATCTCCGTAATCACACTCTTTCTCAACCTATTCGCATCCATAAACACACTCACCATCTCTTCCATCGCTTCCTTCATTGCCTCTTCAATCCTTTCTCTTTTCCCTTCACAATCCGCCCCCCAATCCTCTGCTATCCTCCCCACAAAACCACCCTGTACCTTCTTAATTCTGCTCATCAATGCAGGCACCATTAGTCTTAATCCACATTCTATTTGATCGATGTGATTCATCAAGTGTTTGGATACATTCTTCCACGCCATCATCACTTGCCACGGTCTATCAAGACCAGCAACAACACCATCGCAAGAGTCATTTTCTTCTCCTTCCTCAGTTTCTTGATCAAGAAAGGATCTTAAAAGGTTGGTGAAGAGATAGGGGTGGAGATCACCGAGAAGGAGAAATGGTATTTCAAGAGAGTTGCGCCAAGAAGGGAAGAGAAGTTGAGGGAGGTTTTCTTGGGAGGCAGCGAGATCCAAGGTGTCATAGTAGGCGAGGAAGTGATGAAGGAGGATATCAATGCGTGAGTGGAGAAGAGTTGGTGAAGAAGATGAAGAGAGGGAGAGTTGAATGAGAGGGAGGTGGGTTTTCTTGAGAGTTTTAAACCATTTTGTGTAGTAATCTTGGAAGGAAAGTGTTTGTGGTTTTTCCGAAAGAGAGAAGAAAAAGGCTTAGGCTTTGGCATCCTTTTGTGGTGAAGAAGATTTATTTGATCTGCATTTGGTGTGAGTGGATGTTTTCTGTTCTGTGCTTTATAGCTGAGCAGAGGTATATATGGAGGGAACATTTGCCAATCGGGCATAATATGGGCTTTCTAAGCAAAGTATGGACTTATGGTGGGCCTTGGCACTTAACAGCATGTGACGTGAAACTGCAGCAGTAAAAGTAACAAAGATAAAAAGGCGCCAAAAAGGGTAAAGCATTAGCACAGTGCAGCGCATATTAAGGAAGACAATATTTCGAAACGGTGCCGCATTAGGTAGTACTACTCACTCACCGACACCCCACTCCATGGATATTTATATCTGCATACACCCAGTTTTACTTGAACCCCTCTCTCTCAACGCCACGCTTAAAATCCTCTGTACTTTGTTTAAAACAAAAAACACCAAAACCCACTCTCTCACTCACTTCCCTTAATTAAAACCATAAATTCCCACTCTCTCTCTCTCAATGTCTTCCAAATCCATCAATATCTTCATCTTCCTCTTATTTCTAATCAGATTAGCATCTTCTGATCGAACCTCAGACTGCTCCAACCGTTGGATCTACATCAGACCGTTACCATCACGTTTCAATTTTGATCTCCTCTCAAACTGCTCTGCGTACCCTCTGTTTGACGATTTCTGTTCTTATTTACCTAATCACGGCCTCGGACCCAAAACCCATAACCATTCTCTCAGCTGGTACCGCACTGACCCAATCTTGCTTGAACAATTTTTTCACCGGAGAATTCTTGAATACCCTTGTTTAACTCAAGATCCCACTCTTGCCAACGCCATTTACCTCCCTTATTATACTGCCCTTGACGCTTTAAAGTACTTGTACGGACCCGAAGTCAACTCCAGCAATCAACACGGTCTTGAATTATACAATTTCTTACGCAAGGACGTTCCTCATATATGGGATCGCCACGCCGGTCACGATCATTTCTTGGTAATATCAAGACCCGCCTGGGATTTTTCACAACCTTTTACTAATGATCCTCCCGTTTGGGGAACTTCGTTTCTTGAACTCGCTGAGTTTTATAATGTAACGAGTTTGATTCCTGAGGGACGAGCTTGGGGTTGGCAGGAACAAGCGGTGCCTTATCCCACCAGTTATCATCCATCAAACTCCGTCGTTTTGGGGTCGTGGTTGAAACGCGTGAGAAATTCAAGAAGAAATAGTTTAATGTTGTTTGCCGGAGGAGGAGGCGTTGCTGCGACTCCAAATATTAGGAGAAGTATCAGAAATGAATGTGAAGATAATAGTACCGAGATTTCTGGAGGGTATTTTAGTAAAGTTTGTGAGATTGTTGATTGTTCAAATGGGATTTGTGAGCACGATCCGATTAAGTATATTAAGCCAATGTTACAAGCCAATTTCTGTTTGCAGCCTCCGGGGGATACGCCGACAAGGAGGTCAACATTTGATGGGATTCTTGCTGGTTGCATACCCGTTTTCTTTGAAGAACAATCTGCCAAATCACAGTACGACTGGCATTTACCTCAACATATTTATGACGAATTTTCAGTGTTTATTCCGAAGGAGGATGTTGTGTTTAAAGGGTTGAAAATTGTTGATGTGTTGATGAGTATGCCAAAATATAAGGTGAGGAGAATGAGGGAGAAAGTTATTGAATTGATACCAAGAATTATTTATAGAAGGCATGATAGTACTCTTCCTATGAAGAACATCAAGGATGCTGTTGATATTGCAATTGAGGGTACTTTACACAGGATCCAATCTAGGCTCAAATCAGTGTCAGTTCAATGACCTCACTTCTTTCTATTGTAGAAGATTGTTCATTATTCGTCTTGTTTGTTTACTACTTTGTACTTTATATTGTATTGTTTCCCGCAAACACGTCTGTGGAAACAGAGTACTTGTATTGTATCTTAATTCGTAAGTTATAACAATACATGTTTATGACTTTGAAGATAAATAATTTAAGTTTATTAGGAGCGCCACAACTTTGAAGTAAAAAATCCAAACAAACAAAAAAGAGCTAATGAAGATTATGCGTTGGCGACCTCCTCAGTCATTTGCAGGACATATATAATGAGAAACACCAACTGCCCGCGGAACAACTTTTCTCCTCTGTGATTTTCATGTTCAAGTAACTTTTCATCCCCATCTAAGAATAACAGAGCCCCAAGTTAGACCAGCACCAAAACCTGCCTGCCACGATAGTATGGCCTGACTTCACCTTCCCGCTTCGAACAGCTTCATCCAACGCCAATGGTATTGATGCAGCACTTGTGTTACCATAATTCGCTAAATTTGATATAACTCGTTCTGATGGGACTTCTAAACGTGTTGCAACTGCATCTAGGATCCTTTGGTTTGCCTGCATTTTATCGAAACCTCTTATCAGTACTTGAATATTCTTTCATCCACAAAATCTCTGTTTCTAATTGAACCACAGAAAAATATATGTACAAAATGTTCAAGTTGAGAAATCTCAAGAGTGAGTTTGAAAGTCTATTTAACATCTTACATTTCTGCATTATTTCACAGACTTCTTTCCTATATGACTAATCTGATAACTAAGCAGGTATGACCTGCCAAGATATTTTGAAGATAAGTATATATTTATAATGCTGAATTAATCAAATAAGATATGGTTTGCACATGATTTTTTACTGATGCTGACATTATATATCAAATTGTAATAATCAATGAAAGTTTCATCCTTACTCTGTTGCAAGCAAGAACCTCAAATTCCTATAATATGAAATTTGCGCCTAAAGCCGAAGCTCTCCATGATCTGAACCTTTTCAGTGGGGTTTTTCTCTAATATGACAAGATAATGCATGATAAAGAATACAGACAGCAAAAAGATCTCATCTGACTGGCCAAACTCATACACCTCCAGGTGGAAGGTGAATATAAATCAAACCAAACAAAATACTTATTATGTAGACTCCATATCTCATACCTGATGAAGCAGTAACCAATCAATGCTGGACATGTTTAGACCAGCCTTTTGAAGGGAAGACTCAATTGTCTGTGGCACAACTCGCACGGCAAAACGGAAGACTTCTTTGCCATTCATATGAATGCATGAATAAGATGACTGCTTCGGGGGGAAGCCTAACACAGATCCATTAGATCCCAATACATCATCAATGTCATTTCTTTTGATGCCAGCATTTAGATGTCTGCAGTAATAAACATTAAAGCTCAGTTCCCTTCCTCTTAGCAAGAAACAAAAAGTTCTCTACTGAAAAATGTTGAGCACATACCTTTGGCCTCCACCATCACTATGCAAGTCAAAACTAAATAAACCATCCTCCTCAATGTCACAGGCCTGCAAAATCATTGAATTGCAACTGGAATGAAGTTTTCATCAAGAAAAAATAAGCAGTTTCCAATTAATAATTCTTAGCCAATACTCATATAAGGTAACACAAACAAGACAACACTTAATAGCTTTATTAATTTTACTGACAGCTTAAGAAATTAAAAAATAAGCGTTGAAGATGATATAAGAAACGTCCTGCTTTGCTTCCATCAGAGTTTGGTTCAAACCACTAAATGTAGAAGAGTGAAAATTGTCTAAGTAGATTTAGTCATGTAGCTGACTGTCCTCTTAGTTTGCCAGCAGGTAATACTATCCCAAGTTTTATGACTTTGGTAATGAGTATTGCTGGTAATCCTCCAGGAATTACATTCATCTAATCCCAAATTTCTGGATACAGGACAGGGCTAAATCGAAATGACTGGTTTTCATATAATATAGCAAAATGCAGTTACTCCTGCTCTTTTTATGACGCCCAAAAGAAAAAAAAAAACATTTAAAATTTCTTTATCCAAGTCATATTCAGTTTTCAAATAACATCACAATCAAACAACTAAAGGACTGTTACTGTGTCACCTTGTATAGAGGAAAGGAAAAATTAATTACCTGCAATAATACAGCACCAGCAGCATCCCCAAAAAGAATGCAGGTTCCTCTATCCGTCCAATCAGTAAATTGAGAAAGAGAATCAGCCCCAACCACTAAAACATTACGAAACCCACCTCCTGTAATTTATATAGCAGAGATTTGATTGTATTAGTCTTCGATCTATAGTTGGGACCTCTTCTACAGCATAGTAAAGAAGTTTGTTACCCCTAATGTAACAAGAAGCTGATACAAGACCCAACACGAATCCACTACATGCAGCTGTAATATCATAAGCCAAAGGATTGTTTTTGCAGCCAAGTGCCTTTGGGATCTGATGAGTACAAGAAAACACAGAAAAAGGAGAATACATTAGAGTGTTTCCAATTCCAAGTCAATACAAAGGAAATTAACAAAAAAAACTTGAGCTGGACAGTTTTGTATAATTTGGTTCTGATATTAGTTGTCCCAAAAAAGTGAAGTTCAATCAAGAATTTTCTGATTTCTTATTTACAACAGATCACAACACAAAGACACATGGATTATGCACAAACTCAATGAAAATTAAGTACGCAACAAAGCCCACCAAGAATTATGCAATCTGATTTCTGCATGTTACCACAAATTCTCCTGAAGAATTTTCAGTGACAAAACTCTGTTTGCATTGGTTAACTTTGTAGTTGTGGAACTGAATTCCGGAATAGGCTAATGTTTCAAGTATTTTTGTGACAGGTTGAAGTTTGATGGAAACCTTGACAAACAAAGGTGAAAAGGACTATTTGAACCAAATTAAGCCCAAATACTCCCCCAAAAGTCAACCAACCCCTGCTCCAAAAGTACATTGGATGAACTATTGTAAGAGAACACCTTATTCATGACACCTCTGAAAAATTTTCAATTTGGAGAAAAGGATAATTCACTGTGTGTAAAATGGAACTATCTAAAAGAAAAATGTTTCTAGATGCAGTGCATAGATTTTAGATGATTAGCTTCATGAACTATAGACATTGAGACAAGGCATCTTTCCTTCATGATGCACCAAACAGATAAGTTGAGAATTATCCTGAAATTTTTTCAAAAATCTAAGGAAAAGAAGAAGAAGTGATATATCATCCTAAAATCTGTAAAAATATGCATGTAAATCAAATTAAAAATGGCATTCTTTAGACTTCAAGAATTCTGAAAAAAGATGGCATATGGATAAGATGACTTTATCAATACTTAAGAATTTCTACATTAAGGACATCAAGAGATAGCACTTGCTCAATGTTCCCTGGTAAAAGTATCACATGTGATATAAATCAAATTGTTGACAAATCATAAGATGATACTGACGCCATGTACAAGCAAAATTCCCAGAATACATAGAAACATGCAACCATACATGATTATGTCAACATGGATCACTTAAGGAATGAAGTCTATTATATTTAACATGCATTCATTTACTTTTGGATATAGACAATCCCATAGACCAATACCTGAGGAGCACCGCCAAAAAGGTCCTCTGGAGTGGATGTGCACAGCAAGACTAGGTCAACATCATCAGGATCGACCTCTGCCATCTCAAGAGCTCTGCTTGCTGCCTCAGCAGCAAGATTAGTTAAGCTTTCTTTGCCTGTAAAAGCCATGGTCAAATCGAGCTCTTCAACCAATTTAGAGATTATAATGCTAATGAATAGAAATATAAGTTTTCTTTCTTTTATTTATTTATTTTTGCCATCATTCAATTAATAAGAAGACAATAAACTAGTAGATGCATTGGCAACAAAGCTAAACAATAAGTATTAGATCTCTAACACAACAATAAGATGGATTGCACTTAAAAGTCAGCAGGGATTAGATTAAACCATATTTGAGTACTATTTAAGGAAAAGGCAATCGTACAGTTGGAAACATTTTAAATAAATCAGATTCTGACTGGATTGGCTCAGATTTGTGAAGCTAAACAGCCTTCCTCAAGGCTTATGCTCAGCCAACCATATGTTTCAAAGTTACCTTATACATGACACTACCATGCATTACAAGCTTCAACTAACCTGATAGAACCCGTCGATTGTGGATCCCGGTTCGAACAGAAATCCATTCATCAGATGTTTCAACTATTTTTGCAAGATCATCATTGGAAACCTGAAGACTGGGCACTGCCGAGCCACAACCAACTAACTTGCAGCCTTTACTGACAAGCCTGTTTTTTGGCATGGAAACAGGAAAGGAGATGCAGAGCAGTTAGTTTTTCAACTTTTTTTGTGTGTGTGTGTTCTTTTACAAGAAACTATATACTTTGTATTAAACTAGTATAAGGTAAAAAGATACATTTGTGGATCAGGTTGTTCACAAAGAGTTGGATTTTCAATTTGTAAGCAAGTTTCATTTCCTTGAATAAAATCAGACATCGATATCACGACATGTCAAGGCCAGGCTGGACTTATCATACAGAACACACATCCTATAAACAGGGGGCAATTTATTGTACTTAGCTAGGTAAAACATTGAAAGAACAGAGCATGCCCCTTTTAATAGTAACTTTGTGCAAAATCTAGGTGACACTAACATATGACCACTAACATCATGGAGGAAATGCAGCATACTGATTGATTATTCAACAAAGGAAATGAAGCTGAAAGTTCACAAAATATAGTCTATATATGGCAGTGAATGCCTTTGAGATACATAGACAAAAAAGTTTCCTTCCCCATAAGTTTATAGCTTCAAGAAGAAGATGCAAATGTACTCTGGGACCAAAGAAAAAGGAAACCAAGCTCATGACATTAACCCATTTGCCACAGAATTATAGGATTACAAGGAGAACATATTCAACTGTTCCAAAATTTTGCTAAACAGTGTATTAAATTTAGACCCCCGTTCTTAAACTGCCTTTACATGATAAAATTTAGACCTCCAATGTAACATATTCTGAGAATAGGAATCAACTCTATAGTTGCACATAATCCACATCCAAACTGCACAAATAGCTCTCAAAGGTTAAACTCTGGCATTTTGCCAATCAAATGAGCAACCATTAGCACTATCAAATCTTGGAGTAGATACTTAAAAACTACATCAGAAGAACCATGACCAACCTATGACATCCCTGATTTTCTTCATTATTGCATTACTGTTAATAGATCACAACAAAAAGTAACATCCATTCAATGTTCTGATAGAATCAGGTTGTCTTCTAGGATCACACTAAAACAAGAAAATTGGTTATATCAAGGATTTCCACCTCTTGTAATTAGGAAAATGAATTAGAAGTTGAACTTTTCACCATTTTGTATTGAGCTCGGAACTTCACTATAACCTTCACAAAGCAAAAACCTATTTCATTTTTGCCACTTCAAGTAGCAAACAATAATGTGAAAACCAGAAAACGCATCTCATGAAACTTCAAAAAAGTTAAGTGACTTAGTTCTCTCAACCATAGAACACAAAAAATAATAGACTCTAAAATATTCAGCTACACCTAATTTGTCTTTGTTTAATACAACCGAGTAGAACTAGAAACTGACACCTCAGGTTTTTTTTTTTTTGGGGCCACAAGTAAAGAAGATTCAGTGCAGTAATCTTTCAACCAACTGGCATGCATTGAGAAGACAAAGAACTTGTACTTTAAACTCATCCTTTATTTCTCATAATTCAATTGTCCATCTAATATATCCGCCGGATAAAGATCAAATCGTTGCCACTATCAAACTCTTGTGAAGAGGTATTCTCAGATGGTATATGTAGTGCCATCATTTGAAACCGATATCTTATTTTACCAAAAAATCAACTCCCTTATAAAGATTCATCTTGTGCATGAATCACTTTTATCAGTTCATCTAATAAAGAATCACCAATTTTACAAGACACAAGTGTTGTTACATAGAGCAATTCACCAATGAACTCAAAAACAATCACCATATATAAACTACATAAATTTCAGGAAAACAAGTAAAATTCCCATTTTATTTGGCAAAGTAACACGCCGATATAAACAATGAAATCCGAAGATTAAAAGCAAATTAAAGTTTGTGAGCCAGCGAATACCATTTTCACCAACTAAACAACTAACGCCAAAACAAAGAAACAATGAATCACTCAAAAACTCACCTGGGTGGTCTAGATTCAGAAGGAGAGACAGTGTTCTCAGAACCTTGAATGGTGGTGGAGCACAGTATCTTTTTAGAGAAAGAAAACCCAGATCGATATACCCTTATTGAAGGCTGAAGCCCGCTTCTGAAACTGGGAACAGAAGGTGTGAACAAGCCAGATGCATTCGCCATTTTGGACTCACAAAAACACTCAGGAAGACAACAAATTGAAAGTTTGTGCTTTTAAAGAAGAATGAGTGAGAAAAACAAGATCTTTTTAGCTAATAGTGGAGAGGAGAAAAATAGCTATGATTTAATAAAAGATTAAAGAAGTAGAGCATACAGAACACAATGAAATAAAATAAAGAACAAGAGCAGGGAGAGGGAGGTGCAAGTATTCTATTCTACTTAAAAAAAGGAAAAAAAGAAACACAAGAAGCAAGAAAATGAGGGCGATTATGCCAACTCAAATCGAGAAAACTCCAATGCCCATCTGTAATCAAAACTGGCTGTCTAAGCTACCGCACTCTCTCATGCAATGCATTGCTAAAATGCTTTCGCTATTTCCAAGATTTTATTTTTGTCATCAACCTAAATTGCTGCTTCTTCTCTGTTTTACCCTTCTGGAAAACGTGGCTGAAGGTTGTTGGCAGTTATTTCCAGTTTTTTTATTTTTTTATTTTTTTTATTTTGGATTGGATTAGAATTACGACTACAAACAATACGTTCACTCTTTTCTTTGGGTTTCTTCCCAATTCTCTTCTTCTTTAGTTAGTTTAGCTACTTTAGCCAGCCACCCCATTTCTAAATCATCTTAATGATATTCAACTTCCCACCTAATTAATTTCTTTTTTCTCTTTCAAAACATTGCCTATCACTAACCCTATCAATTGATTTATGTCAAAATTTTACGGTCTAACATGGCTAACTTTTTTTTTTTTCTTTTTTTGTAATCGAGATTTTAAGGTCAATTTGTGCACACTTTAATTTTCGAACTTCAAAATTTGAATCTAAAAACTGAAAGAATTGAACAAACCTCTTTTACCATGCCAACCCTTTGAGCATTATAGGCTATTTAGCCCTAAACCCTAAACCGTTAACTTATTATAACTGTTTTGGGCATTATGGCCATTTAATGAAAGATCTTTTTTTAAAAAATAATAAATTAACTTAACCGACCCTAATTTAGATTAACCAAACACTAGTAAGCCTTAATCCTCTTGTTGTTAACAGGTGGCGTGTCGTGTTTTAATTGTACCGTGTCAAGTATGTCTCAACCCAAACTTGACCATTTAATTAACCTGTGTCAAAGGTCTTAACTTGAACCCAACCCTTTTATTATTGTTGTTACACATTTACCAATTTGACCCATTTGCCATTTATATTTATTACGTTATATAAATAATAATTATTATATAACATATATTATTAAATTTCAAATACTAATAATTTATGTTTATGAAATGTTGACATTGAGAAAATTGAATTCAATATGATGATTAAAAATTTTATTTTACATTACCATATATATTATTATATTAATTATTACAAAGGTATAATAATTATTATATAATATATAGTTATATAACTTTTGACATTTAATATTTGTAAAACTATATGATAAAATCTGATATATTAATTGCATTGCAATTTATTTTTAAACTCTATCATTGAAAATTATATTATATAAAATTGACATAATATAATATTTATATGTTGTGGTATTGTGTATAAATCACTATATGTTAACAAAATATAACATGTAATTTATTGAATAATGACACTTAGAATTTAATATCTATACTAATATTCTAATCATTTTTTTAAATTAAAAAATATTATATTAGTCCATATAATTTGTGAATAAGTAATATCATTATAACATTTAATAAACATTTTTTTAATTATATTTCTCATTTTCAATTTCTCTTATTGTGTTTGTATTTTAAATTTTTATCCAACTCAATATGTTTCTTTTTAATTTGTTTTGTTATATAAATTTCAGTTATGTTAATTTTTTGTTAATTTGTTTTTATTATTAGAATTATATCTAATTAATCGTATTTTAGATGGATTAGTTGTGTTATAATAAACACAATAATGGTGTCATAAAAAGTTAACCATATCATAACAGCCTTTTAATTACTATCCATATTTGAAATTCGAAATTCCTTACATCGTCAAAATCATGTATGGAAAATTTGTTTTGTGAGGAGACAGAAGACTCTCCTTATCTATCAACTTTTTCGGTTTCTTAATTTATATACTTAAATAACAACACGTGAAAAAAAAAAAAAAAAATCAACTACTTCATCAATTTTATAGTTGGTTTTACTTTTTTATTTATTTTCTATACGTGGCCATTATCCGCAACACAAATATAAAAATCTCTTTTTCGTCAACTCCCAATTGTACAACTGAATTCAAAATAGTTTATTATAAGGAGTCTACTATGTAAACAATTATTCATTAAAGTAGATTTTATTCAATTCCATCTGATCCTCTATTATTATTTACTTTTTCGAAACTGTGGAAAGAATATAAAATAATAATAATAATGGACTAAACTAAACATGACAACTGCCTAACAACATATTCATTAAATTGGATCGACAGAATTGAAATAACTATAACATATATTCATTAAATCAACTCATTTCCCTCTACAGTATATTCTTTATACATACCAAGAATATTGTGATCCTCTCAAGAATTTATTTATACATACCAACTCAACTTAAATAAATGTTAAATGTTAGGCAGGACCAAGGACAGTTAGAACTTGGACCTAATGCATAATTAACTTCTCTTCATTAAAACATTGTTGCAAAATATCTATACCAATTATTTGCGTTTTAAGTTGATAACATTCAGAATTGTTTTCAAAATTATTGTTCTTCTTTCCAAATAATCTCTCCCTACTTTCAATCTACCAAACCATGGAATGACCGTCGGTTTTGGGTTCATTATGATACCATATATATATATATAAAAGAATAAAATTTTAATTCGTTTTTCAATATAATGACCAATATTTTGGTCCTACCTTCATGCTCCCCTTCACCCAACCTAAACAATTGTAGAATAAATGTCTCACTTTCTTACTCCCAAAGCTCCAGTCCACCAAGGCACCAACTTTGGTTTCTCTAAGGATGGGCCGAACAACTTCGCATACCCAAGATTTACCAAAATGACAAATTGGTATCCAAAAGGTTTTGAAACGACAAATAGGTACCTTCCGTTATGTTTTGTTAGTGATTTTCTTTTGATAATAGTGAAAAGACTAAAATGCCCTTGAAAGTTTAATATTTTAGTTTTTTTTATAAATTTAAAAATTTATAAAAAACCCCATAGGTTTGCTAATTTGACTAAATACCACAATATATAAAAATTTTATAAAATAACAAAAACACCCCCACCACTCGCGATTGCATTCCGCCACCACCGCCGAATGCAGGCTCCCCCACGTTACGACACAGACCCATCGGATATGTGTCATAACTCGTAGATCTGGCATTTTTCGGCAAGATCCGTAGCTGATCTGGCCGAAAAAGGCCAAATCTACTGCCAGATCTGGCCGTCGAGGCTGGAATCTTGCCGAGGGGTTATGTTACGACATAGACCCGTCAGATCTGTGTCGTAACATGTTGATCTGGCAGTCGAGGCCGAAAAAGGTCAGATCGACGCGTTACGACATAGATCCGACGGGTCTATGTCGTAAAACAATGCCTCAGATTCCATTCCGCGATGGTGGCCGAAATCTGGCACTACGGGTCACGGGAGTGTTTTTTTTATTTTATAAAATTTTTATATATTGGGGTATTTAGTCAAATTAGCAAACCTAGGGGGGTTTTTTGGAAATTTAAAATTTATAAATTTATAAAAAACTAAAATATTAAACTTTCAAATGTATTCTATTATTTTCACTATTATCAAACGAAAATCACTAACAGAACATGACGGAAGGTACCTATTTGTCATTTCAAAACCTTTTAGATACCAACTGTCGTTTCGAAAAACCTTGGGTATGTGTAAGTCGTTCTCTCTTTAGGGATGTAATAAATGGTACTCATTTTTAGCCCCACTAAATTGACCAATAACTCCCCATTTTTTATTTTATTTTTTCAACTTTGACAAATTTATCTCTAAACGAAATTACTATAAACACCAATATTTACTTATTTTTATCTTTAATATTTATTTCTTATATAAGCTCTAGTTCTAAATTTTTATAATCATTAAAATTTGTTTGTTCAATCTCAAATAATTGGTTGCTTAATAGATATATTATTAAAATTATGATGAAAACAATAGTACAATGGAATGAATTTGGAGAAGAAAGTTTAGTTTCAAACAATTTTAAAGCAAAAATTCATTTTATATCTATTTTATCACTATCGGCTTATAGAATTTCAATTGCAATCGGATATGATAATGGATACGCACCCAAACTCAACAAAATTAAAAGAATCGGAATTTTTCTCTACTAATGGAGACGAAAGTGGTTGCTACTTGCCATGAGTAGTGCTGCTTTACTGAGGTTTGTAACTTGAAATTGTTGAAAACCGAGAATTACTGTTGAGATTTCAGCAATATTTTTAAGATTTTTTTATTTTGTCAATTTTAAGATACTCATAGTATCTTTGATATTATGTAATCTCCTAATTATATTTGTATATTGTAATTGACATAATTAGAAGATTCTGTAAATTGTATTCTCCCTATATAAAGTTTGTAATTCTTACTGAATTAATCAATGAATTAAAAACCCAATTCTTCAAACAAACAATTATAACTACTGAAATTGTTTGTAACCAAATTCATCTACATCTTATTCAAATAGAACTACGGAGAGAAAATTAAAATGTTCATTCAAGTTCACTCATTGAAAGACCCTTTTTTCCCCTCTTTATAACCTCCATGGTTCATCTTCTTTGTCTCCACTATAAATCCATAATCATCACAATTCTTGAGCTTTTGTTGAACTCCTCGCTGACTTGAACATTAGGGAGTCTACGCTGGCAATTGCCCTTGTCGACTTGAGCCTTTAACCTCATTCTCCCTTTGTTGTACGGGAATTCCAGTAGCTTCAAGAGAAGAATTGTCATAGAAACACCTTAGAAACACCCTTAAAACACACCCTAACGCCCATTTACTCGTTAACGCTTAAAATGTTTTTAGGCATTCATAGGGATAGAGACTTCACAATATAACATATTTGTTATTTTTCTAGTCTAAGATGATCTTAATTGTTTTTTTTTCATCTATCATTTGTGGAGTGATGAGCACATTGTTCACCAGCTTTTAATTGGAATGGTAGAGGCTAGATTTCAACAATTACTGGTAAAAGAACAGAAGAAATAATATAATTATTTTGAGAAAATGAAGGTGAAAGTATAGGTATTTGAAATCCAATTTTTAGTCTAACTAAAACCTTAAAAAGCAAAAAAAAAAACTTTATAAATCTAAAAGGTTATTTTGGTATTAAAAAAGATTTAAAGAGATATCTTAAAATATAAAAAATAGATATTATTTGGTAGTGGTAGACACTAATCAATTCAATGGGAGGTAAAAACTACTTCGGTCTGGCCTAGCCCAAGATTGAGGTGGCCCCGCCCAGACATATAGTAAACGTAGGCCCATGCCTGAAAATCGAGTCCGAGTTTGGGCAAGAAAGGCTAGGCCCAGGCCGTTTACATCTCCAGAATTCTCTCAATTTTTCTACTTCTACCACCAATCACAATCATTTGCATTTCCCACCCTTCCTCCTTTTAATCTATTATTACGCGTTTAATAATTAATATTATCCCATTTCCCAATTTTTATTAATATTCAACCAATGTTTTCATCAAAATTTTAAGATATCTTTCATCTACCAACACACACGAATATTTTACATAATCTTTTTGTTACACCTCCAACCTAGTAGGGGTTTGGAAAGGAAGATCAAACAATATAACTGTACAATTACAAACAAGTAATCCTCAAACAGATTTTAAACATACAATGAAAGACTTTGTTAAATTTTTTAAACGTTCAAATTAATTGTTAAATATTAATGACACACCCTAAAACTTCAGGAATTACTTAGCCACCATAAAGTTTATAAACTACCAAGTTGACCCCGGCCATTAGTTTCTACCATTAATTTTGATGAAGATAAGAGCGAAATAGACATTTAAAAAATTAAAAGTCCAAAATTTTTAAATGAAAAATTAAAAAATATACAAAAATTGCCAAGTAAAACAATATAAAAAATTAAAAAAAGATTTGTGATTTATGATAATTTATTTTTTAAATATTAAAATATGGTCAAGGTTTTTTTAAAATATATTTACACATTGTCCGGATCTCTCTCTCTCTCTCTCTCTCTCTTTAAATCATTAATAATTTAATATTAAATATCTTTATTATAGAAAACTACCTATATATGTATATTTTTTCAAGGATTTTTTTTTCTATATTTCTTTCATCATTTTAATTTTAATTAATTTTATATTTTTTTAGGGCTATAAAAATTAAAAGATATTACAACTATAGATTTTGGGAAGGATTTTTATTTTTTATTTTTTAATTGCATTATTTTAAAGGGAGAATGACATTTTCCCACCCAAGGTTTGGCAAAAGCG
Organism: Pistacia atlantica; assembly: GCA_026229545.1. NCBI lineage: Eukaryota > Viridiplantae > Streptophyta > Magnoliopsida > Sapindales > Anacardiaceae > Pistacia > Pistacia atlantica. Next base: position 11,743,623 of record CM047898.1, on the reverse strand, counting down.
ACCCTTTCCCACCCATTAAGTTTCAAAATGACACTTTCCCACCATTCGTTAGGTTTTGTTATGTTTTTCGTTAATATTTTACTGAAAAAACGAAAATGCCCTTAAATATTTTACTTTACAATTTTTTTTAATTAACCAAAAAGTCAAATATTACAAAGTCAAAAAAGAAAAAATAGCTAATCTCACCTAAAAAGTTAAGAATAATGTCATAAAATTGTTTAAAGTTAAATGATTTTATTTATTTATTTATTTATAATGTCATTAATATCTCATCACTATTATTTAATAGTCTACTGAATTTATAATGTTTTTTATTTTATTAATTAACATAGAAAATCAATATTCCTAATTAATTAAATAAACAAAGAAAAAAATGTATTTTTACATTTGGATTAATAATCGAACAAAGATTTAAACTTAACTAAATTTTAATTTATAATAAACTAATTAAGAAATAAACAATTTAAGGGTATTTTCGTCTTTTCAGTCAAATATTAACAGAAAACACTAAAAACCTAACAAAGGGTGCGAAGGTGTCATTTTGAAACTTGATGGGTGGGAAAGTTTGTTGCATCAAACCTTGGGTGGGAAAATGTCGTTCTCCCTATTTTAAAATGTTTAAGTTTATATATTAAAAAGTAAAGAAATTACAAATATATTTTTCAATGATATTATCGGGTAAAATGGTCAATTTTAAATATGACTATGGAAAAAACAGTGGAAACTAACTGTAGGGGCAGGTCAACTTGGATTCATCCGATGCCTATGTGAAGTTAAATCACATATAGGGGTATTTTAATCATTTTATTGTTTAAGGGCATTTGAGTCCTTTAGTGATTCAACGAAATTTATGAATCATTTCAGTAATTTCACAATATTTAGTCATTTTTTTTTTTTAAATTAAGGGCATTTACCTCCTTTAATGATTCAAAAAGATTCAGGAGATCATTTATGTAATTTCACAAGTTTTAGTCATTTTTGCTGATTAAGGGCATCTACCTCCCTTAATGATTCAAAGAGATTCAGGAGGTCATTTCTATAATTTCATAAATTTTGAACTAGGACAGATGGAGTTATGATGCTAAAGGCTGGGTTCTTTTTCGGGTTTTTTTTTCCACCCGTACTCTTGAGTCTTGACTATTAAAAAAATCCTAGGGCTAATGATAATTGATATGATTAATAACAAAAGCCTATGCCACCAGCACCAGTGGTCTAGTGGTAGAATAGTATCCTGCCACGGTACAGACCCGGGTTCGATTCCCGGCTGGTGCATTATTTTGCTTACCCTTTTCATTTTCATAGTTCATTTTTGTACAAATTGATATGATACTTTCCTTTTTTAAAAAAAATTGATTCATAGTTTGATCCCTTTAAAACAATAGTAATATTTTATAAATTATTCTTATTAAGTAACCACTATGTTTGAATCAAGATTTAAAAATAAATCTAATATAGTAAAATAGACGAGGCAACCTCTGTGTTGGATTTCATTCCATTAACAACTTCTTACAACCAATTGTGTAAATCATAATTCCATTCTGATAATTTCAAACTACAATGCTTGGCTTGAGGTTTGTTAAATAGGCAATTTACATTAATGAATTATAGAAAAATAAATTATAACAAGGTTTTTATTTTTATTTTATTTATTTATTCTTGACAAGAACATACAACACCACCTATTTGAGTGTGGCCACTTTCAGTTTAAATATTACTAGATATTTTCATTGGGGGGTACTTGTTGAAATCTTCCTGGGCTTGCAAGATCAGGTGGTCGTCTTCCCATTCATCACGGTATGTCTCTGGTCTAGTGCGTCTGCTACTGGAAGCAGCAAGATACATTAGAATTCTCCATTCCTCAACCCCTTCACACCCACATTGTCCAGCAAGCCAATTATCATAATCAAACTGCAACAACATTCAAACATACTCTAACCATTGTCAAAAAATTCTTTTGGCATTAAAATTCACATTAGAACATACACAATAATGCCACTCTGCCAGGCTAATGTGTCCCATGCAATACAAATTCAAGCATATAAAATTATGTAGTTAAATGAATGTTCTTGGAAACCCTATCAAACACTTCTAGAATGGCTAAGAAGGGAGCTCCAAAAATAGGTTTTCCCATGGTGACTTGACCACAAGTTTTGATTAGCATACAGAATCTGCAGGATATTTTTGCTTAGTATCTGATAGTAAAGATTAGGAATAAGTTTGCTCTTGGAGATTAAAGATCCAAATTTTTCCTTCAGTTCTAAAAGAATGGGATGAAATGTACAACGAATGTCCAACATTGGCATTAACATTAATTAGAAAACTTTTGCTCCGTATTTTATCTGAATCTGAAGATTCAGTTGGCACTAAAAACAGCAATAAAAATGGTAGGGACAGCAAAAAGCAGATAAACAGAGATTAAAGAGGGCTTATTGTTTCACATCTGAACCAAATAACCTTTTTTTGCCTTCTCAATAGTTGTTGAGGCAATCCTTTAAGATTCAGTGGAGCTTGCCCTGACATTAATTCACCAATGTCAAATTTTTCCCTTTAGGCACTATCTATGAAGTAAACCAGTCAATGATAAATGAATATCTGCCGATGGCGTTTGGAAACAAATGATCAGATTATCCAAAATAAGGCAAGAGCATTCCACAATACTAGGCTAACGATAAGACCAAACTTACCTGATAATCAGACAAATTATGTGTATACCGCTTAGGTATTCCAGAAGCTTCAAGTGTTGAATAAAAGGATTTAGTGTCTTCCATCATCTCCTCCTGAGAAGGAAGCAATATACGACCTGATAAAGCACCAGCTATCCACTTGCTTTGCAATTCACACATGGGAAAGGGGATAACCTGGTGCCAATTAACATGCAAAGATTCACTTTCACCAGAAAATTAAGTATCGATAAAAAAACAAGGGCATATCATTTCAAGCAGAGACGAACCTTCCATGGTAAACCAACAAAAGAGAGCCACGGGGCCAAGCCTGGTGGAAAAACATGCTTGTATAGTGGCCCCACACGGTTATCATCCACAGTCACATAGCCATTAGTATCAAGAAATGGGAAGTGATACTTGTACCTTAACAATGAAGAATGCTATATCAATATTCATCCCTGAAGTATGTTGAACTACTTACTAATGCATCATCAAAACATAAATTTTGGAATAAATGATTTAGAAAGACCAAATTGAAAATATACCCAGTGCAGTGTAGAATTACATCAGCAAGGACCATATTGCCATTTCGGAAGACCACAGTTCCATCTTTAAGGGCAATTTCCTATCTGCATTATTTTACAAAATATTAGCATATTTTAACCATTCATCTCCCAGTACCATGATAAAGAAAACTCCTGCCATGAACTACTTGTGATAGCAATTCCAAATATTTTTACCATGGAATGAAGCCACATGTTATCGTATATAGGTTGCTTTTCATATGTTCCATCCGCAACTGACCTGGAAGCAACATGAACTTCTCTGGCAACTCCAGCAATATCCCTGCAGATATCAACGGCACTTGCAGAACTCCCTATTAAAACTATGACCTGTCCATGGCAGAGCATTGTTAAAATAAGATACATATTAGATGTTAAAGAGCGATAAATAATAACGAGAAAGTTATTTTAAGAAACATGGAAAGTAGTACACCTCTAACAGAGAGCAGAAAAATGGTTACAATGCTAACTTATGAGAAAAAGAGAAAGAGTTTCAAACAGGAGATCGCATAAAGAACTTGCCTCATAAGTCGATACGTTATAAGGTACAAGATATCAACTTTAGCCCCACCTTTAGCTTATGATACATATGCTTGACAAAACTTTTGCTTCATTATAAAGCTGTTGAGGCAGTTCACAACATAAATGAGGCAAATCTCTGAACCACCAAATTTTTTTTTTTTAACAATTAAAGACTTTTCCTCATTCCATAACGAAACAAATTAAATTGGAGCTTTCTTTAATCATACACAATCTCCAATAACAAGAAGTATTGGATTTCATATCAATAATATAATGAGAAGCATAAAACCTGACACATACTTGATCTCGAAAGTGTTCCGGAGTACGATAATTGTGGCTATGAATTTGCTTCCCTGGCCATGAATCGATGCCTGAAGAAAGTATAAGGAAAATAAGAATTAAGAACACTGTTTAACATATTCATAAAATATTTTCACAAGTGCATCTCAAGGCATTATATTGGAGCTTTAGAAAACAAACTCATACTTCATAATTCTGGTACTTCACAATTCATCACACTAGCCGATGAATCAATTAGTTTATAAGCGTTACACAAAACGCACCTATTCTTAAAGTAATCTAACAAGTATAGATTCCCTCAAAAAAACACTTACCCGGAATTTCAGCAATACGAGGTTGAGAATAGTGTCCGTTACAAGCAACTACAGCATCATATATTTCATCGAAACTATCCTTATTATTTATCTTTTTAGACCTTACTTTCCATTTATTATTATCCATCAATCCAACATTCACCACTTCAGTTTCAAACCGCACCATTTCTTCAATACCGAACTCTCTCGCAAACTCCTTCAAATACTTCAAAACCTCCGTATGACCCGGAAACCTTCTCGGGTCTCCAGACCCGTCGTTTCGGCTTACGAATGGGTAATCTTTAAAACCCATTACCTCTCGTGGTAAGTTGGTCCGAAGGGAACCGTATATACTAGAGTGGATGACGGGTCGTCTCGGGTCTAAACCAAGAGGGTCGGATTCAACGCGATCAGTGTAAATCCACGTACCGCCAATTTGGTCGTTTTTCTCCAGGACTACAACCTTGTGGCCTTCTCGACGAAGCTCACGAGCCGCAACCAAACCGGCGGCTCCGGCGCCTATTACTGCCACGTGGCGGGAATGAATTGGAAACATGGTGGGCAGATTGAATTGGGTCATGATATGACTAATGAATTGAATTAGCTGGTGTGAATAATGAGTTTGCAGGCGGCCGTTTGGCGTGTTATTTTAGAGAATAAATGAGAGACCGAGGATGACATGGGTGGGTTTTATATTATATAAATAAACAGTGAGAGGGTGCATGTGCGCCGCATCAATCATGATTACAAAGTTTTACTTCAGTTGCTTGTACTTGGCTTTTCTAAATTATCTGACAGTTGTTTTTTCATATGGGAATTTCGGTCCGGGCCAATAGGATTGCCTAAAAAACCGAACCCAAGACTGGTCTTTTGAGAGACCAAAGACCGGTCCTATAAGGCTTCGGCCCAAACTTGGACCTAGGCCCAATAAGAGGGACTGGTCCTTAGGTTTGTACCTCCTTCAAGGCACGGGCCTAGGGCCCAGGTTCGGGCCCAAACTCTCCCCCTTAATTTTTTATACACCTTTGGCAAATATAAAAAAACTCAATGTTTTATATAAAATTGACTATATATTAGGGGTGTTCAGTTCTAGGTACCCCACATTTTTTGAAAGAATCGGAGTTGACGGTTCCTTTGAAATTTGGAATAGAAACCTGTAACAACGGTTTCGGTTTGGGTATCCTGTAAAATTTATGATCTCCCCCAAAAGTTTTTAAAATGACAAAAAAACCCTTAAAACTTACAAATACCCCCCCACCTGGAACTTGTTAACAAAAATAAAATTATAAATTATAAATTCAAAATTACAAACTCCATTACTTTGTAAAGATAGATTCTCGAAAGTCAAACCAACTTACTTTAAATGTTATGAAATATAAATATAAATGTATTCACATTACTTTTTCTACAAAAGTTTTTATTAACCCCTTACTCTTTAATTTTATTTTATATTAGTTTCGGTTCCCGGTTCTGTTCCTAACTATAAGAACCAGAACCAGGAACCGCACAGTAATGGTTTCAAAAATTTGGCAACCAGAACCTACTGCTTGGTCAATTGGTTCTAGGTAGGAACCGGAACCAAACCCCAAGTACCCGCCGATTCCGGTTCTAATCGGTTCTTTTGAACACCCCTACTATATATATATAATTCGAAGGGGGTGGGGTTAGGGGAAGTTTTTTTTTCCCGTTCCCCCCAAATTTAAACTATAAATAACCCCATTTTCCCCCATTTTCTTCACAACTCACAATTCTCAATCTCTCATTCTCTCTACTTCAATTCTCAAACTCTCTTCAATTTATATTTATTCATTTATTATTCATATTATTATTATTTATACTATTCAATTTCTTTCATTTTTCAATTTAATCTATTATTCAATTTTAGTTATTTATTATTTTATCATAAATTCATTATGGATTCCCGAAATTATTCGGAGGATCATCCTCAAATGAGTATTATGTTCCATCCACTGAAAAAATGAAAGGGTTTGATCCATTTTCACCCTTTCCAAAGGCAACAATTCCACAACCAGAAACGGCGGGGCTACGTGTAGCCAAACACAAGCAAATTGCGACACCACTGGCATGACAAGACCGTCAAAGAGGGTTGTGTCCAGGATATGGTAATACTTCACCAAATCAAAATGGGCAAAGCCAAATGGGGAGGGGGAAGAAACGTGCAGGGTATGTAATTTTTGTGCAACCGTTATTCGGTACTGAGCACGAGACTTCGACAATGTGGCGACACCTAGAGAAGAAGCTCCCCAATATATGCAGCTCAGACTGTTCGGTTCAACTTCAACTACACTCAAAAGCAAATTCACACTCAACTTAATTTTAAATCACAATCCTCAACTCTCTCAGCTTGGCAATACAATGCACTCAAAGCACGAGAGGCAATAACAAGATACATGGTTACTACAAACTCTCCTGTTTCTTTATCTGAAAATCCTTATTTTGTTGAAATGATTAAATATGTTTTTTGTCCAGCATATAGCCCTGTTAGTAGAGGTATAAGTAGAAGGGATACACTAAAACTTTATAATAAAATAAGAGATCAACTTAAAATAGAATTTGAAAATTTTAGGAATATATCTATTGCATTTACTTTAGACATATGGGTTGCTAGATCAAAAACAAATTTTTTTAGTGTCACAATACATAACCTAGATCATAGATGCGTTTACAATAGAAATTGGTAGGTTTTAAACCATTATATGCTAAACATAGTGCTGAGACAATTTATTTTACAATTATTAAAGTTTTGCAAGATTATTTATTAAGTGAGAGAGTTGTGGTGCTAACGCTTGATAATGCAGCTGTCAATATTGTGTCAATTTCTTTATTTGAAAAGAGATTGGATCTATATGGTGACAAATTTTTTTTTTTACCAGAGATGTGCTTCCCACATCATCAATTTGATTGTTAAAGCAAGTTTAGAAGCTATACATTTGAGGATTGAGAGGGTGAGTGCAGCTATCAGATTCATCGTTGGTAGCAATACAAGATGGGCTGAGTATGTAAAATATTGTCGCCAAGAGGATCCGCCGATTCGACCAAAGAAGTTATGTATGGACTTGCCTGTCCGTTGGAACTCCACGTACTTGATGTTGCAAAGAGCTATGCCAACCGCAAAACAAATTACAGAGTTCATCAACCGGAAGAACAATTCGACGAAGTCGTTAATGATGATGATTGGACGGTTTGCAATGTTTTTAATTCATTTCTTAAAGTTTTTTATGATTCCACTAATACATTAAGTGGTATTTATTATCCTACTACTAATGTAACTTTAGATATTTTACTTCAAATTTCTAAAACTTTTGCTAAACATATATATGATGAAAATTTAAGCGACATTGTTTTAAAAATGGCAACAAAATATCGGAAATATGGTTAGATATTCCATTCTTATATAGATTAGGTCTTATTGTAGATCTTAGGTTTAAATTACACGTATTTAAATATATGGTTACTAAGATAGACCATAATTTAGATTATGACTATAGCTCTTATTTGATAGACTTTAATAGAAAATTGGAAAGCTTTTTTCTTTGTATCAGACTAGGTACAATAGAACGCCCAGTGCCAGTAGAGATGACTAGGACCCTGATGAAGACATTTATCAACAAGGATCGAGCATGTGGACGTATATGGAACACACAATAGCGGTGTTGGTGGAAGTAGCAGCTCCAGCTCATACAGATATTGACCAAATGAGTTGCATCGATACCTATAAATGGACATGTCCTACATGATAAAGAAGGAGAAACGTGAGATGGATCTTGCAAGTTGATTCCCCATGGTAGCCCAAATAGCACGTGACATTTTATCTTTGCCAGTTTCAACAATTGCATCCCAAGTCAACATTCTCAATTAGTGGCCACATTGTTGAAGACAGAAGATGCTCTTTAACAAATGAGATGGTTGAAGTCATAACATGTTTACGGGATTAGACTTATGTAGACAGAAGACTACAGTAGCACCTTGAAGATCCCAAACTACTTGACCTCTTCAAAAACACAGATTTGGATGATGTAAATATTGATGATGTAAATTAATTTAATAAAAACAAATTTATTTAATTATTTATTGTGAAGTGTGGTAGTGGGAATATTATATTTATGTTAAAATTAAATTATCTCTTTAAAGTTTAAGTTAAAAACACCCTAAATTTATAACCAATTAACCATTCATTTATATTTATTTAATAATTAATTAAAGAATTTACAAATCACTCCCTAAAAAATTACATAAACCCCCTACATAATTTTTGATTTAGCCCCAAATATTTAAAAAATTAGGGGGGTATTGATAATTTTTCAGGCCCATATGACCGATCCTATGGGCCTAGGATTGGTCCTAGGGACCGGTTCGAGCCCTAATATTTCTCATGGGCCTAGGACCCCATGAGAAATGGTCCTTGAAGGACCGGTCCCATTTTGGGACCAGTCCTTCAAGGCCCAGTCCCAGCTGGGACTGGGCCTTGCTTAGCTCTACTTATATACAATAAGTTTTAAGGTTTGCCAAAATATTAACGTATCTTTTTTTAATCATCTTGGTGATGTAGTCAGCTTGTATGTACCTTAACTAATCTCTCGAGATCCTAAAATTGATGGTCAGATAAGAGTTTCAGCGGCCACCCTTATTAGTGCTTGGGGGGATTCAAACTCAAGAGATTATGAAATCTCCTTTTTGCTCTTTTACCATCAGACCACCCAGTGAAGGTTAATATTAACCCACTTTACTATTCCTTACGAATGTGTGGTGCCTTACATTATATAATAAGGACGGTTATAAATATAACATTCTATTATATTATATAGTATTTTATAACAAAATATAGTAGAATGTTTGGTATTTTATTTTATTGTATTGTATTAATTTGTTTTTAGTTTAATTTAAATCTATATCAATCATTAGGAAAGTTACAAAAAGAAAAAATAATGAAAAATAATTAATCATCAACCCTAAAATATTAAAAAAAATTAATTTTTTTTCTTATATTATCTAGATGCCGAACTTGGATATTAATTGGTAATAATCTTAAATATCAATGTGATATTAATTAAAAAATCCAATAAATATATTCCCAAAAGAAGCAAAATCATTATTGAAATAAGAATCAAGTTAAAAATAATACTCACCAAGGAAAAGTAAAATACTTTTTCCACTTCACTATATAAAGGAGGCTAAATGGTATGAAATGATTATGTAATTCACTCTTGGAAAAGTTTTAAATTAAAACATTCTAATTGAATACTAACCACAATCAAATTAGCATCCCATATTGTTTCTAACCCTGTTTAGCCACATGATTAATCTATAGTAGAGAAGTAGAGATGTTGCGAATTGAAAGAGCAAAGCATCCTTCCACCAAGTAAAGCAAGAAGTCAACATGGTTCAAGAGGAAGATAGTAACTTTAGTGGTGCGAATTTTAGGTATCAACATGTTAGTTTAAATCAATAATTATCTAAATAGTTTAAAGTAATTGATCAACTTATTAAATTGTCAAAATAAATGAATTAATATAATACATCCTTTAACCCACCTTAGGTATTAATTAATATAACTAGGGGTGTATATGAATCAAGTCGAGCCAAACACTACTAGGCTCAAGCTCGATTTGTGAAAAATTTCCCGGGCTTGAGCTTTGGAAACTCGAGCTTGAGCTTGAGCTTGAGCTCGATAGGAAATGCTGACCTCAAGCTCGACTCATTTATAAGTCAAGCCCTACTCGAGCTTGAAAAACACCCCTGTTTACTTTACAGTTCAACTACAAAGTTAGAGATTAAGCCTTAGTTGCCAAAACACCCCTGTTTTGCAACGCTTCAATCTCTACCCTATGGTTAAACAACATATAACCATAGTGAGCTTACAATAACACACAACCAACATGGTTAGCCTTGAGCTTCTCTCAAGGACCAGAAATGAAGACGCACTTGAGTGGAGAAAGCTCAACACGCTTCAACATCTTGTAGTGAGTAGGGATGTATTTTGGGTACTTTGAAGGAGGTATTTTAAAGCTTTGCCAAAGCATAGAAACCTGACAAAAACAAAGTAAAAATTCAGAGAATTTCCAATGTAAATATTAGGCTTAAGAAAAAATGCAATGGAGAAGAGTTTATATAGGAAAAATAGTCGGCCAATGCAAGGACAAGTGGCAAGAAAACCTTTATTGAATTTACCTTTATAAAAGTTAATTCCAATATCAAGATGCCACCTATCAAAGAGAATAGAATATAATTTTGATAGGTGTTATGAACCACACAAATGTTTCAAAAGAGAATATAACAGCTCATTCATTCTAGAAGCATAGGACATGTAACTAAAATAAAACTGGTAGATACGAGGTGATCACTTTGACTCTGGGGTGCTCACCTGATACTGCAGATAACCAATATAAGAGAAGGTGGTCACCTTAAACACGAGGTGGTCATACTGAAAGTTTAAACAAACTTGATTGTGCTAAGACAAGGTAAGGTGATCATATCAGGATTGAGAGTTACCACTCTAGGTTCATAAGTTGACAAATAACTTACACAACTTAAAGAGGTCAATCGAGCAAGATTCATTTTCTTAAGAAAATGCATCGAAAAGAAAATATGCAATGAGAGAATGGTAAATTTCAATGATTGATGAGTTAGCTGTAAACTCGCAACATATATCAAATTTACTCTGTCTTGGCAATCAGATGTTTTATGTCACACATACATCACAATCCCTTGGAAACCACTAGAAAACACATCATGAACCTTAATATGTAGGCTCAAATAAATTGATGCAAACTAACACTTCTTTTGAATTCCATTATTGACTATATGTTAGGCACCAAGTATTAAGAGCAAAACAATGACATAACCCGAGAATTGCAGCCACTCATCCATGAAGACAACCACCATTTCAATCTTCTATCTCAATCAAAGGAATGTTTACATTCGAAGTAATTTGCCAAAAGAAACTACACAACTTAACATGTCTTAAATCCCAACCACTTGAAAGTTAACGAAACCAAATCCTTTTCATCAACATCAACATATAGAATAAAATATAATTCAAATATAATCTGGTGCCTAGAACATCAACATCAGCAGCAACCCAAATGATATTGAATAACAATAAAACATATTCATATATCTTATGTTTGGTCATAAAATTGTCTATCAAACAAACAAGTTAATATATACCTGTGGGAAGCTATAGTGACTGAAACCAAAACTCCAACAATACTTCATTTGATGGGAAGCTGAATCTCCACTTGTTTCTACTCTTTCTAAAATACAACAAGGGAAAAATTAGTTTAAGTTATAAAAAAGAAGTAACTACTAAATGAAAATGCAAAAATACTTATATAAATTTAATAATTGAAACTTACTTTGTTCATTCTCTTAACTCCATTGAGATTGCAACACCAATCACCACACAGAGTAGCATTTGTACTATTTCTAGAGACAATGAAGCTTGACAAGTTTCAACACTCTACTGCAACATTGAAAGTGGCCTTCGAAGCCACTGTGGTGATACGAATGACTAGTATATCACAAGCCATCCTAGTTAAGATACAATACTTCAACGTATTCACTTTCCACCACTCTAGTACATCAATTTTATTTGGATCTCCCTCCTTGCAAATATAACGTCGTTCTAGATGACTTTCAAATTGACTTTGCCGATGATGTAGGTTAAGCAATGTCGATTCATCCTCTATTTTTACTCCATTAGTCCTATTTGCCAATGACATTTAAAAATCAGAATCAGGAATGAATGAAAAGTACATTAAGTATATCACCTTTATAACCCTGTAATAGGCAATCTGTTTAACAACTTGGCTGCTAGATGTTGCATTATCTCTACTAATTATTTCAACTTCAAGAGAAATGCCACTGTCTTGTGTAGACTTTTCACTATCAATTGTCCAAAAACATGTCCCATTAATAACATAAGTAGAATATGACATTATTTGTGAAATCAGTCCAAATTGCAAGCCATCTCAATGTGTTTGAAATACCTAAATTGTTATTTTTGGTAATCACCTATTTATATACAATTCAAATTTTATTAAGGATACATGTTTGTTAAGTGTAGACGGTAAAATCTACGGTCAAATTGAGAGCGATTGATCCTATACGAAGTGAGCCACTGACAACCTAGTGTACTTGCAGTAAGAGCAAAAAAGGGAGCGTGAAGGCTAGATAGACACCGATGTGGTGCCTACTATAGACACGTTGACGCTCAAGTCAACGAGGTTGAAAGAGGTTGTTTGGTGAGGGCTAAGGGGAGGAAAGAATACCGAAATAATGCGACAGTTCTTGGGAGTAAGAACTTTTAGAGCTTAGGTGTTATGGGTGATTTCTAAATGAATAATGAGGGAATTTGCCCTTGCTTATATAGTGCACCTAAGAGGTTCGAATCCTAGTAGAACTCTAAGTCCTATTAGGTAAAGGAGTTGTCATTAGGAAAAAGATAGGATCTCTTTTCCTTATTGGGTTAAGCTTAACATTTATGATTGTGATCTGGGATCCTGATAGAAGTGGAAATAGAATAGGATTTTGCTTCCTATTGTTCGACTGTTGTGGGCTAGTGGGCTTGACCCAGCTTAGCTTATCTTGCAGGATAGCCCAACTCACAGAGAGGGTCGTTCGTAAGATGGATTTAAGCGTAAGCCCAACCAGAATTGGGCTAAGGCCTTAGGCCGTCATCTGTCTATCTTTTTGGTTGGACCTTATCAGGCCTAACACGATTTTTGATATGTTAAGTAACTAAACAAATAAATAAGGACTTACAATTATCTTATTGGAAAGCCATGATGAGAAATTCGAGACATGCTTATTATGTAACAAGTTGGGTTATTTACGAGAGTTAAATCACTCTGCTTCAATTCATCTAGATGCATTCTATAAACCAAAGGAATTATTGCTATGACTATATTTGATTAAATTATAATTTAAACTATTTTGTTTGATAAACTTATATTTATACTTTATAGATGGCTCAACTTATGTTGTGTTAAACAAATTAGGTACGATGAGCAATCTTTAACATCAAACCATTGTTTCTTCCCCGGTCAATATATGTGGCTTCAGTTCATCTTTAGCATCAAACCATTGTTTTTTTCTCTGGAAGCTATGATTCATAGGAAGAAATCGTCTCTGAGCCATATAAACATAAGTGTTAATCTCAAAGAGCATGTATTCATCCCATATACAAGACAAGCAAGTTTTCCCTTTATTGTACATCCTACAAAATTTTCATATGTTAGCAAATCATTAATGGTCCACATTAATAGTGCCTTCAAATTGAAATTGGAATTGGTTGATGCATCATAAATTTCTACATCTTGATGCCACAAGTCATTCAAATCATCTATGAGTGGTTGCAAGTATACATTAATATCAAAATTAATTTATGATCACATGCATATAATGTATGTGGTTAAATCAAAGTGGTCATTAACCAATTTTTCAAATACTTAGAGGTGCAATACAAGCGAAAAATGTATGCTGGTTTCAAGTGTTTGAAGTAGTTGGATTTTGCTTAGCTTTTGTCTAGTTTGATGCAAATGATGGTGATCAACAAATTTGAATAATGATAATTGGAGTTTAAGGCTAATGGTGACTATTTTTTGGTTGTTTCGTCTTGCATATCTTTTACTCCGTGTTGTATTATTTTGCAAGGTATTTATAGTTGCAAAAACATTATTGAATATACGAATTTTATGAGTTTCATAACTTGGAAACAAGTGATAGGCTCCTTATGGATTTGTACATACGTAACTCGATGGCCAATGTAGACACTTTGTAAATCAGTATATTATATTACATAATGAAGATGATGAAGTTTTATGAAAATGTCTAGTTTAAGGCCCAAAGTTTATAGCTTAGTGTTGTTTATCTCGCTGATTTCATTGTAACATGTATCTATGCAAACCTTGAACATAAAATTGCTTGTGAACTACATTGAAATCAAAATGAGTAAACAAAGAAAAATGATTACAAAAACAATACATTTCATAGTTTTTCTAAGTTGATGTACAGAGTAGACCAAGTCTTGAACATGTTTTTTCATTATGTCTAGCTAACCTTGCATTGCATTGAACACATCTGCACCACTAATCTCATCTTCAATTGGAACCCAAAAAGAGTAGCAATGACATGTTGTTATGTGCACGTCTGGATTGCCTTGTGAAATGAAGGGATTGATCCCATGGGCTGAGCACGTGACCTTGGCACAATGAACGTAATTCAATATTGCCCTTGGATTAGTTTATTTCCCTATTTTTGTAGTGCTTCAATAGAACAATAATGGAGAAAAGATTTGATAAGGTTTATTTCGAGGGAAACTACCTTAATTGTAGATATAAAAAATCTACCTTTACGAAAATAAGGTCTGATCAGGTGAGGTTGAGACCACCAGCAATCTGTTGCACCTGCATACACGAGAAACAAGCGTGAAGTGAATGCCATAGGCACTCCGACGCTCAATTCAGCAAGGCTGAATAAGAATAGTTTAGTGAGGGTTAGGGAAAATGAAGATTACCAAGAGTGAGAACTAATGGGTTCAAAGGTGTAATGTCTGTGCCCTTTGTGAGAGGGTTGGCCTCTGTTTAAATAGCAATTGTAGGATCTTTGAGTCCTAGTAAGACTATGATTCCTTGGAATTGAGGTTTTGTAAAAAAGAAGAACCTTTGACTCCCTTACCTTAGTGGGAAAAGGAGTCCCAGCGGGTCTAAGGTACGGATCTTATGGCGAGTTAGGATAGTAATGGACCTCTTCGATAGAGTTCAGATAGTCTTGGAGTAAGTAGGATACTCTGGGCTCCAAGTAGATCCTCAGTCTAGTAGGTGGTCTAGGATCAAAGGGCCTGGGCCTAGACAAGCTGGTGATGAGGCCTAAGCGAATCGGGCCTTTAATGATTAGGCCTGAGTAGTGAGCAACAGGGTAGGTGTACCAAGCGGACCTGATATGCAAACTCTGTTGTGGGCCCAATCGGAATTGGGCCATGGCTCCAAGCTTTGTTGAAGGTGTCTTCATCTTTGGGCCTATTTAGGCCGATGACATTTTTTGGCCCTAACAATTTGCCCCACACTCTCTAAGTTAAGGAGTGCTTAGCTTATAGAGTAGATGTTGCATGGAGGTGTGCCTTGTCATCCTTCATAACCGATTGGTTGAATACGTGAGTGTATTGCTTCTCCGTTTGTGAAGTTGAATAGTATAGCTTTTACTATAAGTGATGCACTCAGCATACCAGGCCGAGTGGGTGAGTGGAGGTGAAACACAAACATACCTTCACTCGGCGTATCTAACCGAGTGGAAAAGTGGAGTTAACCTTGGAGAACTCGCCTGGTGCATCGGACCGAGTGAAGGGGAGTAGCGACTATCTATAAAGATGCTTTAATTCGATGCATCGAACCAAGTGATGGGATGTGAGACACATCCTGTGAAGATATTCTCACTCGATGCATCGAATCGAGTGAGAAGATGTGAAATACCCTTTAAAGGTGCCCGAACTTGGTGCATCAAACCGAGTGAGAGAAGTCATGAGAGCTTGTATCACTCGGTGCGTTGTGTCGACTAATGTGTTGTGAACTGGTTGTTTGGGGCTTCCAATTTGGTCGGGTAGGCTGGGCGAATGGATATGAAGTATCAAAAGGTATTTAATCAGGTAAGTAATGAGATGAATCATCTACGCTCATTGGAGATGTAGTCGCCCGGTTAGGTTGATCGAATGATGATGCTTGGGCAGGCGCAACCGTCATGTTTTTGGGTACATGCGTTCTTGAATGGGTGACACATGTAAGGTCAGGATTTCAACCTGTTTTGGGCGGGAATTTGGAAAGTTGAGTCGCCTAGGGCAAAACGAGGTTTTGCCACGTGGAACTGTTCGAAGGGACAGTCATTAAATGCCGTCCATGAGTGTCTTTGAGTATTTCGTCTTTCTCATCTCAAAGTATTAAAGAGTTTCTTCGCAAGTGTTTCGTAGGGGAGAACTTTTAGAGCTTCGGAGATTTTTCGGCGTTTCTTCATGGTAACTGCTCCTTTTGAGTCTTCTTGTTTTGATTTTCGAGTTTACTATTGCTTTTGGTTGGTTTCTAGGGTAGTATTCTTGTTGTTTTGAGGTGGTTTTGAATATATAGAGAAAAGAAGAAAAAAAAGGATTTGGGTTTTTCCTAGGTTTGCTTGTGAAAGGGGATTCTCTGATTTTGGAGTGTTTTATTGCGGTTTGCGTATCTAGTTTGGAGGAGTTGTGTTTGTATTTGAATTTCTAGAGAGATTTGGAGTGATTTGGTCGGGTTTTGATCTGTTTTTGGTGGGCGTGAAATATGTTGGGTTGATTTTTTGGGGTGCTTGTGTTTTTGGCAAAGATAGAAGACATAGTCAAGTTATGGGGTATTTTGGTTCGGCTCATCTCAGTCTGCTTGATCGGGTTGAGTGAAATGGTCTGAGTGAAGTCTGGTTTTTGGTAAGGGCTAGGTTACATAGGTCACCTGGTCTCCCAGGTCGAGCGGAGAAGGGTTTGAACGGGGAGGTCTTAAGGTAGTAGGTATTCGGTCGTCCAGACCAAGCTGAAAGTTTCTTGGGGGCAAAGAGTTAGCCTAATTTCAGAGGATTCGACTAATTGGGCAAGTAGGGCTTCCGAAACTGAGGTTCGACTTGGTATTAAAAACCAATCGGTTGCCCGGGTCGAGTGGATAAAGAGTTCAATGTCGCAGTCAGAGTCGAACGACTTGAGTGGGGTGGAGATAGAAGTTGGGAATGAGTACAAGAATGCCCCAACAATGGTGGTAATGCCAGAGGAAGGAGACGTTTCGGTCGGCATACCGAAGGGGGAGAATGTGGTTGCTCCTAGGCCTGAGTGACGCCACCCTGAATGATGGTGATTCGGATGGGCAAGGGAAGAGTGGGGAAGACTTTGATAAACCTGATGGTTTTGGGAGTTTGCCCTCTACCAGTAGTGGCTCCGAGGATTAGCCAAGTCAGCCCGGTAGCGGGATATTGAGTAAAGACTATCCTCCCTTGCTAAAGTAGAGTGATGTGTGGAAGATCAGGACAATGTACCACAACCCGAGTCCGTCGAAATTAAGGTGTCAAAGTCATACGAGAGGGTCGATTGGGAGGCAAAAGGTTAGGTGAGTGCCTACGAGAAATGGTTCCATGACGGGCTAAGGCTTCCCATCCCCCGTCTTGTCTAAGAGGTCTTGAACCATTTCATGATTGCGTCGACTCAGATTATGCTGAATGGGTGGAGATTGTTGATGGCTCTAGAGGACCTCTATGTGCGAAATCAGGTGATGTTTGGGCTGCATGAGCTGCTATACTCATATTTTCTAAAGGAAAATGACAAGGATAAAGGCGATATCTGATCAATCTTAGGCACGATCAGGCTCACCTCGTGACCGACGTCTAGTCGAGTGATAAAAACAAGAAGGAACGCTTCTTCTTCATGCGGGGTGAAGCAGTCTTTAGGGAGAGAGGCAAGGGCGAGATCTCGTATACTTGGCGAGCGACTGGTGAGGAACTTAGTCTTTATTCATGCTTTAATTACTAAAGTCTTATTGTGTTTCTCCTTTGCAGATCTTAAATTCAATCGTGCTGGGTAGAGTTTGGACGGCTTGGTCGTGCAGACTAAAAGGGTTCTTACTATTCCTAAGGCGCAGAGGGATTGGCGGGTAGTGTTGGAGGAGGCAAATATGAGGATGAGTCACCTTTGGGCTGGGGTTGGTGCGATTCAACGAGGTATCCCCTTCCCTTTCACTGAAGCAGACTTGGAGCATGCTGCTCATCCGCCTATTGAAATCATATTTTGTCCAGTAAGTCGAGGCTAAACCCACTAACTGTTGAGAATTTACGATTGCAGAGAAGCTTATGAGGAAGTTAACTGTCCCGAGTGTGAGTAAGTCTATCGCGAGACGTTGTGAGAAGCGAAAAAAAGACTTTTTGACTAAAGGAGGAGGAGAAAAAGGTGGAAGGTGTGGTTGTGACTCTAGCCGGACAACCGCCTGCGCCCGGGGTTGGGTCGTCCAAGACGGTGGTCTTGGATGAGGAACCGAGATGCTTACTTTTAGTAGCCCAGTTACTGTGTTGACCTATTTGGATGTCGCTTCCATGAGCAAGCTAGATGATTCGTTCCTGTTCCCGACGGATGAGAGCCTACTAAACTATATGGGTGCGGTTGTGGCTATTGACTAGGGGGTTTTCCATGCTTTCCAGGTAGAAGCCAGATTTTTACGTTACTGTACTTGCAGTGATTGTATATTGATTGAGCAGTTTTATCATGCAGGCTTTCACAAGTAGCCTGCATCTCAGGAAATCCATCATGTTACAGGAGAAGAGGATACATGATGTTCCCAAATCCAAAGCCAATCTGTGACACAGAGAGACAACAACCTAGAAGGCTGAACAGGAAAGCTAGCAGTGACTGAGGGAGGTCAAGGCCGAGTTGGAACGATTGAAGAAGGAGCTAGCCGAGAAGAACGCAGAGGTTGAGTCGCTGAGGGAGCAATGCCTCAATATTGCCGATGATACCATCATCAAGGCTAGGGGAGAGCTGATGTTGGAGTAAAAGGCGGGGAACACTATCCACAAGAACCTGGATGAGAACATCTAGCTCTTGCTGGAGATGGAGGAGGAGAAGGCTACTGGTCACGCTGATTATACGGAGGAGCAGGTCGGTGACCAGTTATTCGACCTCGCTAGTCAGCCGGGACGATTGGCTACAAAGGATGTAGGTGACCAGGCTACGAGGATGGTTGCTGGGGCCAATGACAAGGTGACTGAGTCAGAGATAGGCGAGACGACTCGTACTGACAATGTGGGGCATGATGCCCCTTAGGCTTATGTTTATTTTTTTTTCTTTTATTTCTGGGGCCTGTGATGCCCTTTCATGGCGTGTGTGCCTTTTTTGCACCTGATACTTAGCCGTTTGGGGCTTTTTGTTTATTTGATACTTAGCCATTTGGGGCTTTATGTTTCTACTTATGTTTCCATTTTACTGCTTTCTTCGTGGATGGATGGGTTGATTGCTTGTAGATATGTAGGGATTGAACCCTCTTTCCTAGGTAATTGCCTGGTAGATATATCTTGTCTAGGGCGAAACGTTGTAGTCGAGACAACATGGTCTGGTTTGAGTGCGTGGACCGATATGACTAGTTTGAACCGACTACTTGGGTTGTGATGTGGACGAAGCGAAGTGGCTGAGTTGATAGTGTCGCTTCGAAGATGATGAGGGCGTGTTGGTATGGTCGTCTGGAGATGTAAGCCATTGAGTTGTCTTTGGTTGGGCTGGGCCGCCTGAAGGTGTAAATTTACATGAATTGTTAAATCGGTTTGGGCCAACTGACGGTGTAAGTTAATGAGTCGGTTTGAGCCGATTGAAGGTGTGAGTTTTCCGTGAATCGCTAAGTCAGTCTTGGCCAGCTAAAGGTGTAAGTCGATGAATGAGTCTGAGTTGATTAAAGGTGTGAGTTAATGAATTGTTAAGTCAGTCTTGGCTGACTGAAGGTGTAAGTCGATGAATCGGTCTAAGCCAATTGAAGGTATGAGTTTATGAATCAATCTGAACCGATTGAAGGTGTAACTTATGAATCGGTCTGAGCCGATTGAAGGTGTAACTTATGAATTGATCTGAGCCAATTGATGGTGTAAATTTATGAATCGGTCTGAGCTGAATAATTCTTTATTGAATTCAGGCCACGAGGCCAACTGAAGGTGAGGGAGGTGGATAGACATATTCATCATTTTTTAAAACAAAAACAAGAGTAAAGAATTGACAATGAATAAATCTAACTAAAAATAGTAGCGTTTGAGGTAGATTGCATTCCAACTATTGCTGACATCCTTGCCTTCAAGGGTTTGAAATCTGTAGGTGCTCTTTCCTACTTCCTTAGGCGATCTTGTAGGGTCCTTCTCAGGTAGGGCGAGGGCTTGCCATAGTTGATCTCCTTAGTGTTTTGAAAGACTTTGCGGAGGACCCAGTCGCCTTGTTTGAAAATTCTTACTCTGACATTATGGTTGTAGTGTCGAGCAACCTGCTACTGGTAGATTGCATTGACGATGTTTGCCCGCTCGCGTAGTTTGTCAACTGTGTCCAAGTTGTGACAAAGGTTCTAGCTGTTGGCTTCTTCATTCGACCATTGGAGTCTGGTTAAGGGGACTGATACCTCTAGTGGGATGACTGCCTTAGATTTGTATGTAAGGGAGAAATGGGTTTCGCTAGTGGACGAGCGGGCTGTTGTTCGATAGGACTAGAGGACCCCTGGTAGTTCGTCTATCCATGCGCCCTTAGCTTTCTAGAGGCGCTTCTTTAAAGTCTACATGATTTTTTATTTGATGATTCAGCCCAGCCGTTCGATTGGGGGTTGTGAGGGGTAAAGAAGCTGAGCTTGATCCCCCATATGTCATAAAGTCTCTAAAGCTTGAGCTGATGAATTGGGATCTATTGTCAGTGACTATTTCCTTTGGTATTCCAAATCTGCAGATGAAATGTTTCCAGATGAAGGCTTTTACCTCTCAGTCTTGACTTGGGCGAGTGCTTCAGCTTCAATCCATTTAGTAAAGTAGTCGGTGACAGTCAACATGAAGACTCGTTGCCCGGGTGCGGTCAGGAGTTTTCCAACTATATCCATCCCCCACTTCATGAATGGCCAAGGTGTGAGAGTGGAGTTTAGTCACTCAGGTGGGAGGTGTGAGACATGGGCGAACCTTTGACAACTATTTCATTTCTTCACATAGGATGTTGAGTCAGTGCGTATGGTTGGCTAATAGTAACCAACAGTGATCACCCGACAGGCAAGGTTGCGTCCTCCTACATGGTTTCCACATTTGCCTTCATGGAGTTCGATGAGGACATACTTGGCTTCCTATAGGCTTATGCATTTGAGGTAAGGGCCAGAGAATGACTTCCTAAGGAGTTGGCCCTTGTATATGGTGAATCTTGCAGCTTTTACTCTCAGGCGGCGTGTTTCATTCTTTTTGGCTAGGAGCTCATCATGGTCCAAGTATTTGATTATTGGAGTCATCTAGGAGTCGGCTGGTTTGACATCCATCACTTCTTTGGGCTCTTTCGGGTTGGGCTACTTGTTCGTTGGATGTTCCTTCTAGTCGGCTGGCTATTAGAGGAACAGTAGTAGGATGGATGACATGGAGGAGCCTTGAAGGGTTGAGCCGAGGTTGGCAAGGGCATCAGCATGGGTGTTCTTCGCTCTTGGGACTTGGGTGATAGAGAATTCCTCGAAGGCTGACTGCATCTCTTTGACCAAGTTCGAGTAGGTTGTCATCTTCGAGTCTCGGGAGCTTGGTAAGTGCCTTGTAGCTGGTTGACTACGAGTTGAGAATCAGATTTTACCTCCAACTTTCTTACTCCAATCTCTTTGGCTAAAGAGAGTCCAACGATAAGGGCTTCATATTCGGCTTTGTTGTTTGTGCACTTGAACCTACACTGTATGACCTACTGGATGATATCCCTTTCTTGTGTAACAAGTACAATGCAGAGCCCGCTTCCATTCGCATTGCTTGAGCCATCCACTAAATGGGTCCACTTCGAAGAGGATCCGCTATTCATGCACAATAACTTTTTTTCCACTTGGACGGTAGTGTTAGGAGTGAAATCGGCAATGAAGCCTACCAACGCTTGGGATTTGATGGCGATGCATGGTTGGAAGGATATATCAAACTCATTAAGTTCTACTATCCATTGTGTGAGCCGGCCTGATAACTCTAGGCTTATGAAGTATCTTCTTGAGTGGGAAGGAGGTGAGGAGAACTATGAGTGGTATTGAAAATATGGTATGAGCTTCCTAGATGCATGGATGAGGGCGAGTGCCAAGGAGTGATTTACTTACATAGTAAACTAGTAGCCGTTTCACATTGTCTTCCCGGACTAATACTGTTGAGATGACTATCTTCGAGACCGCTAGGTAGGTGTAGAGCTTTTCCCCTAACCACGTACTTGGAAAGAAGGGGGGAGAGGTTATGTACCTCTTTAGCTCTGCAGGGCCTTCTTATAGGTGGGGGTCTACGCAAATTTCTTGGATTTCTTGAGTGTGGTGAAAAAGAGGTGGCACTTGTCAGCGGATCTGGAGATGAATCAGCTCAAGGCAGCTACTCGCCCTGCAGGCGCTATACGTCTTTGATACAAGTTGGTGATGGTATGTTGGGGATTGCCTGGATTTGGTCAGAGTTAGCTTCTATCCTACGTTGAGTCACCATATATCCCAAGAATTTTCCTGATGAGTCCCTGAACGAACACTTGGCTAGCTTTAGCTTCATATTGTATTTCCTTAGGACGACGAATGCTTGGCTGAGGTGGTCGAGATGCTACTCGGCCATAAAGGGACTTGATGAGCATGTCGTCAATGTATACTTCCATCGTGTTTTCGAGGTGTTCGACAAACAATCTATTGACCAGCCGCTGATAGGTGGCCCTAGCGTTCTTAAGACCAAAGGACATTACTTTGTAGCAATAGGTTCCCCTCTTTGTGTTGAAAACTGTCTTCTCATGGTCGTTTAGGGTGCATCAAAATCTAGTTGTACCTTGAAAAGGCATCCATAAAACTCAGGAGTTCGTGACCTGCTGTCGCATCGACGATCATGTCGATATGTGGGAGTGTGAAAGAGTCTTCAGGGCATGCTTTGTTTAAATCTGTGAAGTCAATGTAGACCCTCCACTTTTCATTCTTCTTCTTCATGACCACCACATTTGCTAGCTAGTTGGAGTAGTGGACTTCTCTGATCAGTCCGTTACTTAGCAGTTTGTTAATCTCTTCATTGATGACCCGGTTGCGTTCTGGCACAAACTTCCACTACAACATTATGCATTTCTAGCCATGGCATTCATTGTAGCTAAAAGTATGAATTTATGTAGCTAAATGATTTAGCTACAAATGCAATGTTTTGTAGCTTATTGTAGCTAGAAGTGGCGTAGCTAAAATTTAGCCATGTAACTTTTTGCTTACGTAGCTAACAGTTTATATTTTTTGCTATAGATGAGATTAATATGTAACTAAAAACTTAAATGTTTTTGCCATAATAATAATAAGTTTGTAGCAAAAACTTTGCCTTTATAGCCACAGAGAATAGTCTATATAGCTATGTTTGCATTTTAGCTACAAAAATATAAATTATAACTAAATCTTGAAAATTTCTGCTACAAAAATAATATCCATAGCAAATATATTAACCTTTTGGCTACGTGGCAACTAAAATCGTAACTAAATAAAAATAACATTTGCCACATATATAGTGAATTCATAGTTAAATATTAATTTTTTTGCTACAGACATATGAAAGTCATATCTGTATATGAAAATATATTTCTATTGGATATAGTGTGTTAATAGCTAAATATTGAAATTACTTGCTATGAATACTTTTGATTTGTAGCTAAATATTATAATTATTTGCTATGGACATATTGAAGTCATATCTATATGTGAAATTCAGTTACTATGGACATAATTTGTTAATAGCTAAACATTGAAATAACTTGCTATAAATACTTTTAATTTGTAGCTAAATATTATAATTATTTGCTATGGAACAAATAATTTATATAAAAAATTTATAATTTATTGCTTCAATTAAAATTAATTGTACAAATATTGCTATAATTAACAAATTTAATAATAATTACAAATTTATAGCAATTCTTTTATATTAAATAGATAATATGACGTCATATGAAAATTTCTAACATAAAAAGTTATACATTAACAAAGTCATTTCCAACCAAATAATTGTCTACTCATAAAATCCTTCATCCTAGTAATTTAAAATGTTATCAACTAATTTTTTTTACAAAATATGAATCTTCAATGTCATAGCAATCTTTCTTGACCATTTAAGAATTTCCACCAACTTGCAATATCAAATTTGAAAAAAAAAAAAATTAGATTAATCATATAGACGAATGTAATCATTGCATATCACTTTATGATTAATGTAAAAGAAAAATGGTTTTTCATAGTATATATGCAATTTTCAAAATAACTTACAATTTCATCCAAAGGGATTTGGTTATTTATTGAAGATTGTTGACCTTGAAGTTGTAAGCATCATCATGAACTTCTCTTCCCATCGTCTATTCATCTCCTCCATTTGCTTTTTCACTTCTTCTAATTTCTCATTTGCTTTCCTTTTTGCCTCCTCCACCCTTTCATTTGCTTCATTTCTAGTTGTTTGCACTTGTTTCATAAGTTGTGCTTTAGTTAGTCTACTTCCAAAATATTCGGCAATACTTTTTCCTTGACCATAAGCACACAAATAGCCATTCTTCTTTGGACCAAGGACCTCTTCAAATATTTCATCATTCATTCAATAAGATTTGTCCTTCTACTTGTTTTTTTAATCGATCAAACTGTAACTGCAAAACAAATTTATGGTATTAGCTTGGATGTGTGTGCATAATAAAAAATCAAGAAGTAGTTAAAGAGAATACAAAGCTATTACAATAATGTCTTCTATACTAGATTCAACTTGCTTATCTTTCTTTCTTTTGTGAGATTCTATCCAAACTTCAACACGAGAAGGTGTATATCCATTTTTCATTTGTTGTCATAATAAAAGTTATGAACATATTGATTAAAAAATAATGAATGTGAATTATTAAACTTAATCTCATATTTGAAAGCAAATTCATACCATTTGATGTCTGAGTCGAGCATAACTTTTAGTTCCTGTGTAAGGAGGCATAGACCGCTTTGATCTATTTGTCTTATTCTTGTTACTCCTTTCCTGTGTAATGATAAAATAAGCAATGTAATGATAAAATAAGCAATAATATTTATATCTTATAATTACATAGTAATTATGCTAAAATGTAACTTAAATAGCTATGCTTACTTGAAAGGTTGCCTCACTCCAATAATTAACCAAATACTTCATATTGTCCATATGAACAAGTTTAGGCTTGTTTTTCAGACGACTTTGGTAAGTTGGTTTCGAATCAAAATATCTTTTTTTTTTTTTTTCATTTTGTATCTGTAATCCCTATATAAGGCATTCATGTGACCAAAAATGGCTTCTTCCCTCCCTTTTACTTCTTCAAATACAAACTTCTCTTGAAAAGCATATAAGATAAATAAGTTTCAAATTCTACACTTTAATATATTAAACAAAATACAAAATATTATAAATATTTATTTCTTATCTGTCTTACCTTGATAATGGTCCACATATGGTTAATTTCATGTTCTTTAAGTTCTTTCCACTCCTTTATTTGTAAAGGACAACATGACTTATTCCGAACTGTTTGTCCTAAAAACCAAACAAAATCTGTTGAGTTTTCACCAACAACCTGATGATCCTCATCAAATTCTATAGGCAATTTTTTCTCCTTTTTCTAATGTAGTGATTTTTATGCAGCGCGCAGGACCTCTTGTTTTCCTTTTTTTTGGTGTTTAGACCTAAAAATCACATGAATAATTATTAATTAGCAAATTAAGAACTGCACGACATTTAGAAAATGAAAATGCGTGAAAGTAAAAAGGAAAAAATTAAAATTAAAACCTGATGTCCATGCCTCAATTCCAACATCTGATGTGTGTTCCTCCGAAAATGTCTGGTTGACTTCTCTAAAACATTTCCAAGATTATGTTCTTTGGGATAGCAAAGCACTATATCATCCTTTTCTAAGAGAGTAAACATGTTAACATGCATTCCCTTAATATTTCTGTAACTAGCAAGCATGTTTCTCACATCATCATCATCAACAATTTGGACTAGCCCATCAAGATCACTGAGGATACTCCTTGTCTTCAGGTAAAACAATTTATCTCTGCGGAGTATATCAAAGTCACAGTTCTTCTTTATGTAATCCAACAAAGCAAAGTATGTGAGAAACTCGAACTCCAAATCAAAATCATAGTACTTCTCACTCACTCTACCATTGATATACATTCATGTAGGTGAAAAGACAAAATATCCTCCATAATGAAATCTTATTGTTCTCATGTCCGGTATGCCCATTCTTCCTATTATAAAAAAAGTAAATTCAAATTAGATGAATATTAAATAAACTAATAAACAATATTAATAATGAGTGTAAATGATAGACATAACAATGAATTGATTTGGTGATCAAGAAAATATTAAAAAAAATAAATTACTAAATGATGTTTACCAATAGCATCAGTTGCTTTTTCTGGCTGTATACAAGAATGGTGATTAAGACATGACTTTTCAATGCTATTTGTAGTAGATTGCACCTTATTGAGTTGTGCTTCATAATGAGTTTTTTGCATATCTTGAGAGATACTACCGGCAGGATCACTCTTTTTGTCAATGAGCTTAGGTTTTCTTTTGCCTTTAACTAAACCTCCACGCCTACTCATGTTGTTGGTATTCTAAAAAATTATTATTTACAATAAAATAAATCACTGAGTTATAAATAAATAACTGAAAGAAAAAGACATTATTGAGCTATGACCATAAAACGGAAAAATTTCTTAAACCCCAATGTCAATTAATCATTCATCCATTTTCCAAAACCTTAAGGTATGAATGAAGACAGATTATGCATAAAAAAGCAAAGTGGGTCATGAAAAGAATATGTTGTGAATGAATTTATGTAATGGTTTGATGCCTCGGGGAATCTGCCTTAAGATAACTGGTTTCTTGGTTGCAAAATTCTAATTAAATAATGTAAGATAGAAAATGTCCAAAAAAATATATATAAAAATTAGCAAAGTCTGATGACATTATTTATTGTAGCAGGTATGGAAAGTCTCGAAAGTTAAAGTAGCAAGCAAAGTTAATAAAAAGCAGAGGCACTGTGGAGGATATTAGACATGTAATCAAAGGTAATTATTGTCATGAGTTTTTTATGAGTTTTTTTTTAACCTTTTTTATATCCACCTATTGGTTTGACACATGGCCAAGTTTAATATTATAGTATAATATTAATTTTTTCTCAAAATTTTACATTATGTGCTTGATGTGTGTTTGATTATGTGTTTTTATCGATGATTGTGTCATTAAAAAAACATTTAATAAATATCAATTGAGTGCATTTTCTGAAAACCCTAGAAAGTTGTGAGATTTCGTCCTCTATTTAAACACATAATGCACGGAAGAAAACAAAGCAAGTTACAGAAGAAAACTTACCTTTGAAATAAAACTGATTCTTGAAAGAAAACCACAAGTAAAACAATTTGCAAAAGAAAAAAAATGCACAGAACACTAGAAAATAAAAACCTTAATGATGTTGTATTGGTTCCAAAAAGAAAACTAACCTTTGAAGCCTAAATATTGTTTGGGAATTCTTCTGATGGTTGTAATCGTTTGCCACGCCTTGGTCTTGATTCCCCCATGTTTATGATAAAATAAAAACTTGAAAAAAAAGCGCAATTGAAAAAATATGGAGGGATAAAAAGTACTGCCACTTTTACTTTTATAATTTGGGAAAACATTTACTATTTATCCTATTTAATTGTAAATATATTTTATTTATTTTAATTATTTTATATAACTATGTTTTTGCATGCGTCTCCTGTCAAATAAAAAATAATAAAAACTTTGTATTTATTTAATTAAATTCTTATACAACCACCTCTACATTGACTATATTCTCGATTAAAGCACAAAAGTTAAGCATTACACATGGGAGTCTCTGCCGGTTTTTGCTTCCAACTTACACATTATTTAATAAAAAAAGATAAATGATGATGAAGATTCATATGCTTGTCAAATATATATAATATGATTTGATTATTAGCATTAATTTGATAGTGCATGGTTGTTAATTAAAATACTTGTGATTTTTTAAATTTCATAATATTTTTGGCAAGAAGATCATTAATCTATGGTCTTAAATTTGTCCAAGTGGTTAGGCATTTTTCCATTAGTGATTAATATTTGTTGTAAAGTTTTGAGGAGTGGACTTTCTAAATGGGAATTTGTTCTTATTTCATTTTCATTATACATATGGACATTTAACTTCCTTGGGAATACCCCTTCTTTTGTGCTATTTATATTTATTGCCTAGGTTGTTTCACTATATGCAAGGAAAACAAATTACTGTACTTATGAATTGGAATTTGGTAGAGTTTTGTTTAAGTAGAATATGCATCAAAATTAAATGTATATAATAAGTTGGGTTTACGAGGATTAGATGTTTGATTACTTACCCTAATATGTATCATAACTAAAATTAAACAAATTATTTTATTAATTAATCTTATAGGCTTTATCATACGAAACATGACTAGTCTCGTACTTATACACCGTATGAACCATACACATCAGTATCAGATCCTAACCACAATGTCTTAGGTCAAAGGACTACATCGTGCACTGATATAACCAAATGATAAATCATTAACTACATGCTTTTTCAATTGATTTGTCGTTATTCGGTCACGTTTGAAAAAAAAGTTCACCAACCGCTAATCCATACTAATGCTCCAGTGACATGACTATCATTATCATCCGTACTTATATCAACTCATGATATCTTTCGGAAGCATCCAGTATGCCTATTATGCAATATAGTTGCCCAAATTATATTGCTTTCGTAGGGAACCTTTTTTGATAATTTATTTATCGATTAAATGAATCATTTGGACAATTCATATACATTCTTTAATTTTAAATGCATGACTAAATAAATGAAGCAATTTGTATATATGAATTGAAGAACTCTTTCTTCTATTATTATGATATATTGACACAAGACAAAATGCTCTGAAACTGACAACACGAATGGTTTCTAGGGCATACACTAATATACACTAACAAACTCCCACTTGCACTAAAGCCATTCAATGTTGTATCTCATACCTATCTTTTCAAGATGATGGTCTAATTGCTTCAGTGTCATCGCCTTAGTCAGTGGATTAGCTACATTTTCTCCTGAAGGTGTCTTCAGAATTATAATCTCTCCAGCTCCAGCGAATTCTCTCAAAATGTGATACTTGCGTTGAATGTGTTTGGATTTTTGGTGTGCCCTTGGTTCCTTTGCCTGTGCAATAGCTCCAGTATTGTCACAGAACATGCTTATCGGGTAAGTCATGTTCGAAACCACACCAAGTTCAATTACAAACTTTTGCATCCAAACAGCCTCCTTTCTGCTTCTGAAGCAGCAATGTATTCGACTTACGTATTCAACACCTGTAATGGAGTCTATTGTGGTTGTCTGTTTGGAACTTTTCCAACTAACAACACCTCCATTACATATAAAAATGTACCCTAACGTAAACTTTCTATCATTCAATATCTGATTGGAAATCAGAATCTGAGTATCCTTGAATGTTTAACTTTGAACATCCATAACTCAGAACTAGATCCTTAGTTCTTCTCAAGTACTTAAGGATTGATTTTACAACCGACCAATGTTTCTCCCCTAGATTTGACTGATATCTACTTATAACACTTATAGCATAAGCTATATTAGGTCTTGTACGTAGCATTGCATACATTAAGCTGCCTACGACAGACGCATAAGGCACATTACGCATCTGTTGCCACTCTTCATTGGTCTTTAGACCTATCTCTTGGAAAGATGAAGACCGTGAGTGAAGGGCAAGAGACCTCTCTTAGAGTTCTCCATGCTAAATCTTTTTAGCATTTTCTCTATGTACAATTTCTGGGATAATCCAATTACCCTTTTCGTTCTATCTCTATGGACACGAATGCCAAGGACATAGGTTGCTTCTCCTAAGTCTTTCATCAAGAAGGTTTTGGACAACCAAACTTTAACCTCTGTCATCATGCCTATGTCATTTCCCATCAAAAGTATGTCATCTACATATAATATGAGAAACGTGATGGCATGATCTTTAACCCATTTTTATACACAAGGCTCATCCGGATTCTTGACAAAACCAAATGATTTGATTATGTCGTCAAATCGAATGTTCCAGCTTCTTGAAGCTTGCTTCAATCCATAAATGGATCGATGCAATTTGCATACCTTATGCTTTCAGCAGAGGATACAAAACCTATCGGTTGTTCCATATAGATGTTTTCCTCAATAAACCCATTAAGGAAAGCTGTTTTGACATGCATCTGCCAAATTTCATAATCATGGTATGCTGCGATGGCTAGCATTATTGGATAGATTTAATCATAGCTACAAGCGAGAAAGTTTCCTCATAATCCAATCCTTGTTTCTGAGTATAACCTTTCACCACCAATCGAGCTTTGAAGGTCTCCACCACCCCATCCTTGCCAACTTTTCTCTTGTGGACCCATTTGTAACCTATAAGAACTATTCCCTTTGGTGGATCCACAAGTGACCATACTTGATTGGCATGCATTGATTCTATCTCAGAATCCATCGCTTCCAGCCATTTTCCTGAATCTCTATCCAGTATTGCTTCTTCGTAGCTTTTAGCATCATCACCATGATCATCTATTCCTACTAAGTAAGATTCAAATCTTGTTCATGTATGAACCCATATCTTTCTGGAGGTTTTGATATTCTAGAAGACTTTCGCAATGGAACCATAGTATCTAATGCTGAGGTTCGTTGAGTAGATGTTCCAGCTTTAGCAATCTCAGTTCTTGGCTCTTCGAACTCTTCCTTGAGTTCAATATTTCTTCCAACACCGCTTTCCTCCAAGAACACATTCTCGAGGAAGCGCGTATTCTACTAATTCCAAACTCTTTGATCACTTCGGAAGTAAAAGTAATATCCTAAACTATCTTTAGGATATCTAATGAACTGACCCTTCTCAGATTTAACATCTAGCTTATCAGATTTAGCTAATTTAACATAAGTTGGACAACCCCAAATCTTCATATAATTCAGACTTAGACGTTTTCCATACCATATCTCATATGGTGTTTTCTGGACAATTTTAGACGGGACCGTATTAAGGATATGCACAGCGGTCTAGAGAGCGTATGTAAGGCCCCACTTGAGGTACGTTGTTATTGTTTCCTCTTTCGCCCTTAATCGAGTTGGTTTTCTGTTATATTTGTTTGTTTGAGTGTTATGTTGAATGTTGCCCTGAAATTGGTTGAAAATAGAAGAATCTTAGTGAACCAAGCTTGGCAAGGGGCGAAGAAGAGTCTTCGCGGCGGAAGATGTGTTGAACCAAGGCGAAACTCTGCAGGGCGATTTCGCCGCGGCGACAAAGGTTTCTTCGCCGCGGCGATGGGCGATTTTTATGTTGGTTGAGTTTTAGATATTTTCTTCCCCAAGGGCAATTGGACCTTTCTACCCCTAATTAGTAGGAAAAGTGGGGAGTGAATTGTAAGGATTTTTCATGGAGAGTATGTTGAGATGGGGGTGAGTTTGTAATGAATCAAAGGATATGGATGGAATTTCCAAAGAAGAGTAAGGGCAAAATGGGAATGATTGTGTTTTATTTCATTAAAAGGAATTAGAATCAAAGAAACCATTCATTTCTCTTCTTCTCCAGCAACTTCCCATTCTTCTCCTCTCAACTTCTCTTTTCTTTTAATCAAGGATTTCCAAGGGATTTTGAAGTGATTTGAGGTAGAGAAAACAACTTAAGGCTTCCTAAGGTAAGGATTTTCCCTTAAGTTGTGTGATTTGAAGATTTTAGTTCATTTTGGTTTTTGAGAGTTTTCATTCTTTTGGTTAAGAGTAGAGAGAATAGCCAAGAGAAACAAGTGGAAAGAAGATTGGTGAAGTCTCTCCATAGCAAGTAAGTAAAACCCAACCCAAGTTGAGATTCATGAAATTTCTTGATTAGGGTTTTGATAGAAATGATGTATGTATGTGATGTGCATGTAATATGCCTTGTATGGAGTATTGAATGGAAATTTCTATGCTTTGTGAATGTTCTTACCTTGCAAATTTGAGAAATGGGTGTTGGTTTGGCAAGGTAGTTGAGATAGAATTTAAGGGGTATTATGGAACCCTTTTTTGGAAGTGTTTTCTATGGCAGGTTATTATGGCTTTGTGAAGGGGTTTTCCCCATTTTGGATGGTTAGGAAAAGTTTTAGATTCATGACTATGAGATAGTTTTATAGTGCACATGAGTTGTTTGATGAAATGCCTAATAGAGGTTGAGTGGTAGTAATGAACCTTAATTCTTGCAACATTGCATGTTGGCATTTCACAAGTGCATTAGTAGAGATGGATCATCCATGTGCATTGTTATATGCATTGAAAAGTGACCTAAGAAAGAGTAGAAAACTTTGTGTATAGAAATACCCTATGAGTAGAGAGCTTAGTGGGTAAAATTACTCTAAGGGTAGAGAGCATTGAAAAATGCTACAATAGAATGAGTTAGAAGAGTAGTATAGTTGGGATGATGCTTTGTGATCATCACCCGACCATTATGGGAATCGGATGGATGCTTTGTGATCATCATCCGAATAGCCTTAGAGATGGAGTCGATGCTTTGTGATCGTCACCCAATGAGTAATAAAAAAGGGGTAGATGCTTTGTGACCACTACCCGATTAGTTAAGAGATATGTAGGTTGATGCTTTGTGATCATCATCCAATGGCTAGTAGAAGCGGGGTGATGCTTTGTGATCATCACCCGATAGTGACTAGAGATGGGTAAATGCTTGGTGATCATTACCCAAAATTCATGAGGAGCGGGTAGGTGCTAGGTGATCTCCACCCGATAGTTAGGAGGAACCGAGTTGG
Organism: Pistacia atlantica; assembly: GCA_026229545.1. Classification (NCBI taxonomy): domain Eukaryota; kingdom Viridiplantae; phylum Streptophyta; class Magnoliopsida; order Sapindales; family Anacardiaceae; genus Pistacia; species Pistacia atlantica. The sequence goes on along the minus strand of CM047898.1, from coordinate 11,710,719 downwards.
TGCTTTGTGATCCTCGCTCGGTAGTCACTAAGAACGGGTTGGTTCTGTGTGAATTCCACCCGATAGCCATAGAGTGAAATGGTGCTGTGTGAACGCCATACGGCCGTACCTCGGTAAGATGAGGCCATGATGTTATTAGAAACGAAGCAGAAGCAGTTAGAAAAGGAAAGAATTGAGAGTCACACGAGACGAGCAGGTTAGAGTTTTACTTCTTGAGGCATTATTTGTGCTCACCCGTTATTTTCCTTTGTGGATGCGGGAGTTCTAGGTGATGTTGCGGTTGGTGGGCGTCGGCGCGCGGAGCAATAGCTACTTGTTCCCTATTTTGTCTTTTGAAATGCACTTTTGTAAATGATAACTTTTGTGTATAAAAGACATGTGAATTGTAATGAAAAAGAAACTTTTTGGGCCCAATTTTCCATTGTTAATTGCATGCATTATACTAGTTTTGAAGGTGTTACATTTTTGGTATCGAGCAAAGATTTTGGGATTGAGCAGTGTACTATTCTCATCGCCACGACGTCCTCTAACCAACCGTGTGAGTAATTCTTTCCTTACGTAATTGTTTCTTGAGTTCATTAGTGTGATCATTTTGTAGATGAGGCGTAGTTATCGAAATCGCGGTAAAGGTGTGGTGAATGAAGGAGAACCTTCTAACCCACCGAGTCTCGCCCCCTCCCTTGGATGAAGCTAGAATCAGGGAATAATACAGCAGGTTATGATAGAAACTCGGGGAAGAGTTGTACCCCCGTCTGAGCACCGCCCGATTCGCTGTCGAGAGAGGGCAAGCGGTACCTCCCCGATGCAGCGAGTTGAACCGATATATGGTCTTTCCGGTCAACATCAGCCCTCGAGTTTAAGGGTACTACGGATCCGGTAGTAGCGAGGAGTGGCTTAGGGTCGAGAGAGCGAGCCACGGGTTTATTTCCCATGAGAGGCGGGAGAAGATCCGGTATGCGAGTTTCTGTTTAGGGGTGATGCCCGAATTTGGTGGGAATTAATGGAAGAAACTCATGATGCGGCAGTAATGACATGGGAAGAGTTTAGGCAAGAGTTTGAGGTGAGTATAGATCGAGGACCAAGTTCATGAGAAGGTCCAAGAATTTATCGATTCTGACAAGGAGCTAAGCGTGTGAAAGAGTACTCGGTGAAGTTCAACGCCCTTGCAAGGTTTGCAGGGAATAGTTAGCACCCGGCCTTGAGAAGGGATAAGTTTGTGCATGGATTGAAGCCGGAGATAGCCGGGATATTATGACAAGCTCCAACCCTCCTCGCAATTACGGTGAGGCCTTGAGGCGGGCAATGAAGGCGGAGATTTTTGAGAATAAAATCTTCCCGGTAGGATCCTCGGCGGGAGGGAGGGACCGAAGGAGCTACCCTCCGCTCCTCGGAGAGAGAGACATGAGGGTGAAAAAGGCAAAGATATGAAGAATCGAAAAAGAAGTTTCGGTATAAACGAGAATAGAAAGGAGTGGAGGAATAAGCGACCTCGAGCGGAAGGGTTTCCTCCTTGCCTAAGTGTGGGAAGAACCACCGGGAGAGTGTCGAAGGATCGGAGAGTATGCTATAGGTGCCGACAGCCGGGGCACATGATGAGGGATTGCAAAGCTCCTCTTCCACCAACTACTCGAGTTCGGGAGTGCTGCGAGTGCGAGTTTTCTTTGTGTGGCACAAGGGGAAACAGAGGCCGATCCATCGGCCATTCTTGGTGAGTTATTATTTCATGCGTCCCTTTATATGCTTTAATTGATTCGGGTGCTACCCATTCGTTTATATCTTATGGGATGCTTGAGAGATTAGGTTTGAGACCTACTAGGCGGCCTGACCCATTAAGATAGAACTACCGATGGGGTTAGTGTTGTGACTCGAGATTTTGTTAAGAGAGTCCTTAGTGATCCGGGGTAGAGAGTTAATCGTTGACTTAATAGTTTTTGATATGCCCGACTTTGATGTGATTAGGGCATGGATTTCCTAGGGAGGTATGGAGTAGAGATTGGTGTCGGAAAAAGAAGGCGAGGTTTAACCTCGATTGTGGAGAATAAGTTTAGTTTTGGAGAAGGCCATCGATTGAGCATCTTGATTAGTAATGTAAAGGCCGGGGAAGATGTTGAGAAAGGGGTGTTCGGGTTATATTGCCCATGTAGTGCGAGTGGTGATGTTCCACGGTTAGAGATCCGAGAAGGTGCCGGTAGTTCGAGACTTTCTAGATGTGTTTCGGAAGAGTTCAGGGTTTGCCTCCGAGAGAGAGGTAGAATTTAGTATCGAACTAGCACCGGGGACAGCACCAATATCTAAAGCCCCTTATAGAATGGCCCCAGTGAGCTCAAGAATTAAAGAAGCAACTCCAAGAGCTTTTAGATAAAGGCTTCATCCGACCAAGTCATTCCCCTTGGGGAGCTCAATCTATTTGTGAAAAAGAAGGATGGATCACTAAGGATGTGTATCGATTATAGGGAGTTGAATAAAGTTCTGATGAAGAATAAGTACCCATTACCCGGATAGATGACCTCTTTGATCGGTTGAAAGGTGCGGCGGTGTTCTCCAAAATTGATTTGAGGTCGGGTATCATCGGTAAGAGTGGTGAGCAAGATGTGGCTAAAGCGCCTTTCGTGCAGTGCGGGCATTATGAATTTGTAGTAATGCCTTTTGGCTTGACTAATGCCCCGACAATTTTTATGGACTTGATGAGCAGGGGTATTCCATGAGTATTTAGATCGGTTTATTGTTGTCTTCATCGGCGACATTGATTTACTCAAAGTCGAGAGAAGAGCATGAGAAACACTTGGGATTAGTATTGCAACGGTGAGAGAAAGAAGTTGTGTGCTAAGTTTTCCAAGTGTGAGTTTTGGCTGAATCAAGTGATATTCTTGGGTCATACCGTGTCGAAGGAAGGGATTTCGGTAGATCAGAGTAAAGTGCGAGCAATCCTAGAATGGCGAAGCGAGCAGTGAAAGAAATCGGGAGTTTCTTGGGCTTGGCGAGGTTACTGGCGATTTGTAGCGAGGATTCGCCCGAGTTGGCTAAACCATTGGCAGCTCTTACCAAGCGAAAAGCTCCTTTTGTAGTGTAGGCTTGCGCCGAAAGCTTCCAAGAGTTGAAGAAGAGGTTAACATCAGCTCTGTGCTAGTGTTACCGAGGAGGGTGTAGATTATGACATTTATACGACGCCTCTTTGCGGGGACTCGGAGGTGTATTGATGCGATTAGGTAGGGTTATAGCTTATGCTTCTCGTCAATTGAAAGAGTACGAGACCAGATACCCTACGCATGACCTAGAGTTAGCGGTTTGTGGTCTTTGCTTTAAAGATATGGAGGCATTACCTTTATGGTGTGAAGAGTAATATCTACACCGATCATAAGAGTTTGAAGTACTTCTTCACTCAAAAGGAGTTAAATATGAGGCAGAGAAGGTGGTTAGAGTGGTCAAGGATTATGATTGTGAGATCAAGTATCAACCAGGGAAAAGCCAATGTCGTGCCGATGCTTTGAGTAGAAAAGCCCATGTTTTCCGGCTTACTAGGCGAAAGAGTTAATAGAAGAGTTGTCTAAGGAGGCAGATTGAGGTGGTTAGGGAAGAATTTCCAGCCTAGTGGTACAATCCTCTTTACTAGAGGAAATTAGAGAAAAGCAAATGGGTGATGAGTGGTGTCGGAAAATAGTGCGGCAAGTGTGTGAGGGCAAGACATCGGAGTTCTTTGTGAGAGATGGTGTCCTCTATTTGAAATCGGTTGTGCATTCCTCCAAATGAGGAGTTGAAACAGAAAATCCTTGTAGAGGCTCATGACACACCGTACACCGCTCATCCGGGAGCAACCAAGATGTATCGGGATATCAAGAAAGGCTATTGGTGGTGCAGGTATGAAGAAAGACATCGCCGAGTTTGTGGCTAAATGTCTAACTTGCCGGAGGTGAAAGCGAACACCACGGCCGTCGAGGGTTGCTTCACCATTGAGTGTTCCCAGTGGAAATGGGAAAGCATTTCAATGGATTTTATCACGGGTCTTCCCAGTGCGAAAGGGTGTAATGCTATATGGGTGATTGTGGATAGGTTAACCAAGTCAGCCCATTTTCTCCCGGTAAAGGAGAGTACCACTATGGTCAGGTTGGCCCGATTTACCTCAAGGAGATAGTCGGATTGCATGGTGTGCCCAAGGTTATAGTATCGAGATAGAGATTCAGATTTGTTTACCTTACGGACAAGTTTCTGAGGAGTTTGGGTACCCGCTTAGCATTGATCTTGCCTATCATCCTCGACAGGATGGCCAAACCGAGAGAAGCGAATCAGGGTGCTCGAGGATATGTTGAGCTTTGTTGCATGGATTACAGTATCTGGCATGAGATGTTACCATTAGTGGAATTTGCCTACAACAACGGTTATCAGTCTACAATTAGAATGGCGCCTTACGAGGCTTTGTATGGTAGACGGTGTAGGTCTCGCTTCATTGGGATGAAGTGGGAGAGAGAGATGAGTTGAGTACCGCTCTTGGGCGGAGATGACTCGAAACTTGTAGAAGATGTGAAGGTAATCCAAGTAGAATGAAGCAAGCCCAAGATCGAGAAGAGTTATGCCGATTTGAAGAGGAAAGAGGTAGAATTCCAAGTGGGCGACAAGGTGTTTGAAGGTTTCCCCTTATAAGCGAGTCATGCGCTTTGGAACCAAAGGGAAGTTAGCAGAGGTTTGTAGGTCCTTTTGAAGTCTTGCAACGAGTAGGAAAGGTGGCCTCTGATTGGCTCTACCACCTAGTATGGATAGGGTGCACGATGTCTTCCATGTCTCGATGTTACGGAAATATGTAAGTGATCCCCTCCATATCTTGGCGTAGAGGGCGTTGAAGTAGCGAGAATCTAGTATATGAAGAACGTCCGATTCGGATTCTGGATCGGCGGGTTAAAGAGCTTGGAACAAGAGTGTTCCGTAGTTGAAGGTCCTTTGGAGGAATCACAAAGTGGAAGAAGCCACTTGGGAAGTAGAGCAGGGACATGCGAATCGTTTCCCTGAGTTATTTGTTTGAATTTCGGGGACGAAATTCTTTTAAGGGGAAGAATTGTAACGCCCCACTTGAGGTGCGTTGTTATTGTTTCCTCTTTCGCCTTAATCGAGTTGGTTTTCTGTTATATTTGTTTGTTTGAGTGTTATGTTGAATGTTGCCTGAAATTGGTTGAAAATAGAAGAATCTTAAGTGAACCAAGCTTGGCGGGCGAAGAGTCTTCGCCGGCGGAAGATGTGTTGAACCAAGGCGAAACTCTGCAGCCGGTTTCGCCGCGGCGACAAAGGTTTCTTCGCCGCGGCGATGGGCGATTTTTATGTTGGTTGAGTTTTAGATATTTTCTTCCCCAAGGGCAATTGGACCTTTCTACCCCTAATTAGTAGGAAAAGTGGGGAGTGAATTGTAAGGATTTTTCATGGAGAGTATGTTGAGATGGGGGTGAGTTTGTAATGAATCAAAGGATATGGATGGAATTTCCAAAGAAGAGTAAGGGCAAAATGGGAATGATTGTGTTTTATTTCATTAAAAGGAATTAGAATCAAAGAAACCATTCATTTCTCTTCTTCTCCAAGCACAACTTCCCATTCTTCTCCTCTCAACTTCTCTTTTCTTTTAATCAAGGATTTCCAAGGGATTTTGAAGTGATTTGAGGTAGAAAACAACTTAAGGCTTCCTAAGGTAAGGATTTTCCCTTAAGTTGTGTGATTTGAAGATTTTAGTTCATTTTGGTTTTTGAGAGTTTTCATTCTTTTGGTTAAGAGTAGAGAGAATAGCCAAGAGAAACAAGTGGAAAGAAGATTGGTGAAGTCTCTCCATAGCAAGTAAGTAAAACCCAACCCAAGTTGAGATTCATGAAATTTCTTGATTAGGGTTTTGATAGAAATGATGTATGTATGTGATGTGCATGTAATATGCCTTGTATGGAGTATTGAATGGAAATTTCTATGCTTTGTGAATGTTCTTACCTTGCAAATTTGAGAAATGGGTGTTGGTTTGGCAAGGTAGTTGAGATAGAATTTAAGGGGTATTATGGAACCCTTTTTGGAAGTGTTTTCTATGGCGAGGTTATTATGGCTTTGTGAAGGGGTTTTTCCCCATTTTGGATGGTTAGGAAAAGTTTTAGATTCATGACTATGAGATAGTTTTATAGTGCACATGAGTTGTTTGATGAAATGCCTAATAGAGGTTGAGTGGTAGTAATGAACCTTAATTCTTGCAACATTGCATGTTGGCATTTCACAAGTGCATTAGTAGAGATGGATCATCCATGTGCATTGTTATATGCATTGAAAAGTGACCTAAGAAAGAGTAGAAAACTTTGTGTATAGAAATACCCTATGAGTAGAGAGCTTAGTGGGTAAAATTACTCTAAGGGTAGAGAGCATTGAAAAAATGCTACAATAGAATGAGTTAGAAGAGTAGTATAGTTGGGATGATGCTTTGTGATCATCACCCGACCATTATGGGAATCGGATGGATGCTTTGTGATCATCATCCGAATAGCCTTAGAGAGATGGGTCGATGCTTTGTGATCGTCACCCAATGAGTAATAAAAAAGGGGTAGATGCTTTGTGACCACTACCCGATTAGTTAAGAGATATGTAGGTTGATGCTTTGTGATCATCATCCAATGGCTAGTAGAAGCGGGGTGATGCTTTGTGATCATCACCCGATAGTGACTAGAGATGGGTAAATGCTTGGTGATCATTACCCAAAATTCATGAGGAGCGGGTAGGTGCTAGGTGATCTCCACCCGATAGTTAGGAGGAACCGAGTTGGTGCTTTGTGATCCTCGCTCGGTAGTCACTAAGAACGGGTTGGTACTGTGTGAATTCCACCCGATAGCCATAGAGTGAAATGGTCTTTGTGTGAACGCCATACGGCCGTACCTCCCGGTAAGATGAGGCCATGATGTTATTAGAAACAGAAAGCAAGAGATTAGAAAAGGAAAGAATTGAGAGTCACACACGGGGACAGAGGCAGGTTAGAGTTTTACTTCTGAGCATTATTTGTGCTCACCCCGTTATTTTCCTTTGTGGATGCGGGTTCTAGGTGATGTTGCGGTTGGTGGGGCGTCGGCGCGCGGAGCAATAGCTACTTGTTCCCTATTTTGTCTTTTGAAATGCACTTTTATATGATAACTTTTGTGTATAAAAGACATGTGAATTGTAATGAAAAAGAAACTTTTTGGGCCCAATTTTCCATTGTTAATTGCATGCATTATACTAGTTTTCAGAAGGTGTTACAGCGTACCCCCATAGAGATATTGGGAAGTCTGTAAAACTTACCATCGATCGTACCATATCCAATAGGGTACGATTTCTCTTTCAGACACTCCATTAAGCTGGGGTGTATAGGGAGGAGTCAATTTTGAGATGATCCCATTTTCTTTTAAGAACTCTTGAAACTCTGTACTCAAGTATTCACCCCTAAGATCTGATTGTAGTATTTTAATACTCCTTCCTAGTTTGATTTTCTACTTCATTCTTGAATTCTCTGAATTTTTCAAAGGATTCAGATTTGTATTTCATTAAATACAAATACCCATATCGTGACATATCATTTGTAAAGGTAATGAAGTATTCAAATCCTCTCCTCGATAAAATACTGAATGGTCTACACACATCTGTATGTATGAGTCCTAATAGTTCTTTAGCTTGCTCTCCTTTACTCTTAAAGGGAGACTTGGTCATCTTTCCTTAGAGATATGATTCACAAGTTGGATAGGGTTCAGAACCCAATGAGTTTATGATCCCACTTTCTCTAAGCTAGAATTTTAGGATTTGATTCAGATCGAGTTCTTTTATTAGAAATGGTATTGATTGAAGCACGATCATTTAGTTCTAAGACATACAAACCATTTGTATTCACAACTTTACCAACTAAAACATTTCCAAAATGTATTGAACATTCATTTCCATTAAACAGTACATAGTAACCTGCTTTACACAAAGCAGAAATAGAAATGATGTTTCTAGTGGCTTTTTCAAAGTACAACACTTTAAATAAATTCAAAACATGCCCTGAAGGTAGTCTTATTGGGCAAGCCCCCATGGCCTCGGTTGCAACCCATGCCCCATTTTCCATCCTCAAAATGATCTCGCCCTTTGTCACCTTAGAACTATTCTGAAGTACCTGCAAAGACATACAAACATGAGATGTTGCTGCTGAATCTAATATCCAGGAATGACTATTTGAATTAACACTTAATTCATATTCAATCATAAGACATTGGGTCGTACCTGCTTTTCCTTTACCTTTCCTTAGACTTTTCAGGTATTGAGGACAGTTCCTCTTCTAGTGTCCATCTTCTCCATGGTGGAAACACTTTCCCTTTGCATTGGCCTTCTCTGCCTTCGCCACTGGCTTCTTGAAGCTCTTATTCTTGGGTCCAACTTTTGGACCTTTCTTTTGTTGCTTTTTGGGCCTTTTATTGGCCCTGCTGGTGGAGGTGGCAAAGACATCCTCATGTCCTTTCCCTTCACATTCTGCCTATGAAATTCTTGAAGCTCATTTAGCAATTCATGGAAGGTTTCGCTCAATCGTATTGAGATTGTAGTTAGTTATAAACGGTTTATAACTTGAAGGAAGGGATTGAAGAATCAAATTCGCTTTGAGGTGGTCTGGCATGACCACCCCATATCCATCCAGTCGACCTAATCCATTGATCATCTTAATAGTATGATCATCTGGAGGTACCCCTTCCCTCAACTTCATGCTAAAGAGGGATGCATATAACTCATACTCAACCACTCTTGGATTTTCGCTGTACAACTCTTATAGAGTTGTGAGGATATCATAAGCATTCGAAACCTTTTCATGCTTAGTTTGAATGTTCTCTATTCATTATGGCTAGCATGTAATTTCTTGCCTCCTACTATCCTCTCTTAACTTTTCAAAAGCATCAAGCTTAGCTTGTGGAGCATCCGGTCCAATATCAAGTGGAAGAGGTGTTTCCAGGACATAAGCAATCCTTTCGAAATCTAGAACGATTTTGAGATTTCTTAGCCAATCCTTAAGGTTGAGTCCAGTTAACATGTTATTATCCAGTATCTTTAGGAGAACATTGTTGGCCATTTTTTGATTATCTATCACAAAGATGAAACTGCAAAGAAATTTTTTTTTATTAGTGTCTTCTAATCTTTTAAACCTTTTATTGCATAATCAAATTAGCTCCCACTATTTTATTCGAGTCCTACACTCCCTTAAATAGGATCCGAAAATTTTCGTTGGATTAAATTTCTTAGTGGGGAATCAGTTTCTTATTAAATTCAATTAACCTCACATAATAGAATTCTTGGTTAAATTATGTCTAATAAGTAGGAAACTATTTTCCTTTTATACCACTATATAGGATTTGATTCATATTCCTTGTCCTAGCTTCGGATACCTCACATAATAGAATTCTTGGTACCCTAGGTTAGTTAAATCCGAACCATTGTGCTTTCTTAGGATGACATTTTCATCGTGTTCCTCACATAATAGAAATCTTGGTCAAGGTGAAAATATCCATCCAAGAACAAGATCAACTTAATTCTATGATACAAAGATCATATCCCTCACATAATAGAAATCTTGGGATATTAAAATTTATATTAAAGAATTTAGTTATCCCACAATGGGAGACTTGGATTTAATAATTTTTAATTTGGGGAGATTTAGGTTTAACCTTAGTTAATTAATTTTTAACATGCCATGTTTAACTAACTATCCATACATATCACATATATGCATAAATTAAAGCATGTGGGTTGATCATGGGGCTTTTCGAAAATACATCCTAAAGGTAAATTATTTACCCTAATTCTATATCTTTGATTGGATCGTCATCCGGATGCTCTTCGGGTTCCCGTCCACCCGATTCAATTACAAATTGGATCTTAGGCATGCAGGCCCGATTAAAATAAATAAATAAAACTTAATTATTACAAGCCATTTAATAAAAGAATATTACAAACACTTTTGAATATTTTGAAAACTAAATGGTGCCCATGATCAACCCTCTAATCTAATATTCATCCATCACATAAATAAATATTAAACATTCATACCAAATATAATAAACAATTATTTAAAGGTATGAATATAAACAATTTAATATATATATATATATATATATATGCATGTGGTAACTTAATCATAACTTTGGGGCATGCAACAATTACATATTTCAAGGGAATCATTACACAAACACTTTTGTCATATTCCACCCAAAGATATAATAATGAATTTATTATTTAATTATTAACATCATTTTAATACTTTTCACAAAATTCATGCATGGCATAGATAAGTGGGTTTTATTACTCCAAGAGTAATCATTCTATGATACAAGTTACTTTGAATAAAGTAATATTTTTTATGATACATTTATCTTCTCAAAGACAATCATATCATCTTGCATCATCAATTTTTGAAACTATTCAAAAAATCCAAATTATTACATTTCAAAAATATAATAATTTATGTCATGCAATGATGCATTATATGATAATTTAATCAAATTAAATATCATACATTAAAATTACCATCATCATGTATACATAATATCACAATTCATCACATGAATTAATAATCCATAGCTTTTTGCCAACATCATTTTCCACCACTAAACACTTGCAACATTTGCATACTCTTCATATAAAATATACTTTAATCAAATTAAAGGATAACACTTTTAGCATGTCAAAGCATAAACAATTTAATCAAAGTCATGGAAATGAACATGCATGAATATTTCTTTAAATAAATCATCATGCAACATTTCCCAAAACATTATTCACCAATGCATGAATGAGATGACAAATTCTTATGGCAAAAATAGTCATTGCCGAACATGACAAAGAAGAAAACCATAACATACACATGCATGTAGTTCTCAATACATCTCATGCAATAACCATCATCGAAGCATGCTTTAAATCACATTTTAACACATCCAATCATATTAGAGCAAGATGAAAAACATATTTTCATAAAGTAAGGAGATGGCCAAATCACATACATGCATCAAACATGCTTATTCCAACTAAAAACTCATTCAATACAAAGGCATGCTCATTATCAATATTACCATCATTCAAAACACATGAGAATGACATGAAAAATAAACATTTACCTTTGATCAAGGTGTGGTCGAGACATGCATGTAAACAGTTGGGATGGAAAACTCATTTTTGAACCAAAGCACTAACATGCAAACTCAACCATGTATGATGAACATATGAACCACATGGAATAACATGACTTTTGCTCAAAACCAACGTGCATGGAGCTTTTAAGCTCTGATACCATTTGAAAGAAAACAATGAAGAGGTGGTGGAAAATGTAGATAGAAAGCATGAAAGGGTTGGATTAATAGGATTCAACAAAATTTCAAACAAAGCTTGAAAGCATTATACCTTCTCATTGGCTTAAGGTTGATGAAGCCAAGATTCAAAAGGATGAATCCTTCACACTTTAACACCACCTTAAGAGAGTGGCCGAATCCTAAGAGAGAGAGATTGTTTTTCTTTTGAGTGAACAAAATGAAAACCTTAACCTAAAATGCAACCATTTCCATTTATATATACATGGGTCCATTTTGTAATTAGTTGTTTTTCACTTGCATGCCCCAATAAAATCTTATTTTAAAAGAAGCCCAAGTATTTATTAATTTGCCCTTTGAATATCAATATTATTCAAGGGCCCATGTAAACTAAACTAGTTTACATTAACAACCCATAATTTTACCCTTTTGCCCTTTAACTATTAAAAACTTATTTTAGTTCATCTCATTTATCTTAACGCTTTAAGATATAATAATTAAATACAATTAATTATTGCTTAAAATGTCACAAATAATTTTCTATGTAACTATTACCATGGAAATCCTGTTATTACCCTCGGAAGGTGCTAGCCCTCTTCGGATAATCATTTCTCTCTCTTATCCTTCTCTAACTTCTCAACGCTATTGGTGTGACCATGTAGGTCCATTGTGGATTAGCCGTGAGCTAGTTCTGGATGAATATGAAAACCTGTCTAGAGGTCCCAACAACTATGGTAAACATTTAGCAATGTGCTATAGTCCTTAAACCACGATGAAGAAATACTTCATCGAACCCTATTTCAGATCATATGTACCATGTAGGTAAAATCCCTCCATTGATATATCCTGATCGAGTACAGATTCATGGAATGTCAAAATCCTAAACTCAATCTTCTACCGAATCATCGATCAATATGTCCATAACTCATCATCACGAACTTGCTTTCGTATGAATAATAATAGACTCTGGCCAGAGACTCTGATTTATGACATTTATCGACGTTCGTCCAGAACTCGAATCTAGATGGAGTCAGCGGTACTCCTGATCCTATATTTCCGAGTCAATGGATCCCTTCTTGAACCATCATTCGTTTTCGCATATGAACAACGCATGACCAAATAAGCTTTATCATACAACACATGACTAGTCTCGTACTTATACACCGTATGAACCATACACATCCGTATCGGATCCGACCATAATGTCTCAGGTCAAAGGACTACATCATGCACTAATATAACCAAACGATAAATCATTGACTACATGCTTTTCCAAGTGATTTTTCATTATTTGGTCACGTTTGAAAAATGGTTCACCAACCGCTAATCCATACTAATGCCCCAATGACATGACTATCATCGTCATCCGTACTTATATCAACTCATGATATCTTTCGAAAGCATCCAGTATGCCTACTATGCAATATAGTTGCCCAAATTATATTGCTTTTGTAGGGAACCTTTTTTGATAATTCATTTACCGATTAAATGAATCATTTGGAAAATTCATATACATACTTTATTTTAAATGCATGACTGAATAAAGGAAGCAATTTATATATATGAATTGAAGAACTCTTTCTTTTATTATTTATGATATATTGATACAAGACAAAATGATCTGAAATTGACAACACGAATGGTTTCTAGGGCATACATTAATATACACTAACATCGATGTTGAGGTTGTACTCTGGAATCCTGAATTGGTTTGATCTGGGTGACTATTTTCAGTTCTGGTTGGCTGGCGATCATATGGTTTTTTTATTATGCTCGAATTATAGGGAAGGAGTTGATAATGAGGCTCAAATGTTCTGGATTTTGGCTTTCTTTTATTCCGCCTTTGGTGACGATCATCATATCTGGCATGCCTTATCCGGTTTGCCTCATCTTCCTCCAATCTGATTTGGATCACTACTCTGGCTAAGGTGTCTTCCATTGTGGTGTAGTCGAGCTTTGTTAGGTCTTTGTATAGTTCTCCATCTAAGAGGAGACCTTTTCTGAAAGCATCTACCGTTATCTCTGGATTACAAGATGTGATAAAGATTTTTTCTTTATTGAATATGCCGACATACTCTCTTAGTAGCTCCCCCTTCTTCGGGTAGACTCTATATAGGTCGGCTGACAACTTCTCGAGTTTCTATCTGCTGGTGAATTGTTCGATGAAGGTGCTGGTGATTTGGGTGAATGAGCTGATTGAGTTGTTTGGAAGGTTAGTATACCATTGGAGTGCTGGTTCGGAGAGACTGGAGCCAAAACTCTTGCACATGTAGGCTTCCCTCAATGTTCGGGGTATCGAGGTGGCCAACATCAGTTGCTTGTATGAGGCTATGTGGTCATCCGGGTCGGTTGTGCCATTATAAGGCTTCATGCTAGGGATGGTGAATATGTGTGGCATCTCGGCTAGCGCAATTGCATCCACAAAGGGTGAATCGGCATAGCTGTGAGGTTGACTCTTTTTGGTTGGGATTGACACTCAGGTATACGCCTCATCATTGCCTCTATGTCGGCCAATCTTTTGGCTAATATTTGCTCCATGGGTGATGCGGAGGCCACCAGGTCAACTTGGTTGGCTTGGTTTCTCATATGACTCATCCTCGATAAGTTTCGTTGGGTCAAATCACATAGGGTAGTTTGGCAAACCATTCTATCGTGTGCCGCTTGGTAATTCAGATCTCCATTCATTCCTTCGGGTTAGGGTGGTTCCCATTGTGACTGATCGGGTGTTTTGGCCTGCATGGATGGTGAGAGGGGTTATTTGGAAGTCGCTCGATCTGTGGGGATGGATGGACTTGAGCAGGGTGGATTGAAGGTGAGGGAGCCCGCTCGACCCGCGAGGATGAGTCGAGTCGAGTGGGGTTTGGGTAGGAATGGTTGATTGGAGATGAGATGGGATGGCAAAGATGGGTGGCTCTTGTTGTCATAGGCTTTCTGTTACTTGAATGTCTTGATCTCGTGCCTGAAGTGGGTCGACCGAGAGTGGCTCTATTGGCAGTCCTCGCTCAATTGGATTTTAGGCTGAATCATCCACTAGTGATGAATAGAGTTGTTGCGATCTTGTATCCGAGATGGTTAGTCCGTGGTCTGGAGTCTGGAAAGGCTGCATGGATGGAACTGATACGTAGAAATGATTGGGTTGTACCTGACAAGGCTGAAGCTCAAGGTCATAGAACTTAACTTACCTTTTCTTTCAAAGACTAGTTTTCGGCCCGGATGGAGGCGTTTTTGGTCTGGATGGTGGCTTTCTCAACTTCTAGTGCTGCCACCTTGTCTAAGTGCTGTTGCATAAGGGTAGTCAAAGCATCGACTCTGGCCTCGAGACAAGGATTGGTGTTATTTGAATTTTCAGCCATAGAGAGTTTCCTTGCGAAACGGGGTTTAAATAATGAATGATTGCCAGAGACTCTACGGTGGGTGCCAAACTGTAGATGTAAAAAATATACCTTTACAGAAATAAGGTCTAATCCTGTGAGGTTGAGGCCACCAGTCAATCCGTTGCACCTACACACACGAGGAAACAAGCGTGAAGCGAATGGAAAACACTAGGGTGGTGTTTGGCATAGACACTCCGACGCTCAAGTCAGCAAGGCTGAATGAGTATAGTTTAGTGAGGGTTAGGGAAAGAGAAGATTACCAGGAGTGAGAACTAATGGGTTCAAAGGTGTAATGCATGTGTCCTTTGTGAAGAGGGTTGGCCTCTGTTTAAATAGCAATTGTAGGATCTTCGAGTCCTAGTAGGACCGTGGGTCCTTGGAGTTGAGGTTTAGTGAAAAAGGAGAACCTTTGACTCCCTTACCTTAGTGGGAAAAGGAGTCCCAACGGGTCTAAGGCATGGATCTTAGGTGAGTTTAGGATAGTAATGGACCTCTTCGATAAAGTTCGGATAGTCCTGGAGTAAGTAGGAAACCTTGGGCTCCAAGTAGATCCTAAGTCTAGTAGGTGATCTAGGATCAAAGGGCCTAGGCCCATACAAGCTGGTGATGAGGCCTAAGCAAATCATGCCTTTGTTGATTGGGCCTGAGTAGTGAGCAACATGGTAGGTGTACCGAGCGGACCTAATATGCAGACTCTGTGCGGGCCCAATTGGAATTGGGCCATCGGTCCGAGCTTTGTTGAAGGTCTTTGTCTTTGAGGGTCTATTTGGGTCGAGCTTTGTAGTTTTTTTCCCTATTTTTTGCAATGCTTCAATAGAACAATAATGGAGAAAAGATTTGACAAGGTTTACTTCAGGGAAACTACATCCTTAATAAGGTTTACTTCAAGGAAACTACCTCCTTAATAAGACAAAGCTTTATTGAATTTCAAAAACATGAAAACCCTAATAAAATCTAGGGCACTTACTTATAGTTTTAAACCCAATTCTCCTTTTCCATGTTGAAATAGGAGTGAGGTAAATTACCTAGTTGACCCTAATTGAATTAAAAACAGCTTAAGTAAAACTGGAAAATAACGTGCACAACAAGTCCTTATTACTAATGGGAACATCCAACAAAAAATCCTACTCCCTCGTTTCTCTTTAAAAGTCGTTTTAGCCTTATAAATTTTTTTTCAAAATAAATGTCGTTTGGACCAAATGCAACCCTCTCTCTCTTTCTCGAAGTATGCCCCTGTCTCCTCTCTCTCTTTCCCTCACCCCTCATCTCCTCTCTCTCTCTCTCTCTTTCTCTTTCTCTTTAAAAGCCATTTATTTTCTATCAATCATCATTGTCATTTCCCACGCACTTTTAGAGGAAGCAACAAAGAGAAAAAATGTTTACATTAAAAATTAATTTATTAAAAAATGTGCAAAAATTAATTTATTAAAAAACGTGCAATGACTTAATACGACATTTAAAGAGAAACGGAGGGAGTAATACTTAAAAAGAGTCCTAACATCCGTCCGCCCTTAAAATTTTCCCTTGTCCTCAAGGAAAACATTTGAGACCCCTCTGAATTCTGCATTGGTACTACTTTTTCACGGGAATGGTTGGCTTCATTTGCGAAAAAAACCCCTCTTCTTCATTATGAGGCCAATTTCCTTCAACGAAAAAAAATTTCTTGCAGCGATGACCTGGGGCAAACTTCTCATTGCAGTTATAACATAATCCCTTGGCTCGCCATTTCGCTAGCTCAACCGGGTTTAGCCTTTTCACCGGCAGGTTGCCTTCACTGACTGTATTTGTAATAAGGTCCTTTGAATCTTGTGTGACTGCTCTTCTGGCTGCCAGGCTATGTGCTTCATAAAGTCGGGCAAGGCCTATAGCGACCGTCAGAGTCGCTGGCTTGGCGGCTTGAACATCCAGCTTAATTCCTTCTTGTAGACCACTCACAAAACATCCCACTTGTTGCTCCGCCTTTAGTCGTCCCGCTCGAATTAACAATCGTTCAAACTGCATTTGATAATCCTTCACCGTCCCCGTTTGATGTAACTTGGTTAAGTCTCCGAAAAAATCTTGATATTGAGTTGGACCATACCTTACATGAAGACCCTCTTTGAAAGCTTCCTACGACACGATTTCTTGCTCCTCTTTCATTAATTGATACCATAACTGCGCATCTTCTTCCAAATTGGACGTGGCGAGGGGTACATGCTCCTCCTCCGGTGTCTGATGGAAATAAAAAAATTGATCAGCCCTACAAACCCAACTCGTCAGGTCCTCTGATCCATTGAACCTGGGAAAATCCAGTTTCACCATTTTGGGAAGATAGGAACTGGATCCGGCTGCCGCTGATGTACTGGCAGAATTACCTCCACCATTAGACCGCCCGCTTTTTCTTTGCATGCTGTTCGACGTCCCTTCCTGTTCCTAGCTAACGCGATCCAATATAGTATTCATAGCGGCAAACAGTTCCTGCATAGAGTCCATTATCGCTCGAAACTTCTTTCCTTCTTCCTCCTCCAAACTTCCCACTTCCGATTCAAGTCGCTCTAACCGTTGCTCAGCCATGCCTGGCTCTGATACCAATCTGTTATGTGCGTGGCTGGATTGCCTTGTGCAAGGAAAGGATTGATCTCATGGGCTGAGCACGTTACCTTGGCACAACAAACGTAACTCAGAATTGCCCTTGGATTGGTTTCTTTTCCCTATTTTTGCGGTGCTTCAGCAGAACAATAATGTAGAAAAGATTTGATAAGGTTTACTTCGAGGGAACCTACTTCCTTAATAAGCCAAAGCTTTATTGAATTTAAAAAACATGAAAACTCTAATGCAATCTACGGCACTTAATTCATACCCAATTCTCTTTTTCCATGTTGAAATCGGAGTGAGGTAAATTACCTAGTTGATCCTAACTGAATTAAAAACAACTTAAGTAAAACTGGAAAAGTAACTTGGACAACAAGTCTTTATTCCTAATGGCAACATCCAACAAAAAATTGTAATACTCAAAGAGTCCTAACACATGCTCTATTCTTGTAGTAAAAAGACAGCTTAAAAAGGGTTGTCATCTGGTTCAGAAATGCAAACCCCAGCCTTCCTTCTACACCTACAGATTTTGTTCCAAAATTTTATCCAATCTCTATTAACAGAACATCTAGATAAAGCCATATCGCACTTAAACAAAGTTAAATATGACACATGTAATTCTTTAAAAACCGATGAGCAATATGAATAGAGTTGTGCAGGCAAAACTGAAGCGAATGTCTTCTGCATCCTTCAAAAAAAAAAAAAAAGCTTATATAGGATGAAATTTGGCTTTTAAACCGTTTTAACTTTAATTCAAAATGCATGTAATGAGTCTTAACGACTATGGAGTAACTTGGATGGGCATTATGGACTTTTCAGTTTTGTTTGTTCCACTTTCCTGTTATAAAACATTCTTCAAGGGAAGGCAGTTGAATTTATATGGACAGTGATTAAATGAATTCAAACCTCTAGATAATTGAGGCCCAATCCAAAAGCCACACTTGATTTGGGCAAATACGACTGCCCACAAGGAATAGGCTAAGATATGGCTTTAAAGTGGACTGGCCACAAAACAAATGGCTTTGAGAAGCCCTATGCTATGAAAATGAAAGTCACTTTCATTCAAAAGAAAACACTTAGCTTATATTATATATTAAAATGACTTTCGGCTTGACTTAAGAGATTGGTGGGTTAGGAATTTCCAAAAGAAAAAATAAATTACAACTACAACTAGTACCCAGTACCCACTTCCCTAAAAAGCTCCTTCTTTGCTCGACCTAAGATTCCATTTCTCCATTAGTAGTAATACCTCAATCTGAATGTTAACGTGCTTACTTCCAATTACATTACATGTCCATTTTATTATTTATTTATTTTTGCAATGAAAATTAAACGAAAGATAAAATAGAAATTTATTTATCTATTTATTGAAGGCGAAGAATTGAGTGTTAGATGTTAAATGAGCAAACAGTTGGTGACAAACTGTTAAACAGTTGATTAAAATAGGAATAACGTACATATATCAATATCATAAAATATACTTAGGCAATTAAGATTTTTGTGTTTATTGGTCTTTGAGTTCAATTCAATTTTTGAATATATTATTTAAGTTTTTGAGTTTAATTCTTTTTATTATTATTATTATTCAAGGTCTTTAATTCAATTCACTTTGATTGGAAATAAGGGTGGCAGTTGAAAGTTTATTGATCTTTAACTTTAAGATCTTATAAATTAGTTAAAATATGTATAAATTGGATTGATATACTTTCCATTATAAAAACAAATTATAAATCTTTTATTTAAAAATAAATCATAATGAGTAATTATGTCAAATACTCGGTCTCCCCTTTCTTACATCATTCACATGATGCACATTGTCTCAATATCTTTTTTTAATAAATTTGTTGGATTCACTATTACAATACTTTTTAAACAAGTATTTTGGAAAAAAGGTAAAATTGAGTTGTGTTGGTTGGGTTATCTTTGAAAAAAAAAAAAGTAATTATTAATGTTTTGAGAATTTGGATAAAATAGAATTGAATTTTGACAATATTAAAACAAATATATTTTTTTATTTTTAGGATTGAATAGTAAAATAAGATATAGTAATGACAGTGAACCAAAGAGGGGTTAATATGGACTGTGTTTGTTTTCCTATTTTTATCTATCTTATTCGAAATATATTTTTATTTGTTTCTCTATTTTCAAAATTTAATTATATTTTATTTAATTCAAAATATTTAGATTTTTTAACCCCTTTAAATTTGTTAATTTAACTGAACACCCCCTTTAATGTTAAAAGTTTATAAATTGATAAAAACACTCTCACCCATCCACATATTTCTTACAAAATCGATCATCACATGATACCTTTAATGTTAAAAGTTTATAAATTGACAAAAACACTCCCACATATACCTGACAAAATCGATCACCACCGTTGATATTTAATGTGTAAGTAGAGATATTTTTGTTAATTTTAAAACTTTTATTATAAGAGATATTTAAGTAAATAAACAAATGTAAGAAGATTGATTATATCAGATACATTTTTGAATTCCAAATCATATCTTCTTAATAATAAATCAACTTAGTTTTTTCAAAAACACTAACCAAAATAATAAGACAAATACTGTGCATGCCGGTGAAGTGGGAAAGTAGATGATATTTAGTAAATGGAAGAAGGAAACTGTGGTTGAAAAGCACTTGATGACTGGTCCCCCTTTTAAAGCCATAAATCTAAGTGCTGTGCTGATTGCCGAAAACAAAGAGAGAGAGAAGTCAAGGAATCCCAAGAGAGAGAGAAAGGTTAGTAAAAAAATATCAGAAAAAGAAACAGAGACAATGATGTAATGTAATTGTATGGTATGTTATGGCTTCGGCTTTGGTGGTGATAACTCAACGAGAGTGTTATGTTTTTTGTCCCCACTAGTTTGATTCTTTCTCTTACATATCTTCTTCCTAAATCTATCTTACCTCAACATATCTTTCTCTTTCTTTTTTAGTTATTTTTGTTTTGGAGCTGCACCAGATTTTGTGATGGTAGATTCTAGAATGGCTTCTCTGATCCTGGTACTTTATGAAATTTTCATTTCTTGTTTTCTTTTCTTTTTCCTTCTATAATGTTACTGTATCGTTAGTGTATGTGTAGCTTACTTTATGCTCTATTTTATTCAAGTTTATCTCCAAGTTCAGATGTCTTTTATTTATGAAGTGTTGCCAGTAATTTCATTGTCCTTACTATTTTTTGAACTAGTGTTCGTTGAAGAATTCTGCGTTTAAAATTCATAATAAGAGAGAAAAAGGATTGTGCGCAATATGGGTTTTTCATCCTTCTATCAGTTTGCTAACATTCCCCACATAGCAAAAGAAACCAACCCATTTGATCCCATGGAAGAGTTTGTTGTTTTAATGCTAGGAAGTAAGTGGTAATACCTAGTTTCTGTTAAGCCTCTTGATGTTCTATTTTTTTCCTTTGGGAAATAATTGAATCTTGACGAAAAAGGATACTCTTGTTGCTGAGCCCAACGGTTGAAATAATGGAGAATAATCAGAATTCACTGATTGTCTACCATTAATTTGGGAGTGGGTGCATTATCTGAATTTTTGGACAAACCCAATTAATTATATTATCCTTCAGTTTTAAATTGTATGCATTGGGATCCATGCTTTTGGTACCTGTTGTCCTCTAATGGTATAAGATGGCATAATCCTTCCAAGAAACAATGTTTAAAGCAAGAGGAAGTAATCAAGTGGTGGAAATCGCCCATGTGATTGATTGGTGTTTCTCACAAATATTGTAGAATTTCTTATCTCGCTCATTGTGGTGGCGCTAGCATGGTAGAAAGGAAAAGTATTTCAAGTAGGTTTAGCTTTGGCAATTAAGATAATTCTGGTTTAGTTCAGTTTGACTTTTATGGTTGTTAAAATATGTTATTTATTTTGAAGTTGGTTCTTGTTCTGAAATAACTGAGGTGGTCTCGTTCGTTATTTAACTGAGAGAAGATTATAACTTCTGAGAGTAGCTGATGTTTGTTAGAAAAAATCCTACCTCTCTTGTAACTGGCATTTCTTTGTGGGAGCGATACAGGGACTGAGCACAAAGTACAGTGTACAAAATCCTTGCAAGCCTTATTTTTTTCCAAGGATGCAGCAATTAAGGAATCTGATCTGAGGTAACTTTAATAGCCAATTACGCCAAGGAGAAAATGTTGATGCAAGGAGATTTTGATATGAATTCTGTGCATGCATACACTGATTCACTTAAAGAAGCTTTGAAACACACAATGCTCAATCAGGAGGTCATATTTAGGAACCAGGTATGAGAATGCTATTGCATCACCGTATTTGGACTTTTTTTTTGTCTTTTGTTGATTGAGTTGATATTGAGCTCTCTGCTCTGCGTCACAACCTTTGGTTCTGTTGTGTGTCTCAAAAATTAGAATTTCTTGCCAACTGGGTGGTGGCTTAAAACAATTGCAATTGCATTTCATGGTTTTCTTTTTTCTTTTTTTTTTTTTTTTAATTGGATGATACTCTTGAATATATGGCTCTTCAATCTTACTGGAAAACAGACCACGAGGACCTGCATATTATAAATATCCTTACACATAAAAGAAATCATGACTTCTCCTCTATATTTTATGCTCTTTGATAGTGTGATTTTTCTTCAGGTACATGAACTCCATCACTTATATATGGTGCAAATTACGCTGATGAAAAATCTAGGCTGCAAAGAGTTTGATAGATACATTTCGGGGATAGATAGCGCACAATCATCACTGATGCCTCCCATAAATCTTATAAGAGATGTATCATTGCTGAAAGAAACAAGACTTTCCACAATTCCAATGGTAAATGAAGCTGTCAAATTTTGTCATGTTACAGAGTTTGATCCATTCTAAGCATGTGGGATGGTTTTATATTCTTGTGAATTGTTGTTTTCTTACTTTTTCTTTTTGTGTGATTTTTGCTTTTGGAATAAATCAAGTTTTGGGGCTTACCATCATTAGAAGAGACCTTGTAATGATTTGACTCCTAACAGTTTCTTGGTTTTACCTCAATTAGTTGTACAATTAGTGCTCTTCAGTAACCACATAGCTCCTGTCATGTGCATGGCACTGATTTTATGCCTGTCCTCCATGGAAGAATCAATGACTGGCACATTTTTTTTTTAATTATTCTGAAGAGAAAAAATGTTTCTGTAGCTCATATATATCTTTGCATGTCTTTCAGGGTGGCCTCCTCACGATCTTTGAGCCAGGAGTTATCAGGAGAGTGGGGTATGGACTGGAAGCTTCAGCAGATGTCTTTTGATCTTCAACTTCCTGCTGATCTGTACAGCAGCCTTGCTGACAAGGATTTTCCAAACAAAAGGAATGTCTTAGATCTCTTAAAAGATACCTCAGACAGTTGTGCTGGTAACATATCAGATGCTGTGGATTTGACCCTTTCCCTCAGTCTTGGAGAGGACAGCAGGAGAAGAGAAGGCGCAAAGAAAACTATCTCTTGTCCTCAAGCTGTCATCAATTTAGAAGATTCAACTGAGGGGATAAATAGCAATGAAGTGGAACATGCACCTTCTCTGGGCTGTATTCCTTCAATCACATCCGCTGGGGGAAAGCTTGAGTCACATGAGTCCATATTATCTGATCCAACAACCCCAAGCTGTGTGAAGCAAGATATATCTCACAATTTTGCAGATAGTAGCTCTATTGTAAATAGCCATCAATGCTGTCAAGAGCAGCACGCTTACAATCAAGGTAATGATGATTTATGCATGTGAAACTATTTGTACCTTTATAAGTACCAGCTTTAATCTCTGAGCTTTTAGTCTTTGCAATTTGAACATACTGTTAGTTATGGCAAATTAAAATTCCTGTTCATTGGTCCAATTGCAGAAATTAAAGAGTCCAAGAATGATAGCCAGTGTAACTATATGTCCTTGGATAAGCACCAAAAACTCGCTTCATATGAAGCTAGGGTCATGGACCTGAACAACATAGACCTTAATGACTCATCCTATCACTCAAATGATCCTATGGTGACCTATCCTTCAACTGGTAGCTCATCAGGTGGTTATCGTGAAATAGTTGGCAAGGATAAAGAAGAGTCTTATCGAACCACAATTTGGAGAAAAGAAATTAATGACTGCTCAAATGAAACATCTGGCATGTGTCAACAAGATGTCACTGTAAATTTTGCTCTGACAAATCCAGATAACAAAAATAAGATAACAGAACTATGGCATAGCGATTCCAAGCTCAGTGGAGTGTGTGAAACAGAAGCAAGTGTCGGGGCTCTCAAGTCTGTTTTTGGGCTGCCAATGGACCTCTGTGAAGAACATGGCAGCTGTTGTAGTGACCTTAAGAGTAAAAAGGATAAGTCGATGTCAGAAAGCCGAAGTGAGCTTTTAAATGATCTGAATAATACATGTGAAGTCGCTACACAAGTGAGCTGTGAGATGAGTGAAGTAGAAGACACTGTATATCTGTGTTCTGGTCGAAATCAAAATCCAGGTCAAGATAAACATGAAAATAAATCTTCAGCTTCATACATGTCTTGCTGTACTGTTGATAATGTACCTAAGACCACTGAATCTGGGATTGAAGCAGGAAATTCTAGTATTCCTCCTTCTGATCAGTTATCAGAAACCTGCATGCACTCCCAAGTTGCAAAAATCTTATCAGGTGGGCAGGACCAAAGATCTCCCAACTGTAGTGAATTTCAACAAGAATTCATCAATGACAAAGAAGAAACAGCTAAACAGGATATATTGGTCCAAAGCGCAGCTGAATCACTTATCTCCATGTTGAATTCAGCTTGTTCTCAAGATTATTCAACCAGAACAGGGTCCAATGAGATAATAAATGAGGAGAGTGAGCAGCCACAGAGCTCTTCTGATTCTTTTGAGTTAATAGCTCTGAAGCTAACGGAAAGCAGTTCTGGTGATTTTTCAGTGTCATCAAAGCCATTTGAACTAAATGATGTAGATAAAAACAATATTGGTGTCAAGTGGAGAAGGGGGAGGAGAATGAAAGATTTTCAAAAAGACATATTGCCTGTTCTGGTGTCTCTCTCCAGACATGAAATTTGTGAAGATATAAACATTATGGAGGGAGTCTTAAGATCTAAAGAATACCGGAAAAACAGAGCCAAATTGGCTGATGAGGAGAGCTGGTGTTTGCCATCAAAAAGTAGACGCACAAGATACAATTATACTCGGCAAAGAAATTTTTTATAAAACATCAAGTTTACGTTCAGCTGTGATTTATATCTTACCATAAATTTATTGTGGAACTTGTTAGTAGTAAATTATTTAGATGCTTACTGTTAAATGAGATTTTTTGTAGGGTTTGATTGTTACTAATGCATTTTGTTTCCTCTTTATCTTTCCGTAAGTAGCTTCTCTGAAAATGAGAAACAAAAATAACTATGTTTCATTTATGCCAGATCATTGATAGCCTTGTGTACATTACAGTTAATAGTATGCATCCTAAATGAAGTAGCATCACCACCATGACAAGGTATGGCTATTGCTTCAGCAGATACAGATAGTCCAGCCGGATTTTTTGCTTCTGTAAGAATTTTCAGATTGAGATTTCTAAGTTAATGCAATCTGCAAAAGTAGAGTCAAATTGGATGTTTTCTACCTTTGGTCTTGGTAGAAGCAAATCCTTCTTCCCATATTCTTAGAATTTTTACTAGTTTCAAAAGTATTAGATTGAATTTTTGAGTTAAAGCAGAATTATATTCTCTTCATTAGTACTGTGCTTAAACAAATAGAAAGGAATGGTGTATTTTGTTGTGAATATGCTAAAAATAAACCGTAAAAGAGGGGCTTTGGTATCAAGCCAAAGAATTTTCACTTTATACTTCAGTCAGCTATGATTGGCCAAAGCTTGCCTACAACTTAATTATACTGCTGAAATGGTCCTGCTTAAGAAAGCAACATTTATCTCACTACATTCTCCTAATATAGAGCTGTGTCTAACACAAAAACATTAGATACATGCACAATTCCGATACGGGAATTTCTTTAATTTATCTGAAAGTCCGGGAATTATTGAATACAAATCCTTTCTATGCCTCTTCTGACCATACTTGTGAATGATTGAATTGTCTTAAAATCAACAATGATTGATTGATCCTATAAATCCTAATCATACAACATCATAAAATGTAACTGACATAAACAAAATAAATTGATTATCATATGATTTCCTGGAATTGATAGTTACAGCAAAATAAAGAAAGAAACAATGGGAGGGGAGTAGAGGCAAAGGCATTAAAGACCATCCTTCAGGGACAAGCATGTTTCAATAATGGATGTAAAAGGGATAAAAGCCAATTGAGTGAGAGAGACTGCTTCCAAATGTTGGTTGGTTGGCTGGTTAGTGGATTGGATTCATGGGCAAGTGGAAAATGCCCGTATGAATCCAAACTTCTTCACCTAAATCTTTGAATCTTTGTGTGTCTTCTTATGTATTTATAAATACCCCCCAACCCACATTATATATTGTGGGATAATTTATAATACTCTAAGGGGCGTTTGGTTTCAAGAACGTTAAATTACTGAGAATGTTGGATTATTGGAAAGATAAATTATTTTGGAAGATTATTGAGAATTTTTAGAAAAATGTGTTTGGTTAGTTGGTGGGTATATTATATTAATATGTTTGGTTATGGGGAATAAATTGGTGGGTATGTATTTAAATTACCAAATTGTCCCCTTTTCAAATATTAATATAATATTATTTTTATTATTAATTTTTGAATAATTTCATTAACCTCCAATATTTCAGATTTAGTTAAAACACCCCCGCTTATATAAAACTTTAATTTATTATGAAATCACCCCCACCACCGCAGACCACCAGCCAGTGTAAGTCTCAAAGAAAGTCCCCATCAACTTGTGATACCATGACCAGGCTTTGCTATGGCCGTTTTTGGCCATATTGATGGCCGAAAACGACCATATCAGTCTGGAAATGGTCAGATCGATGGATATGGCAGTTAACGGCCAGATCCCTGACCATTATTGACCAAATCTGGATGAGATCTAGCCGTTAATAACCATGGATCTGGTCGTTAGCGGCCAGATCTATTCCAGCCAGATCTGGCTTGATATGGCCTTTTTCGGCTATCCCGGAGTCTCCCACCAAAGTCTCGTTCTTTTTTAGGGACTTCGGTGATTTTCTAGCGGTGGCCCATGGTGGTTGGCCCGCTGTTAGCGGTGGTGGTTGGGTGGCAGTGGTGGTGGTGGTGGTGGTTGGGTGATAGTGATTGTCTGTAAATTATTTTAAATATAAGGGCATTATTGTCCAAAATTTTAATTAATCAAGGGTAAAATTAAAATAGGATATTAATGTAAATTTGTTTTAAGTTGGGGTATTATTGTTCCAAAATTTTTTATTAATAAGGGATAAAATTATAACAAAAAAAGATAACCCCGGTAATCTCAAAATACCTAAGAAAATGGAGGTAATCAGATTACCTCCAATATTACCAATAGTAACCACTATTGGTATTTGAAGATAACCGGTATCTTATATTACTTGATAACCAAACATGGTAATCAAGTAATATAAGATGACATTATCCCCAGTAATTCCATATAAACCCCAACCAAACGCCCCTAAACTTTATTCTTGTTTAATTTTAAAATTCCATAATATACCCTTATTTAATGTAGTACCTTTTTTAGTCATTTTATAATAAAATGTACTTATAAGCCACATTATACCAAACACGTCAACTACTTATCAGTCACTTATAAGTACTTTAATCAAACACATTTGAACTTAAAATTTCAAATGCTTATAAGCTAATTTTCATAAACTCAAACAAACACCTCCCCCATGGTAATCAAGTAATATAAGATAACATTATCCCCGGTAATTCTATATAAACCCCAACCAAACGCCCTTAAACATTATCTGTTTGTTTCTTACGTGGTTTACGTTCCGTGTATCCTAAAGGTGAAGCCGGCTAATAGCATATCAACCTTCTCAGGAAATTACAGAAACAGTTAAGAAAATTTTCACAAAAATTTGGTCTTTTTGCTCAGTTATGTACTAAATAAAACATATTTTTTATTATTTGGTTGTTTCTGGTACGAAGATTTTTCAGAAGTAAAGTTTAAGGATATTGACTCTTAAACTGTGGAGTGCTTCTGATTTTGCTCTGCCTGAGGTTTAGATAATCTATGAAAGAAGCTTCAAGCGTCTTTGTTTCAATGACCCCGAGATGGGAATTCCAAGTTCATGAAATAGCTCAAAGCAGTTTTAGAAGTGCTAGCCACCTATTTAGTTATATTTCTAATCAAAATCAGAAGAGAAGCATTCAAGAAGTAAGTCTTATTGCTGAAGATGCTGTAAATGGATTGAAAAAATTGGTTACACTTCTCGATCGATCAATGCAGCAGCAGCCTGATTGCAAGAGGACCAGGAGGGGTCCTTTGCCATATTCCAATAACATAAATCCAATTCAATTCATGGATAGTCCTGTCTCTATGTCTTAGAATTCTGTTTCCTACTCAAACCATTCACAAATAATTAGACAGCTAATCCCTCTCCAGAGTATTCAATCAAGTAGTGCTTTGATTCCCACCAATGGTTTCAACTTATACAGTCAGACTGATCCTGTGGACTCGGTCAAATTGATGATGAGGTTGAACCATTCTTCACAACATGTTCACAGAAAGATAATTCATCACTCTTACTCATCATCGGAAGTTGTGGGTTCTGAGGATGAGCCCTCTATTTTGTCTTCCAAGGAGCAAGACTGGCACAGCATGTGTAGCCTTCAACTGGTGGATATCACTGCTCCAGGCGAAGGTAAAATCTTATTAATCAATCAATTTCTTACCACTCATAGATTTTTCCAAAATCTCACTTGTTCCTTAAGCTAAGTTTTTTATTTCTGTTTATCTATTTTGAGTCATATTTGAAATATGGACAGGAAGGCTGAAAATAAAGAAAACTATTCGAGTTCCAGCTGTGAGCAATAAACTAGCTGATATACCTCCCGATGATTATTCATGGAGAAAATATGGACAGAAGCCTATTAAAGGATCTCCACATCCTAGGTATGCTCATGTTTTTATTTATTCATTTTCATCATTCTATTGTATAACCTTCTAATCAGTTCATAGCAAGGATTCAAAATTCCATTTTATTTTTCTTTGTACAGTTGCTTTCCTCTCCTGGACTGTGACATGTTTTTGCTCTTGTAAATTTATCAAATTTAAAACTTTGTTTGTATGATTCTAGGTTCAGGTGTTTCTTTTATTTGCTGAAAAGAAAAGAGAAAACATTTTTCTTAGTGATTATCTATTAATTAGAAGAAAATCTGGTTGTGTAAGATTCCAAGATCCTTTTCATTGAGATTATGAAGTAACTTATATTAATTTTAATTGTAAAAAGGTTTTATTTAACGAAACTCAGTTACTTACCTAACTAAAAGTTTAAATGAAAATGAAGATCAAAACATGTGGGTAAGCTATTGGGACAATAATATTAACATTTTTGATGGTTTATATTCAAAGGAGCTATTACAAATGCAGCGGGATGAGGGGCTGCCCTGCTAGAAAACATGTTGAACGATGTGTGGAGGATCCTTCCAAGTTGGTCGTCACTTATGAAGGAGACCATAATCACCTGATAAGTCGGTGAACAGGGTCTAGTTAAGTAGATGCTTCTGTTTTTGGTGTAATCAGAATGCGAAAATAATAATAATAATGTGTCGTAAATGTATACATTTGCCATTTACATATTAAAGTTTGAGTTCGAGATTTTAGCAATCTCTTTACTGGATGGGCCAAGTGAACTCCTATTTTGAACTTTATTTACCAACAAAAAAGGCCTCTACTCTAAAGCATCCAAATAGTCAAAGCGGAGTTGGCCCTTAAACTTTTGATTAAACAAATATTTTGTTGGTAATAAAGAACATGTAAATCTGAGATATGCTATAATTATGGGCTTTTATATAAAGTGTTCATGTGGATTGATGGGCTTTGTCGAGATGTTTGTTGATGGTTTCAACAAATTCTAGAAAGAAGATCTGAGAGAGAGTGAGTGAGGTCCAGTAAAGGAAACACTTGTTTTTTAAGTCATTGGATACTCTTTTAATTACTCAGTAGAATGGATGAATAAAAATCTTGGAAAAAATAGTTAAAAGATCCTCTTATGATTAAATTGTAGAATGAATGATTAAGGTCCTTTAAGCGATATGAGTAATTAGATTTAGATTAATAAAAAAAAAGCATCATCTTCGTCTGTAGGCCCAATATTGATGGAATTTCAACAGGGGCTGGGCCATCTTCTATGTTATTTGTTAGTGTTACATTAATAATCATTATCAACTACATTACTCAATAAATATAACACAAAAGAGATTAGTGCTAGGCAGCTTCTGCTCTATGTACATTTATGTTTAATCCACTTTTTTTTTTAATTAAAAATATATATATATATAAGAACCTATTTTTGATTAATATTAATCCAAACTACTGAGAGGAATGATAATTGAAACTGGTAGTAGAGGAATGTTGTGGATCCATTTACATACTCTTTTGGTAAAAGTATTAAAGTCTCGAATCAATCATTTTCAGGAAACTTCCCTGAATTATTTTTTGTTTAAACAATTGATACTTGCCTTAATTAGTAAACTTAACTACTATGAATAGAAAACTACATTAAATATTTAAATGTCATTAACTAATTAAATCTTGCCTTAATTAAAAAATCATAAATTTGATGTGTTACTATCTAAAATTGATTGCTAAATCAGAGTCTTAATTCTGGATTTTATAAATTTTGTGTTAGTCTACCAAAGAATATTTAGGTCTTATCCTAGTTCCTAGTACACATTCTAATTCTAATTCTCATTCTTCTTTTAAGAAATAGATTTTAATGAATCTATTGTACTTACTTTGTGACTTTTGGCATATATATATATATATATATATATATATATATATATATATATATATATATATATATATATGTGTGTGTGTGTGTGTGTGTGTGTGTGTGTGTGTGTGTGTGTGTGTGTGTGTGTGTGCGTGCGCGTGCGCGCGTGTGTGTTCCCTTTATGAGGAATCTACCATCTTTTTTTTTTTTTTTTTTTTTTAACCATCATTTTGGCACTATCAATACAATGTCGTTAAAAGAAATAGATTAAAAAGAAATGCAAGAGAAAAATAAAATGTTGAGTGAGATGTAAAATATTTGTTTGTTGATAAAATATAGGGTAAATAATTTTTTCCCACCCAAAGGTTTGCCTTAATGACACTTTTCCACCCAAAAAGTTTCAAAATATCACTTTCCCTTCCAAAGTTTATATTCCGTTACTATTGAAAGCGATTTCGACGGTAAAAATTCTCTCTGTCATTACTATTTGAACCTTCAGTCTCCTCTCTACAAAACTCTTTAACCGCAATACCTGATTTCTTGTCGATTATTAGTCACCATAAAGTTAGAGTTTTCTGTTTCTAGTTGATTTCGGGCTGATTTCGGGGACGAATATGCAATCGATCACCACCATTCAATCCACTGACCTTCACTCTACAAAACCCTCCTACCTTGGTTCCTAGTAACTCACTGAATGCCAACTGAGAAAATGAAATGTATTTTGGGATATTAAAAAAATATAAACTTTGGATAGGAAAGTGTTATTTTAAAATTTTTTGGGTAGAAAAGTGTCATTAACACAAACCTTGGGTGGGAAAAGGTCCTTTACTCTAAGATATATGTATTCAAAGGCAACCATTATTGCCTTCTTGGTCATAAAAGATTTCTAAATTTGGAGAGAAGTTGTGAAAAGTGACAATGAGATACAAAAAGTACAATTACAGAAAGAAGGAAAGAAAGAAAGAAAGAAAGAAAGACAGGGCTAAAAGCGTATTTAGCGCTTCCCATAGATTCCATTGCTGCTTCTGTAGGGACAACAATATCTCAAAAAGATCCCTTTTTTATGTGGTACTCTTCCGTTCCCTTTCCCCTTTTCCGCCTTGGGTTTTTCACATTTTACTATTTGACAAATATAAATAAATAAAACATAATATCTTGAAGGGTTTATTTAGTTAAAACCCCTATAAGAAATATAACGAATTTTTAAAAGTATTAAAAACACTCCTAATTAAAGTATTATTTTAAAAATATTTTTAGGGACATATTATATTTGAAAGGCTTATATATATATATATATATATATATTAAAAGATGAAGCTTTTCTTCAAGGGTAAACAAATACCCAAGTTGTCAGTTGAGAGTTGAGACAAAAACACAAATACTGTTAATTTCAATATTAATGTATAGTCCCCACCAAATAACAAAACAAAACCCACCTTCCCTTCCATGTTTTCTACCTATCTTTATTTTCATGCTTGTGAAGTTCTTCCAATTTTATTTCTTTTTTCCTTCCTCTTTTTCTTCCAATTTATACAAGAAAAGCGTTGGCTAATGGTAAGTCAACCTTATACCATTAAGGAATGTCATGTGTCGATTGCCTATTGAGTCACCTGTTAATAGATCTAAGAAACCCTAGCACTATATAAAGAAAGGGTACTCCACTCCATTTTTTATTGTTATTGAGTTCTAGGGCAAAACTCTTACCCAACATCCTCACCAAAAGCTCAATAAGACTAATACCAATCTGCACATTATTGACTTAAATGTCAGAGAGTTCACACCAATAAAACACCTTACTAACTGAACTATTTGCTCTTTTTATTTTGTTTTACAGTTTGTGAAACAATGAAAGTTAGATTGACCCAAGGAAGAAGATGAATATGAAGTCTTGTGATTTTACTAGTTAACCCTCAGATCATTTTTTTGGGTGTTAAACATTAACCTTTGATTTTTAACTTTCCTCCCATCGACCTCTTATGTTTACTTGTTAGATAGCTTCATTATGTATCTTCAATCAATGGGCTAATTAACTCATTTATACATGTTAAAATAATATTTACAATTAGTTGAATGAATCTATTTAAATGATTCCACTCGGATCACTAATTATTAAGAGTGCATTGATCAATTTCATTAACATATGTCAATTCAATATATATTTTTTTCAATAAAAAAAAAAAAATCTATAATAGAAATGAGTGCATCACATTATTTGTATACATTCATTAGTAGAATCATGTTATACATGGCAATTTCATTTATCCAAGTTCAAGTAAACGAGACATATCCCAATTAAAACTTATTCTAATTATATTGTTGACAACAGACAAAATTTGAAAATTTGAATTGACTATATAACATATAGTTCAAAGTTAGGCAATGTACACATTCATTTAGTGGAAAAACAAAATGCAGTTGTTATAATAATTGAGTAGAAAAAGGATTTAATGAACAGAATGGAATTATAAGTTTAAGTTGATGTGGTGTCCCAGTGTCTCTTCCGCTTATTGCGCCTTATTTAAGTCAATTAGATGGAGGAAGATTAGACGTAGCTAGATGACCCAAATACATTTCTCTTTCATTAATTGTGTTTTATGATCTTTCAGTTTGACAGACATTTGTGTTTGGTTTATTTTGCCAACAACCTCATTTCTTGTTGCTTTATTCTTATTTAATTCTGACTTCTGAATCTGAGTTGTTATATACACCACTAAATGCCAAAATCAAATTGCTATGTCTTGTCTAAACTTAAAAAAAATAGATGTTTGAGAAATAGGAGTATTGGGTGGGATGGGATACAACTATTGTTTTAAAATTACTCTTCACCCTATGTTTGGACTATTTAAATGAAGGATGGGACTCCGCAATATTTTAATTCCAAATAAAAAATAAGACAGACATTATATTGAATAAACTAATAAATATGTTTATTTCATATGATAAAAAATTATTTAATATAATTGAAATTAATGTTTAAAAAAACATTTCTCATTTAGTTTTACCAATTACCACAATTAATTAATCACATAAATATCATAAATGTTGATATAAATAACTTAATTCATAGATACACATATCATAAATTTAATATTATTAAAATGTTAATTGGTTATGATTAAAATTAAGATAACATTGATACGATTATTAGTAAAATTATCAATTAATAATTTTTTTAATAATATAAAAATTATATTTTTTAATTTTAATTTTAAATTCATAACATAATAAATATTCTTAAATTTGTAATTTTTCTTGTCATTAAATACATATACTTATCACTATTTATCTAATATATAGGTTAATTAACTTATTTTACATATAAATTGTTTGTGAAAATTTAATAATTCAAATATATATTAAATTAATTTTTAAAATCTTTTTAATTAAATTTTTTTTAATCTAAAATTTTATCTAGTCCAATGCCACACCAATCGTAAGACAACATTGTAGGATTTCATATTTGAATTTGAGAATTGTATTTCGCTATAATAGATAAATCCAATTTATACATTGTAAAGTTGACCTACCTTGGATACTAGTTAATTACATATTTTTACAATTAAGAAGAATAACAGCTATGAATAGATAAAATAAGGAAAGAAATAAAGGAAAAAATTGTTTACAATCAACTAAACTAAATCTGTCATCAATCCACAGATTTGATTTAATTCTGTCATTAATTATTTTGATTTATAATCCACTTTTTCCAATTTGTATCAACGTAGGCTTTCACAAGGAGATGTTCATTCCTTTTGAAGAACAATCCTTTACCTACTGTAGCCTTTAAGTAGCTCATAATTCTTTTAAAAACTTCAAGATGACACTCTAATGGAGAGTGTATGAATTAACTGATGGGGTTAAAAAAAGTTGCCGAACACACACATCATGCAATAATTCGGATAACTCTAAAACATGTCCCAAGATCAACTAAAATGAGATATTTAAACTAGATATGTGAAGATTTGTTACCTCTCAGTAAAGTTTCAGCACTAATGGACCTTCTTAAGATATATTTGAAGCTTCCTAGGCGTGATGAGTGGCCATTGACTGTTGTGACTTTTCCGTATGCTAGCAAGTGTTTATTAGTCGACAAGCAATAAAGTGATGAATAAAGTGTTGAATCCCACAAGGACTAAATGCTAAACAAATAAATAAATTGACTAATCTTAACGTTATTCAAGATAACGAAAAATTGTGATGTGAATTAATTTTTTTTAGAAAAGAAAGTACTAGAAATAAAAACACATGACAAAAGATCACTATGCAATGACAATGTTAAGAGTTCAATTCTACCTAAACCAATGTTGACAAATATGTAATGAAAGAAAATTAGATTCAGAAATCTATTGATCTAAAAAGGGCTAAATTCTTCAATTGCATAACAAATGTGGAATTTCCTAACAGTTAAGTTTCGCTCCCGCTTAAAACCTAAGCTGGCCACATGAATCCTATAAGACTATCCCGAGTATTCTATTCAATTCATGATCTATACTATTCTAATGATCTAAAGTAACCGGTTTATTATCACATCAATAAATCAATTAAACACAATGAAACTCTAGTCGAAAGATATTTTAATCAAACTTCATTGCCCGGTTCATCATTCAATTAAAACCCTAAATAATTAGAGAACCACAACATCCAAAAGCATTAAGCAAATAGCAAATATTCTTATTGAACAATAAATTTCTTGAATGCTTTAATATAATTGAAAATTAAGTCAACATGGTGTTGGTAGAATCTACCCCTTAACAAAAGAAAACTACTCCATACTCAAAGTAAACAAAATCAAGATCAATTGTGAAATTATCATTACAAAAATTCCAAACTGAAAATAAATAGAGTAATGGAGCTTGAAACTAGGATCTTGAAGAATTGATCTCTGGAAAGGTTTCTATTATATGTGAAGCCTTATGCGACATCGTTTTGACTTAAGTCGAGACTTCATCCTGATCGTTGGTTTGAGGACAGATCTGACAGCTGAGGACTTAAGTTGGGTCAAACCTATAAAAGCAGAGGTCCTTTCAGTTCTCAAACAACGTGTTTTCTCTCTGTTTGATACCTCTCAAAGTTACTAGATTAGGGTTCAAGATTAGAGCTTTGTGTGTGTGTAAATTTGCTGATAATCTGTCCATTGAGTTGTGTTTCTTAGTGGGGTGGTAACTTGGTGTAAAGTTCTTAGTATAGATTGTAGGTTTATCTTTGTTATTATGAAGCCAGTTTTGATCTAGATTGAAATCTTGTAAAGGGAAGAGAGTTTGAGGGTTGTAATCATTCTTGATCGTAATAGTAAGTGCAGCGAGCATCCATATTCTGGAGCTCAATATGGACGTAGCTTGTTCAATATTGAACAAGTGAACCACGGTAAATACTGTGTGTTGAATCTGTTTTGGTTTGTGTTGATTGTGTGTTTTGGTTGATGTTTGCTTGATTTGAGTGAGGAGGAATTACAACAGTGGTATCAGAGCCAAAAGTTCTAAGGTGTATCTAGGTTTAGAAATCGTTTAATTCTTGACGAATTCGAAAATTAGGGTTTGTCAGTTTTTGGGAGTTTTTCGATTTAAAGGTTCCTAGATCATTAGGATTTCAAATCTTGCTGAGTCTTGGGATTAATTCGTGAGATTAGGTTGCAAACACAAGGGATTGACAAAATTTGTGCAAAATCAAAATTAGGGTTTTGTTAGGATTTGGGGTTTTTTTTTTTTTCGAATTAGGGTTTTGAATCGTCCTGAATCTGGTCGAATTGGTTAGTTTGAGTCACAAACATGAGTCAGGGGGAGAAATTTTGGTATTGCCTAGGGGCTGTAGTAGTATTGTTACTTTCGTCTTGTTTGATAAAGTTTAAGGGTATCTCTAGAAAACCAAGAATGCTTAAAAACGCCTTAAAAGCGCTGCGTGCCAAGGCAACCTACGGTATAACAACGCCACATACTCTTAGTGTCCTACCCTGTCATTACAGTACAATGAGCACTACTCGTATGGAGATCTCCCAATACGATGGGAAGATCGATTTTAATACATGGAAAAAGAAAATGAAAGTCTTGTTATCTCATAACAAGGTTGGAATCGCACTGGAGAAAGATGAGTCCAAATGGCCAGAAGAAAAGAAAAAGAAAAAGGCAGAAGTGGACGAAGAAGCATACAACTTGATCATTATGAACCTGTCAGACACCGTGCTGCGAAAGGTGGATGGTGTGGAATCTCCAATTCCACTTTGGGGTAAACTCAAGTCTCTGTATGCTCTTAAATCTGCTCCTAATTTAGCTTTCTTGAAAGGCGCTTTATTTTCATATAAAATTGTAACACCCCATTTGAGGTACGTGGTTAAGAGTTGATGAATGGCTTAAATGTTTATTGATTTATCCTCATTTGAGTCTGTATGTTGTTAATATTGTTTGGTTTATCCTTGGATGAAAAGGTGTCTTGGTTTGGTTGAGTGATTTCCTTGAAAATTTGTAAGATTTGGCGAAATATTAAGGTTACAGTCTTCGCCGCGGCGATGAGGACGTGCTACAACCCGTGTACACGTGAGCCTTGCCGGGCGAAGAAAATAGCTTCGCCGCGGAGAAGACCCGGCTGAATGTTCCCTTTGAGTTTTTGAGAATTCTTCCTTTTGAGACTCAATGACCATTCTACCCCTTTTTAGCAGAAAAGTGGGGAGTGAAATATAAGAAAATTGCATGGAGAATAGTTTGATTGGGGTTGTGTTTGCAAAGAATGAAAGGTCTTAGATGGAATTTCAAAGAAAGAGTAATGGGTATTTTGGGAAAGAGTGGAGAAAATATGTGATATTAAGGGTTAGCTTTAGAAACCCTTTCATTTGCTTCTTCACCACCACCTTTTTCATCCCTTATTTCTCTCAAATTTTTCATTCAAGTTTCCCAAGGATCTTTGAAGAGCTTTTGACTAGAAATTGTTACAAGTTAATCCTAAGCACAAAAAGGTTTAAGAGAAAGTATTAAGCCATCAAGAGTAGAGAGGTTAAGTGGATTCTACTTGTGTCCAAGGTAAGTAAATTCACCTAGGTTGTGATTTACTTGATTTGAATGATGTGTAGAGATTTTTAGATATGTGCTTGATGCTTGAGTTTCTATGTTTAAAATGAGTGGATGAATTCAAGGTTGTTATATGAAGGAATTTCCACCATGAGAAGGGTGGATTGTGTTGTTAAAGTTGGGTAGAAGTGTGGATAGAATTAGAAGGATTTGAGAGGAATATTTGAAGTGTGTTTTCCCTTGCAGGTTGTATGATGTTTTAAAGGAGTTGAAATCCTATTTTGGATGATTAAGAAAGAAGTATAATTAAAGTTAGAATAGAGTTTATGTATGCACACATATTGTTTGATGAATTGTCTAAAAGAAGCATGAGTAGAAGTAAAGAACCTTACTTTATGCAACATAGCATATTAGCATGTCATGAATGCATATAAGAAAGATTTTAGGCATGAGCCATCCATATGCATATGTTTGATTGAGTAATCACATGAGAAAGAAATATGAGAAAAGAGAAAGAAACACTCTATGAATAGAGATAAAGAAAAGAACCAATTCTCTTAGAATAAAGAGAAAGAAAGAACTAGCACTAGAGGATAAAATGATTATTAAGTGCTGCAGAAAAGAAAAGAAAATAGGTTGAGCGATGGGGAACTCGTGAGTGTAGAGTTACCCTCATGTAAACCGTTATGAGAAAGAGCGGTCTCCGCCATGAGAGAGCGGAATGCATGTAAACCGCTATGAGAAAGTGCGGTCTCCGCCATGGGAGAGCGGAATGCATGTAAACCGCTATGAGAAAGTGCGGTCTCCGCCATGGGAGAGCGGAATGCATGTAAACCGCTATGAGAAAGAGCGGTCTCCGCCATGAGAAAGCGGAATGAGAATGAATAGAAAGAAAAGAAAAGAAAAGAAAGAAAAATGAGAATTTGAATTAGAAAGTTGATAAGAGTACGAAGAGAATTGATGAGTAATGCACGGGGATGATAGAGTAAGAGATTTTTACTTACTGGGCATCTTTGTGCTCACTCCGTTGTTTTCTTTGTTATACAAGACATAGGTGAGGACCTGGTCGGATGGATGTCGGCAAGCGGGGAGACTTGGCTGCATTGTCCACTGTTTTCATTTTTGGGAGTCTTTGTACACATGATGTTGTGTTTTGTAAAGAATGTAATTATTAAGTAAAGAAAATTTTTTGGGCCCAACTGTTTTGATAAATATGCTGTCTTTTATTAATCTACATTATGAATTTGGTAGAAGAAAGTAGTTGTTACAAAAATGGACATAGCTAAATCCCTAGATGACAATCTTGATGAATTCTTAAAAATGACCCTAACCCTAAAAGCTACTGACCAAGAACTAGGATTCAACCTTGCCACTATGATTTTACCATTAAATTCCCTACCTGAAGAATACTTAGTGGTAAAGAATGCACTCCAGTATAGTGGGACAGTACCTAGTGTGGACCTGATTGTTTCTGGACTAAAATCTAGGGAATTAGAATTAAAGATCTAGAAGCGTAATGGATAGCAATCTATTTGTGAAAGGGAAAGTTGAGGTTGGGCAATTTAGTAAAGATACTGGAAAAAACCATAAGAGAAATGTAGGCTTTAAAAACAAGAAGAACAGTAAAGGAAATGGTAGAACTAAGGGGGAATCTAGGAAATGTTTCTTCTGTAACAAGGTAGGACACCTAAAGAAAAACTGCTATGATTAGATTAAAAAGAACAAACAGAATAGTACAGAAACAAACCTAGCCAGCTCTAGCAGTAACCTAGAAATATCAGAAGCCCTTACCATTTCTAATACATCTAGAGGCAATGAAATGGGTGCTAGACTTAGGCTGTACCTTCCATATGAGCCCTAACAAAGACTGGTTTCAAAGAATTAAAACTGGGGAACAGGAAACTGTTTTTATGGGGAATAACGACTCTTGTGAGGTTCAAGGGATAGGGGATATAACCATTAAGCTGAATAATGGTAAGTTAGTATTACTAACTAGGGTCAGGTTTATACTTGAAC
The DNA here is from genome assembly GCA_026229545.1 of Pistacia atlantica. NCBI lineage: Eukaryota > Viridiplantae > Streptophyta > Magnoliopsida > Sapindales > Anacardiaceae > Pistacia > Pistacia atlantica. Next base: position 11,671,615 of record CM047898.1, on the reverse strand, counting down.
TAAAATGTAACCTAATTTCCTTGGGAACCTTAGATGAATTAGGCTGTTCTTATAAGGCTTAAAATGGGTGTATGGAAGTCTACAAAAATAGAAATGTGTTAATGAAGGGGGTTAAGAAAAATGGGCTTTATATATTGTGTGGGCAGTCCTACCCTGATGTTTCTAATTTTGCTTTATTGTCTACTAACATATCAGCTGCAGCAAAATGGTACTTGAGATTAGACCATATAGGCCAGAATGGTATGAATGCATTGAAACAGCAAGGTTATTTTGGTAGTGATGTTGTAACTGCTCTAGATTTTTGTGAAACCTGTATCCTTGGAAAACAGCACAGATGAGTTTTCACAAAGGAACTCATCTTGCTGCAAACTGTCTAGACTATGTTCATGCTGACCTTTGGGGTCCAAAAAGGTGAAGTCACATGGAGGGAACATATACTTCCTCTCCATTGTGGATGATTACAATAGAAAGGTATGGGTATACCTTCTTAGGTCTAAGGACGAAGCCCTAACCAAGTTCAAAGGTTGGAAAACCCTTGTAGAAACACAGTTAGATAGAAAGGTCAAAACCCTTAGAATTGATAATGGTTTGGAGTTCTGCAACTTAGAGTTTGACACCTACTGCCAAAATCAGGGGTTACAAAGGTATAGAACTGTCAGGGCAACCCCACAACAGAATAGGGGTTGTAAAGAGGATGAATAGGACTCTTCTAGAAAGGGTTAGGTGTCTTCTGTTCATTGCTGGGCTACCCAAGACTTTTTGGGGGAGAAGCCCTAACTATAGCTGCTTATTTGATCAATAGAAGTCCATCCAGCTCAATAGGTTTTAAATGCCCTGAAGAGAGATGGTCTGGAAGGAAACCTAACCTTAACCACCTAAGGGTCTTTGGGTCAGCAGCATATGCACATACCAGAGAGGGTAAGCTTGAACCTAGGTCCCTAAAATGTGTCTTCTTAGGGTACTAGGATGGTATTAAAGGTTATAGGTTGTGGGAGAGAAATGCACCAGGAGTTAGGATCATAATCAGCCGAGATGTAGTTTTTAATGAGCCAACCTTTCCCTGCAAAGTGTCTACTGACAATGCAGGTAACTTAAGAACAGATCCTGAACTGCTTGATCAAACAGAGAGATCACAATTTGAGGTGGAGCCACAAAACCTGACAGAACACTTAGAACAATCTGAACAAATAGAACCAGAAAGTACCACACTGCAGAATTATTGGGGACCAATATGAAGAAGATGAGCAGCCTGAGAACAATGATGAAGAACAGAATGAGAACCTAGCAGACTACTAGCTGGCTAGAGATAGAGTCAGAAGGAAAATAAGGCCCCCAAACAGATACAGTTATGCAGATTTGATCTACACAGCCCTTGTGGGTGAGGGTAAACAAACTTGAGGTATGAGCCAGAGACATATCAGGAAGCTGTGAGTTCAAAGGACAGTAAAAAGTGGCTGGAAGCAATGAAGGAGGAGATGAAATCCTTAAGACAGAACAGTACTTGGACTCTTGTCCCAAAACCTACTGACCAGAAACTAATTGACTGTAAGTGGCTTTATAAACTGAAGGAAGGCTTAAGAAGCTCAGACCCTCCAAGATACAAAGCAAGACTGGTGGCAAAGGGCTACACACAAAGGGCAGGTATCGATTTTACAGAAGTTTTCTCTCATGTGGTTAAGTTTAAAACAATTAGACTTATGCTAGCTGTAGTAACTCAATATGACCTAGAACTGGAACAGTTAGATGTTAAAACTACGTTTGTACATGGTGAATTGGAAGAGAAAATTTATATGAGTCAACTATTGGGGTTTATGGATAGAAACCTGCTTGAGCATGCTCGCCTGTTGCACAAGTCCTTGTATGGACTCAAACAATCCCCTAGGCAATGGTACAAGAGATTTGATTCTTTTATAGCGGGAATTGGGTTCATTAGGAGTGCTTATGATAACTGTTTGTATTATGCTTGCTTTAATAACATACCAATGTACTTACTGCTATACGTAGATGACATGTTGTTAATTAGTAAGTCCAAACCTCAAGTAGATGAATTAAAAGCAACATTAAATGCTGAATTTGAGATGACAGACCTAGGGTCTGCAAAAAGGATATTAGGGATGATGATTGATAGGAATAGAAAAGTAAATAGACTGAAGTTCCATCAATTTCCATATCTGCAGAAACTGATATCTAGGTTTGGTTTGACTAATGCTAAAACTGTAAATTTGCCCCTAGCAGGTCATTTCACATTAATCAAAATGCAATCCCCCAAAACTGATGTAGATAGGATTAAAATGGAAAAAAATCCCCTACTCTAGTGCCATAGGATCAGTGATGTATTCAATGATAAACACTAGGCCTAATCTTTCATTTGCAATATCTCTATTAAGTAGGTTTATGTCAAATCCAGGAATAGAGCATTGGGTTGCCTTAAAATGGTTACTTAGATACATTAACACTACAATGCATGTTGGATTAGATTATTGCAAAAGAACTCCTGCACTTGATCTTTTAGGGTATGTGGATTCTGATTTTGCAGGAGATCGTGATTCAAGGAAGTCCACCACAACTTACTATTTCACTTTAGGTGGAAATTGCATTAGTGGCACTGTCCACAACAGGAGCTGAGTATGTGGCAGTAATTGATGCATTCAAGGAGGCAATATGGCTACAAGGGATTTTGAAAAAGATAAACTTGATGAATGGCCTTGTGACTGTGTATTTTGACAGTCAAAGTGCCATCCATCTAAGTAAAAATCCAGTATACCATGAGAGAACGAAGCATGTGGATGTCAAGTATCATTTTGTCCGAGACCAGATTTCAAAGGGAACTGTCAGCCTGCTAAAAATTCCAACTGAAGAAAACCCATCTGATATAGGAACCAAAGTTTTAACTGCTGTAAAGTTCAAGCACTGCTTGAACATTCTTCACATCAATTGAATTCAAAAGAGCAAAGAAGGAGTATGAGAACTGCTTATTGCACTTGCTGATTACTGTCAAAAGAAAGAATAAGGCTTCAAGGTGGAGATTGTTATATGTGAAGCCTTATGCGACATCGTTTTGACTTAAGCCGAGACTTCATCCTCATCGTTGGTTTGAGGACAGATCTGACGACTGAGGACTTAAGTTGGGTCAAATCTATAAAAGCAGAGGTCCTTTCAGCTATCAAACAACGTGTTTTCTCTCTATTTGATACCTCTCAAAGTTACCAGATTAGGGTTCAAGATTAGGGCTTTGTGCGTGTGTAAATCTGCTGATAATCTGTCCATTGAGTCGTGTTTCTTACTGGGGTGGGAACCTGGTGTAGAGTTCTTAGTACAGATTGTAGGTTTATCTTTGTTATTCTGAAGCCAGTTTTGATCTAGATTGAAATCTTGTAAAGGGAAGAGAGTTTGAGGGTTGTAACCGTTCTTGATCGTAATAGTAAGTGCAGCGAGCATCCATATTCTGGAGCTCAATGTGGACGTAGCTTGTTTAATATTGAACAAGTGAACCACGGTAAATACTGTGTGTTGAATCTGTTTTGGTTTGTGTTGATTGTGTGTTTTGGTTGATGTTTTCTTGATTTGAGTGAGGAGGAATTACAACAGTTTCACGCCAACTTCTCCCGAATGAATGGTGCTAGACTCTCGTCTTTGATCTCCTCCTCTTCCTTGATGTGTTTTGTTTCAAGAACCCTAGCCTCCTCTCTCCCAAGTCATCTCTTTCTTTTAATACGTTTTTTTTTCATTGAAAAATCATGCACGCCACGGCGGTAAAAATTCTAGCTACGACGGTTGTTTGTTTCTAGCAACTCACAAAAATCACACTCGCCACGGCGAAGAAAAGTCTTTTTGCAGTGGTCATTCAGAATTATGCCAAGACCAAAAATTAAAAGTTGTAGATATGCTTCTTAGCTTCTATAGCTTCTGAAATCAAGTCATTTCGGGTTGTAAAACTCAAGTTATGCTGATTCTACTATGAAATGACGTTTAGCCTTACAAAGAACAAAACTTCCAATTAAATGCATTTCACAACCAAAGTGAAGGGAAATTAATATAAATCGTAATGAAACTTAATATAAAATCATAGCAGAAAGTAGAATTATCAAATACCCCCAAACTTAGATTTTGTTTGTCCTCGGGCAAAAGAAGAAAGACAAAAGAATTTTTAGTCAACACGCTCATACTTAAAGTCTATAAAGCTGAAAATATGATAAAATCTATAGGAAGTTCAAACGATCAATTAAGTCAGAGTCAAATTCAAAAGCTAATAAATTCTCTTCCTGAACTCTCAATGTGTGTGTGTTTAGCCAATAAAAAATCTCATGCATGTTTCCTAGATCAATCTATGCGCCCTAAACAACATAATAGCAATCTCGACAAAAGAACGGAGCTTCATATGCCTGCTTTTCAATTCATCTCTCCACTAATGTAGGCAAACACAAAAACTCAGATCAAAAGGTCTTTAAAAGCTTATAACGTAAGGCTAAAGAATTGGTAGCCAAGGAAAGGAAAAGAATTTATCAAAAATAAGAGAATCATGCAATGTTTCACAATGAAATTTTACATCCTCTTTCTTTTTTTTTTGACAACTTCATTCTTCATTTTCTTTTGTTTTTCACACGCCACCCTTAAATTCTCCTTTTCTTCCAACCCCCAAACACAACAATTTTCCTTTCTTTTTTTTTTTAAGAACAATAAAAAACTAAAAAAGATTCTCTTGGAAGGTTAATTACTTGTTTTACAGGCTGTATCGGTTATGTCAAGTGGCTAACAAAGAAAATTTTCATTTGACCTTAATGTCAAATTTTAATCATCCATAGGCTCAACGGGGTGACTAGGAACAAAAATTTATTTTGGGTAGGCTAGAAAGGCTCAAACGATCCAAGGAATGCCTAAATCATTTCTAAGCTTTTGTTTTGTCTAGGATTTCGCCTCAAGAGATTATCAAACAAGTTCTAGAGCTCCTAGATGTGAAACCTTGTCATGCCAAATAATGCACATAAAGTTTTTCTAAGTCACAAAGCAATCGACTAAATCATGGCTATGTGCTCAAAATGGTATTGTGATTCAAGAAAAATAAATAATTAATAGAAAAATAAATCATCTAACTAAATCAACACCTTTCCCTTCCTCCAAACTTTATCCTATTTCAATTAAAACATAATTTATACAACATGAACACATGAAACTAACATATTTGGGCTCAAAATTTTCAATTTTTTAGAGCCTGTTTTTTCTTTAGAAACCATGAGAATCCACCCCCAAGCTGCGAATAAATATTGTCCTCAATGTTAAAAAAAAAAAGTTAGTAAAACAAAAAGGGTATAGAGAGACTCCCCTGATTTTTCGAAGATGTGACCAAGTTTCTCAACAATTGCATCATCCCAAAATGTCAACCCAAACTTGGATTTGAACTTGGAAAGAGAAAGAAAACAAAAACAAAAACAAAAACACACAAACTGCAAAAACAATAAAATGAAATGAAAACTACATAAAAAAAAATTAAAAAATAAAGTAAAACATTGGGTTGCATCCTAAGAAGCGCTTTACGTTATAGTCATTAGCTAGACTTTCTACTTCTTTAACCCAGATCGTCAGGGAAACTTGAAGCCCTCTCATCTTCCATTCCATCATCTACATGAGGCTTCTCTTAGGATTGGTTGGACTCTTGAAGTTGTTCTTCTTCTTGACTTACGCCCAAGCCCTACTCCAATTGATGTGCACTTCCCTTTATGCCGGGGTCTTCATCATCAGTAGTCCTCGCTTGCATGATACATCCCTCCAACAGATTTATTAATAAGTCTTCTTGAAAATTTTCAGCAATATGATCAACAATATCAACTTGAAAACATGTAAAATCATCGGAAGGATGTTTCATTGTTCTATGCATATCAAAGACTACTTGCTCATCATTCATTCTCAAAATAAGTTTCCCTTGTTCAACATCAATTAAAGTTTTCCCTGTGGCTAAAAACAGTCTTCTTAATATATGGGGAACTTCATGGTCTTCTTCCACCTCCAAAACAAGAAAATCCACAAAAAATATAGATTTGTATACTTTCATCAACGCGTCCTCAACTACGCCTCATGGTCTCTTGATCAAACGATCAGCTAGTTGCAGAGATACAGTAGTTTCCTTTACTTCTCCTAATCCTAGTTTCCTGAAAATAGAATATGACATCAAATTGACACTTGCACCAAGATCACATAAAACTCTATCAAAACAAAAATTTCCAATAGTACAACGTATCGTGAAACTCCCTAGATCTTTTAACTTCAAAGGTAACTTATTCTGCAAGATTGCATTACACTCTTAATTAGCATCATCGACTTATCGTTTCATGATCGTCCATTTTCCTCTTTTTCAATAGGATCTCCTTCAAAAACTTTGCATAACTAGACATCTACGACAAAGCTTCTGAAAATGGAATGTTAATTGTAATAGTCACTACTACTCAAAACTTATAATGAAATACATATAAAATAAAATAAAGAAATTGGGCCCAAAATTTTCTTTTTATTAAAAATATATACATATTCTTTACAAACATATACATTTTTACACAAAATGTATAACATATACGAAAGTCATCAAAAACATAAGGGACAGTGTAACCGCTCCTTCTCGAACGCCGACATCCATCCGACAGTGTCCTCACCTAGGTCCTGCAAAATATGGAAAAACAACGGGGTGAGCACTAAAATAATGCTCAGTAAGTAAATCCTCTACTCATGCTAGCCCCGTAACTCTCTCTCTCTAATTCTTTCCTTACAACTCCTCATTCAATTTTTCTTTAGTACTTCTCTTTCTCTTTCTCTTAGAACTCTTTTCTAATAACTCTCTTATAAGTCACGGCCCCATCTTACCGGGGGCACGGCCGGGACTCGCTCCCACTCTACGTGACCTCTACTCATTCTAGCCGATCGGACTCGGTTATGCATGGATTCGGAACCCTTGGCCATGTGAGTGTATAATCTCTCTCTCTCGGGTACTCGGGTATAGCCCTCATCCGCATGCACTCTCACGGGCTACACCACTTCTCTATCTGATACTCATGCCGCTCTCTCAATGCGGCGTACATGCGGGAATACTCTACCCATTACTCACGGGTTCCCCATCGCACAACCTACTCTATTCTCTTTCTCTTAACTCTTAAAGTAGCTTATACTCACATTCTCTACTATATCCCAAGCTACTTCTTACTACTTAAGTGCATAAACAATTGTGTAGAGCTAGCTCATGCTCCCTAATGCACTAATGAAATGCCAACTACAAGATTTCCTCAAAATCGTCATTTTGCACAAGTCACACTAAAACGGCCATAACTTGTATTATACACCTTGGATTGCTACGGTTCTGGTATCGTTTTAAAGCTTAGAAACAGGGCTATAACTTCTCTGTTTTGGTCTCAGCCCAGTTCAAACCGTAAGATGCTCAAAAAATTACTTAGAAAGTTACGGCAGTGACAGGGCAGATTTCACTTAGGCATTTCATCAAACAACTTATGTGCATATAAACACTTTACTAAAATTACTACTATACTTCATTCTCTAACCATCCAAAATGGGGAAAAACTCCCTCAAATACTCATAATCCCTGTCAAGGAAAGCACTTCCAAAGAGGATTACACAACATCTCTCAAACTTCATCTCAAACTTCCATTTCTCATCACACATCAACAACACTTCTCATACATGGAATCTATCCAACAACTACAAAAATAGCTACTCATCTCAACTCAATTTCCTCACAAATAATACTACATGCTGATCATGCATACATCTCTACACAAAAAGCTTGTTTAAAACTCAAGTTGGTTGGATTTACTTACCTTGTGCAAAGATGACTTCTTTAGCACTTTTCCTTCCCTTTGTGGTATTGTCTCCTCTCTACAACCCAAAACAACCACAAGGACAGCAACAACCAAATAAGACTTCACTACAAATATAAGAAAACTCACATCTAAAGTATGAATCCTTACCTTAGGATGCTTTAGATGAAATCTCTACTCAAAACCCCTCTTAAATTCCTTAAAATCTTGGAAGATTGGATGGAAAAATTGAGAGAAAGTGGGCAAATGGAAGAGGCGGTGGAATGAAGAAATAAAGGGTTTCTCTACACTTAACCCTTTTTAGTTCATATTATAAGCATCATTTCCCATTTTGCCCTCGCTCTTCCTTGAAAATTTCATCTATATCCTTTGATTCTTTACAAATACACCCCCATCCAAACATAATCTCTACTAAATTTCCTTTCATTTTACTCCCCACTTTTCCTACTAATTAGGGGTAGAATGGTCATTGTGTCCCAAAAGAAGAATTATCTAGAAAACTCAAGAAACTTTGTCTTAGGCTGGTCGCCGCGGCGAAGAACTTTACGTCGCCTCGGCGAAACAGGCCAGAACCTACCCGTGGTGCAACTCCTCCTTCTCGCCGCGGCGAAGCATATTCTTCGCCCTGGAGAAGATTGGATTTCCAACTTCACCAAAACTCAACCAATTTCAAGGCAACTAATCAACCAACTCAACATACAAACTCAATTAAAGTTGAAACAATAAACTTTTAACTAATACAGCAAATCTTAAACATGTACCTCAAGTGGGATACTAGCCTGATGGTACTCACCATGCTCCCCAATTGACTATAGCCCCTTGGTCTTGGGTTCGAGTGGTGGGGGAGGCGAAAGAAATCCCTTAAGGGGGGAGATAGTCCTAGTGAGTGGGGCCGCCGGGGCAAGATTGGGAAAGCCCATGAGGGAAAGAGCCCAAGATTGGGATAGCCCATGAGCCGAATCCGGGTCCTCACAATAAAAAAGGCGCATTTTTATTGTGAGGACCCGGATCTCATGGGCTCCCATCTTGGGCTTCTTTCTCATAGGGCTTTCCCAATCTCGGCTATCTGTCTCTCTCCCCCACAAGGGAGGGTTTCTTTCGCCTCCCCACCACTCGAACCCAAGACCTGAGGGCTATAGTCAAGTGGGGGAGCATGGTGTACCATCGAGCAGAAACGAAAGAAATCCCTTAAGGGGGGAGATAGTCCTAGTGAGTGGGGCCGTCGGGGCAAGATTGGGAAAGCCCATGAGGGAAAGAGCCCAAGATTGGGATAGCCCATGAGCCGAATCCGGGTCCTCACATTAATATGCAATTTTTTTTTTAATATCAAAAAATTTCGAAAATTGCTTGTTAAACATCTCTTATTTCAATTTTTGAGGATAAGGGAGAGGAGGAATATATTTCCTCTCTACAACATTTTTACCAACCAATTTACCATTCTTTTCAGTGTTGGTGGTGTCACACAATTTTGGCTCTTCCTTTTTTGTTTTTTTTTTTTCTATCTCTTGAGCGTGCTCCTCTTGAGGGTCATTCAAGCCTTCATTTCACTTGGTCTCTTCCACTTGTTTTCTGTTAGAGTAGATGCCCTAGAGCCAATCAATTATTGTAGAATTGACTCTTTGTAATAATGTTCATGAATCAATAATAAAAGGTGTAACGCCCCACATGAGGTACGTAGTTATTGTTTCCTCTTTCGCTCTTATTTGAGTTGGTTTTGGTAATATTGTTTGATTGAGTGTTGTGTTGAATGCTTGCCCTGAAATTGGTTGAAAATAGAAGAAGTTCAGTGTACCAAGCTTCGCCGGGGCGAAGAAGAATCTTCGCCGCGGCGAAGATGTGTTGAAACCACGGGGAAACTCTCTGGGAAGTTTCGCCGCGGCGACAGGCCGATTAAAATGTTTGTTAAGTTTTAGATATTTTCTTCCCTAAGGGCAATTTGACCATTCTACCCCTAATTAGCAGGAAAAGTGGGGAGTTAATTGTAAGGATTTTTCATGGAGAATAAGTTGTTATGGGGGTGTGCTTGTAATGAATCAAAGGATATAGATGGAATTCCCAAAGAAGAGTAAGGGCAAAATGGGAATGCTTTGGTATAAATTTCATTAAAAGGAATTAAGAGTTAGCAAACCTCTCATTCTTCTTCTAAAAAACGCAACTCTCCATTCTTGTTCCTCCCAACTTCTCTTTCTTTTGATCAAGGAGTTCCAAGGGGTTTTTGAAGTGATTTGGGGTAGAAAATCAACCTAAGGCTTCCTAAGGTAAGGATTCTTACTTTAGTTGTGAAACTTGTGAGTTTTAGTTTATATTGAAGTTTGAGGGTTTTTGTTCTTTTGGTTAAGAGTAGAGAAAAAGTCAAGCAAACCAAGTGAAAGGAAGAGTTGGTGAAGTCTCTCCATAACAAGGTAAGTAAATCCCAACCCAAGTTGAGATTTAAGAATTTTCTTGATTAGGGTTTTGATAGAGATGATGTATGTATGTGATATACATATGATATGCCATGTATTAAGGCTCAAATAGAGATTTCCATGCCTTGTGATTGTTTATACCTTGCAAATATGAGAAATGAGTTGTTGGGTTGGAATGGTAGTTTGAGGTGGAATTGAAGGGGTATTGTGGATCCCTTTTTTGGAAGTGTTTTTATTTGGCAGGTTTGTGGTTATGTGAAGGCGTTTCTCCCCATTTTGGGTGGTTAGAAAGAGTTTTAGAATCATTGCTATAGTAGAACTTTATAGTGCACTTGAGTTGTTTGATGAAATGCCTAATAGAGGTTTGAGTGTGAGTAGTGAACCTTAATTCTTGTAACATTGCATGTTGGCATTTCACAAGTGCATTAGTGGAGATAAACCATCCATAGGCACTACTTGTGCATTGAAAAGTGACCTAAGAAAGTGTAGGAAACTTGGGTATGCAATTACTCTATGAGTAGAGAACTTGGTGGATTCAACTACTCTAAGGGTAGAGAGAATGAAAATGCTAGAATAGAGTGAATTAGAAGAGTAGAAGAGATGGGTTGATGCTTTGTGATCATCACCCAACAGTTATGGGAATCGGATTGGTGCTTTGTGATCACCACCCGAATAGCCCTTAGAGATGGGTCGATGCTTTGTGATCGTCACCCGATAGGTATTAGACACGGATGGATGCTTTGTGACCACCACCCGGTTAGTTAATAGATAAGTAGGTTGATGCTTTGTGATCATCATCCGACATTTAGTAGAACTGGGTTGATGCTTTGTGACCATCACCCGACAGTGATTAGAAACGGGTTAATGCTTGGTGATCGTTACCCAAAAGTCATGAAAAACGGGTAGGTGCTAGGTGGTCTCCACCCGATAGTTATGAAAATCGAGTAGGTGCTTTGTGATCCCCACTCGGTAGTTACTAAGAACGGGTTGGTACTGTGTGAATTCCACCCGATAGTCATGGAGAGTGAGATGGTCTTTGTGTGAACGCCATCCGGCTGTACCTCCGGTAAGATGAGGCCATGATGTTAGTAGAAACAGAAATAGAATCAGAAATAGTATAAGGAAAGAATTAAGAGTTATTCATACGGGGACATACAGATAGAGGGTTTTACTTACTGAGCATTATTTTGTGCTCACCCGTTATTTTCCTTTGTGGATGCGGGAACTAGGTGTTGATGCGGGTCGAGGGCGTCGGCAAGCAAGGAGCAATAAATACTCTGTTTCCCCTGTTTTGTCTTTTAAAGACGACTTTTTGTAAACAGTATTCATTGTGTATAAAAGACATATGACTTATAATGAAAAGAAAGTTTTTGGGCCCAATTTTCTATTGTATTTGTGCATGCATTGTACTAGTTTTCAGCAGTTGTTACAAAAGGCATTTTATTCTATATCGCGTAAATCATTATTATTGCAATATGTATTGATATATGTCCTTAGAATGGTAGAACCGTGACGAGGGTATCAAGTGTTTCAAATCTTGATAGTGAGAACCCCTATGAGCACATATGGTGGCCATTCTAGAAACGTCCGTAGCCCCAAGATTATTCTCAAGTAAGGGCACGATAATACAGGTAAGGCTATCATAGTGTTGAACGACCTGTCTAAAGCGTGGACTGATCTCACTTGTCAAGGTTATTTGGTAACAACCTGGTGCAACACATGGGTGCTTGTTGTAGGCGGATATACCGCGGCAAGTTCATGGGATCGACCCACCAGAGGATTCCATATGGATGGTAACCCCAGTGTCTATGGAACAAATCCTCTAACGAATGGTGGTGCATGTGATCCTTAGACTTGAGATCACCGGAGCGCCTTGTGCACCGATTGGTATAGTTTGACACTAGCCTAACGCAGTTATATTCAGAGCTGTCAGTACGGTGGTGATTGGCTATATCAAGGAGTGTATCAAGACTATGGTGGATTGACAAAGGATTCATCACTCCCGGGTACGGGAGAAGTTATCTCACGGCGCAATTCAGTATATGGCAATGACACTAAAACTGTGGCCACAGTGGGATTGAGTTGTTGCTCTGTCCAGATTATAATACGGGTCATTGGTCTAGAAACTGAATATATAATATCGAGAGTAACCGAAGGTTGACACTATTTCTATGCCTTCGTCTCGTCGAGATAACGTATGATGAAAGGATCGTATTGTACGGTAACCATATCGTTGTCAGGTAGCTACTTTGCTTGAATCCGAATCTATCGGGTGGCCATGATGCCTTGCTAGGGGCCAATCTTGGTACGTGTATTAGTGAGGACGATTAATTGGTGTTAATCGCGATACTATACACTACCGGTATGATAAGGAGCCTATGGGTCACACACATAGAAGATAATTTAAGAGCCAAGAAGAAAGAAGGGCGTTTTCGTCTTTTTGGGCGAAGGGGTATTTTGGTAATTTCACAGTGCAATTAAATTTGCTGAGGTCGTAGCCTTTTTATTTAATTTGTTAAAAATTAAATAAGTGAAATTACGGTTGAATGTGTGTTCGCACATATTCAAATAAATTATCATTATTGTTAAATGTTAATATATATATTAAATATATATTAATTGATTTTTTAATTGAAATAATGATGAAATAAATAAAATATCTAATTTGGGAGTGTTTGGCAACATGGGGTGTTTGGGTTGGAGCCCAAGCCCATTCCATGTGGGAATAGGGCAACTTGGTTTGCCTATAAAAAGAATAGTGTGTTTTATTAATGAATTGATTTTGCCTTTTGAAAAATAAAAGAAAAACACAGCAGCCTTTTGGAGACACTCCCACGCCACTTTCACTGTTTGATTGAAAATCAAACCTTTTTCTTTTGTTGTTCTTGATTTCTTAAGGCCAAGGAGGATCTAGCAAATCCCTCCTTGGTTCTTGTTGATTGTCTTCGTGTGGACCTCTACGGTTCGATCCTACACTTGGATCGGTAGCAAACACATTCAGGGACAACATTGGTGGAGCCTCCAAACGTGGGTATGAATCTAAACATTTGGATTTATTTTTCTGCGATTCTTATAAATATAAAGCGTAATTTTCTATGCCCTGATTTTGGGTTCTAAGGAATGATCCATGGTTGTAAAAATTTTGTTTTCCGTTGCGCAACCGGGTCGTTTCCTAACAGTGGTATCAGAGCCTAGGGTACTAGATTTACAGTTATTGAATGGTTGATACATGTATTTGTTGATAACATGCTGCCTTGATGAATCTGCCATGAAAAACCCAGATTTTGTTAAAACTGAAAAATCTGTAAATCCACTGTTGAATGAGTGATTCAAATGATAAAATGGTTTAATAATGTGTTGATGAATGTTATATTGGTTGGTTAATATCCTGGTTGAACGTATGCACGTTTGATTTGATTTGGATTCGTGTTTATACACAAAAAGCGCAAAAACGCTGAGCATGCAATTGGGGATTTCAGTTTCGCCGCGGCGAGGAGCCTCTGGACAGTTTCGCCACGGCGAAGATAAAACCTTCACCGCGGCGAAGTCTGTGGCGGCTAGACCTAATTTAAATCCTCGCCGCGGCGAAGATAAAACCTTCGCCGCGGCGAAGGCTGTAGCTTTTCCAATTCTGTATTTTTGCAAAGGGACTAATCTATAGTTTTTAATAACCTATAAAGCCAATGTACATTATGCACATTTAAGAGGGTAATTAATTAATTAACCCACCCGATTCAAAATTGATTATTTTTGAAATGTATGCTTTGTACTTGTTTGTATATTGCATGGTGCGCGGTACATGAGCCTTAGACCTAAGGGTGAATGTTTTAAATTATTTTGGGTATGTATGGTGTAATATTTTAAATAGGGCTGCGTGTCTGCCTTCTCTCTTCTTCTTAATGTACATTCTTTTCTCATCTCATTCCTCTCGAATGTAAATCGAGGTTTCTAAATTTGTTGATGTAAAATTAGTTTAATATTAATTTTATTGTAAATTTAGAATGATGTTTTTGTAATGTACTTGGAGACGGAGCGAAGGACGAGGCAACCATACTTGAAGACTCAAGATATTTGTTACAAGATCCCTAGGTGACCCACCGATCCCTCTAGGCTCGAGGAGATCGGTTTTAGTTAGGCCATGTACCGGCACGTTTAATATTTTGTTTAGAATGTATGCTAAGGTTGAATGTTGAATAACATGCCAAACAATGTCATTCTAACAAAGATAATAATCGATGAGACATTAAATAACAAAACCCTCAACTAAGTATATTAAGTCACCTGTGCCTTCCATCACCATGGTTTTAATCAAACCCTTTGTTCGTCGAAACCTTGTTCGCCAAAGCGAAGCGTCATACTTCTATGGGAGGTTAAAATTCATTGGAGTTTTCCTTAATGGTGATGGGTCGACTTAAAATGACGGTTTTGCTTGTTCGCCAAAGCGAAGGTTGATAAACGCGTCATAGGCATAGTAGAGCGTACATATTATGTGTGCGTGGTGACATGTAGTGTCCACTCTCGTGCGAGAATCACACTTGAGGACAATGGTTGGAGCCATTGAATTGTGTGATTGGCTTGTTGGCTTTTTTCACATTTGAGGTTGATAGTGGGAGATATCAATTGGTGTGGATTAAGTTTGTTGGCCTACCTAATCAACCCATTTTGGCTTGTTCGCCAAAGCGAAGGTTTGAAATGGGCGGGATGGGATCTCGGTCCACTAGGAAAGCCAACGGGCTTTCCCGAGTTAATAGTGAGGGCTATTGGCTTGAGTAAAATAGTGGGAGCATCGTTTAATAAAAGACCATATTAAATAATAATGAACTTTATAATAACTTTATCTTTTACGCAATTGTAGATTCACCGAAAATGAGCATTATGAACTGCGACGATAATCGAAAAAGAAAAGAGGTTGGATGGATCCAATTTCTCTGGTATCGTAATCTTCGGATTATACTTAAGTCGAAAAGAAATTGTATATCCTTGAAAAGCCATACATGGTGAGCCCGATCCTCATGCCACTCGGGGAAGTTAAGGAAACTTATCAAAAGTTCCTTGATGATGCGATAGCGTACAATGCTTGATGTTAGCATCGATGACACCTATCTTTGCAAAAGCGCATGAGAATATGGATGCTTCTTCCATAATTCTACACCTCAAGGAGCTTTACGAAACAAATGCTCGACATGAGAGGTACAAGGTGTCGAAAGCACTGTTTGGGAGTCGTCTGATTGAGGGTGCCCAAGTTGGTCCTCATGTGCTCAAGATGATCGAGCACATAAAGAGGCTTGAGACTTTGGGATGTGGCTTGGATGCAGAATTACAAATGGATTTAATTCTGCAATCCTTGCCTGACTCTTATGCTCCGTTCATAATGAATTTCAATATGAACACGATGGAGAAAACCCTGTCGAACTTCGTGAACATCTTGAGGATGCAGTAGGACTTGAAAGAGTCCAAGCTGTTTCTTGGTTGCTGCCCAAGAAAGCAAAGGAGGTAACGGCAAGGGTAAGGCTAAGGCCAAACCCAAGCCCAAGCCTAAAGGACAGGTTGCTCTTGGTCGAGAGTGGCATAGGAAAGGGCAAGGTAGTCTGCTTCTTTTGTGGCAAGCCTAGCCACTGGAGGAAACACTGCAAGGCTTTCCTCGCAAGCAAGAAGAAGTCAGAGGCTACGACTTCAGGTACTTTCATGATTGAGATTAACTTCTCTCCCTCAACATCTTGGGTCATGGACACAGAATGTGGTACTCACATTTGTACTGATGTGTAGGGACTAAGGCAGAGTAGAGTGCTCGCCAAGGGAGAGGTGGACCTACGAGTTGGAAATGGAGCACATGTGGCTGCATTAGCTGTAGGGACTTATTGTTTATCTTTGCCTATGGGTTTATTGTTGGAACTACATAAGCTTGTTATCACGTACCTTCTATTTCTAGAAATATTATTTCAGTATCCGTTTTGGATAATATGGGGTATCATTTTGAGATATCTAATGGATTGTTGTCCTTTAGTTTGAATGGTATTCTATTTGGAATTGCAAGGTTATATAATGGATTATATGTTCTTGATTTAAACAGTAAAGATATTCTCAATATTGAAACCAAGAAAGCTAAACATAGCGATCTAATGGATTGTTGTCCTTTAGTTTGAATGGTATTCTATTTGGAATTGCAAGGTTATATAATGGATTATATGTTCTTGATTTAAACAATAAAGATATTCTCAATATTGAAACCAAGAAAGCTAAACATAGCGATCAAAACCAAACATATCTCTGGCATTGTAGATTGTGTCATGTTAATAAGACTCGCATTGCAAAACTTCAAAGGGATGGAGTTTTGGCCCCTTTTGACTTCCAGTCATTTGAGGTATGCGAGTCATGCCTTTTAGGCAAGATGACCAAGTCCCCTTTCACAGGGACAAAGTGAAAGAGGCACTGAACTGTTAGGCATCATCCATAGTGATGTATGTGGTCCACTACGATTGAAGCCGAGGTGGATATTCATACTTCATCACATTTACCGATGATTTCGGTAGATATGGTTATGTCTACCTTATGAGACATAAATCTGAAGCCTTTGATAAATTCAAGGAATTCGGGAATGAAGTCGAGAATATGTTGGGCAAAAGTATTAAAGCTCTTCGGTCGGATCGAGGAGGTGAATACTTAAGCTCGGGGTTCTCTGAGTACCTGAAGGAATGTGGGATAGTATCACGACTCACCCCTCCTTATACACCCCAACACAATGGAGTGTCAGAAAGGAGGAATAGAACCTTACTTGACATGGTTAGGTCCATGATGAGTTTTAGTGATTTACCTGCATCGTTCTGGGGTTATGCCCTAGAGACCGCGACTCACGTTTTAAACCGTGTGCCATCAAAGTCTGTAGATAAGACTCCATATGAGCTATGGAGTGGGTGAAAGCCCAACTCGTCTTATCTAAGGATTTGGGGTGGCGAAGCTTATGTTAAGAAATTGACTTTGAACAAGTTGGGCCCAAAATCCTGTAAATGTATATTTGTGGGGTATCCAAAGGAGACCAAAGGATACCATTTCTACCACCCAGAAGAGCGCAAAATCTTTGTTGCTCGATCTGGTGTCTTCCTAGAAAAGGAACATTTTCTAAGAAGTACTAGTGGGAGAAAAGTAAAACTCGATGAAGTTCTAGAACCACAAGATATACTAGACGAAGGGCGGGATGATGTGCCACAAGGAGGTGGTTGAGCATCATGAGGAGGTTACTCCACAAATTGTGGATCAAAGTGAACCACCTCGGGACAGCCATGTGCGGGATCGCCATGCCCGAGATACGGTTATCTGTGTCATGGTGACATACTAGTCTATCAAGACGATGAACCCGGAACCTACGAAGACGCTATATCGGATCCATATTCGTTAAATGGCTTGAAGCCATGAAATCGAGATGGACTCCATGTACAGAACCAAGTGTGGTCTCTAGTGGAACCACTGAAGGGTAAAACCCATAGGGTGTAAATGGGTCTTCAAGAATAAGACTGACATGGATGGCAACGTGCATACTTATAAAGCATGGTTGGTTGCCAAAGGTTTTAAACAAATTCATGGTAGTGACTATGAAGAAACCTTTTCGCCGGTTGCCATGATTAAATCCATCCGGATTATGCTTGCAATTGCTGCATATCATGACTATGAGATTTGGCAAATGGATGTCAAAAGCGCTTTCTGAGCGGAAACCTTGAGGAGGATGTGTATATGACACAACCTGATGGTTTCGTTCTTGATAGTCAAGCTAATAAGGTATGCAAGTTGCAGAGATCCATTTATGGACTCAAGCAAGCTTCAAGGAGCTGGAACATTCGTTTTGATGAGGCCGTAAAAGAATTCGGTTTTATCAAAAACGAAGATGAGCCCTGTGTTTACAAGAAAGTGAGTGGGAGTGCAGTAGCATTCCTAGTGTTGTATGTCGATGACATACTTCTGATCAGGAATGATATATCGACCTTGCAGTCGGTAAAGACTTGGTTATCCAAGTGCTTCTCCATGAAAGACTTAGGGAAGCGCCTACATCCTTGGTATAAAGATCTATCGTGATAGATCGCGTAGGTTGCTTGGCCTAAGTCGAGTGCATATATTGACAAAGTACTGAACGATTCGGTATGGAAGAATCCAAAAAAGGATTTCTTCCGATGTCACATGGTGTTTATCTCTAAGGAATTGTGTCCTAAAACACAAGATGAGAGAGATAGGATGAAGGATCCCATATGCATCAGCAATTGGATCCATCATGTATGCCATGCTATGTACTCGGATTGATATCTCATGTGCTTTGAGCACTTGTAGCAGATATCAATCGGATCCAGGTGAGCGTCACTGGATGGTGTCAAGAATATTCTTAAGTACTTGAAGAGGACTAAGGATATGTTCTTGGTTTATGGAGGGGAAGATGAGTTCACTGTAAGAGGATACAGTGATGCTAGTTTCCAAAAGAATAAAGACGATTATCGGTCGCAATCAGGGTTTGTATTTTGTCTCAATGGCAGTGCAGTGAACTGGAAGAGTTCTAAGCAAAGCACTGTAGCGGACTCTACAATGGAGGCTGAGTATATTGCATTGTCAGATGCGGCCAAGGAGGCAGTCTGGATTAAGAAGTTCATCACTGAACTTGGTGTGGTTCCTACGATTGTTGATCCTATAGACATCTATTGTGACAACAATGGAGCAATTGCTCAAGCTAGGGAACCATGGTCTCATCAGAAGTCCAGACACATACTCAGACGATTCCATCTAATTAGAGAGATAGTTGAGAGGAAAGAAGTGCAGATTAGTAAAGTGCATACGGACGACAATCTCGCAGATCCACTGACAAAGCCTCTGTCGCAGTAGAAGCATGAAAGGCACTTGAAATCATTTGGTATTAAATACATGAATGATTGGCTATAGTGCAAGTGGGAGATTGTTAGAGTAGATGCCCTAGAGCCAATCAATTATTGTAGAATTGATTCTTTGTAATAATGTTCATTAATCAATAATAAAAGGCATTTTATTATATATCGCGTAAATCATTATTATTGCAATATGTATTGATATATGTCCTTAGAATGGTAGAACCGTGACGAGGGTATCAAGTGTTTCAAATCTTGATAGTGAGAACCCTATGAGCACATATGGTGGCCATTCTAGAAACGTCAGAGCCCCAAGATTATTCTGAAGTAAGGGCACGGATAATACGGTAAGGCTATCATAGTGTTGAACGACCCTGTCTAAAGGCAGTGACTGATCTCACTTGTCAAGGTTATTTGGTAACAACCTGGTGCAACACATGGGTGCTTGTTGTAGGCGGATATACGCAGCAAGTTCAAGGCCCTGACCCACCGAGAGGATTCCATATGGATGGTAACCCCAGTGTCTATGGAACAAATCCTCTAACGAATGGTGGTGCATGTGATCCTTAGACTTGAGATCACCGGAGCGCCTTGTGCACCGATTGGTATAGTTTGACACTAGCCTAACGCAGATTATATTCATCGATACGGTGGTGATTGGCTATATCAAGGAGTGTATCAAGACTATGGTGGATTGACAAAGGATTCATCACTCCGGTGCGGAGAAGTTATCTCACGGCGCAATTCGGTATATGGCAATGACACTAAAAGCGTGGCCACGGTGGGATTGAGTTGTTGCTCTGCCGATTATAATACGGGTCATTGGTCTAAGCCCGAATATATAATATCGAGAGTAACCGAAGGTTGACACTATTTCTATGCCTTCGTCTCGTCGAGATAACGTATGATGAAAGGATCGTATTGTACGGTAACCATATCGTTGACGGTAGCTACTTTCTTTGAATCCGAATCTATCGGGTGGCCATGATGCCTTGCTAGGGGCCAATCTTGGTGCATGTATTAGTGAGACGATTAATTGGTGTTAATCGCGATACTATACACTACCGGTATGATAAAGGAGCCTATGGGTCACACACATAGAAGATAATTTAAGAGCCAAGAAGAAAGAAGGGCGTTTTCGTCTTTTTGGGCGAAGGGGTATTTTGGTAATTTCACAGTGCAATTAAATTTGCTGAGGTCGTAGCCTTTTTTATTTAATTTGTTAAAAAATTAAATAAGTGAAATTACGGTTGAATGTGTGTTCGCACATATTCAAATAAATTATCATTATTGTTAAATGTTAATATATATATTAAATATATATTAATTGATTTTTAATTGAAATAATGATGAAATAAATAAAATATCTAATTTGGGAGTGTTTGGCAACATGGGGTGTTTGGGTTGGAGCCCAAGCCCATTCCATGTGGGAATAGGGCAACTTGGTTTGCCTATAAAAAGAATAGTGTGTTTTATTAATGAATTGATTTTGCCTTTTGAAAAATAAAAGAAAAACACAGCAGCCTTTTGGAGACACTCCCACGCCACTTTCACTGTTTGATTGAAAATCAAACCTTTTTCTTTTGTTCTTCTTGATTTCTTAAGGCCAAGGAGGATCTAGCAAATCCCTCCTTGGTTCTTGTTGATTGTCTTCGTGTGGACCTCTACGGTTCGATCCTACACTTGGATCGGTAGCAAACACATTCAGGGACAACATTGGTGGAGCCTCCAAACGTGGGTATGAATCTAAACATTTGGATTTATTTTTCTGCAGATTCTTATAAATATAAACTGTAATTTTCTATGCCCTGATTTTGGGTTCTAAGGAATGATCCATGGTTGTAAAAATTTTGTTTTCCGCTGCACAACCAGGTCGTTTCCTAACATTTTCAACTTCTCAATGTGATGGCATTGACTTGCTCTTTCGGGTTTTTCTCAGTGTTACTCGCTAGAGCACCTTGTGTTCTTTGTGAGACTAAATTTTCAAGTTGTCCCACTTGTACCTCCAAGTTCTGAATGGATGCTTCTTGGTTTTGGAACCTTGATTTAGCAATTCTAAGAAATTTAGCCATCATATCCTCCAAGTTAGATTTATTCTCTAGAGGTGGTTGGAATCCAAGAGGTGATGATGGAACATTTTGATTCCACGAGAAATTTGGATGATTCCTCCATCCCGGGTTGTATGTACTGCTATATGGATTATTCTGCTGCCTGTGAAAATCAGAGACAAAGTTAGCTTGCTTAGAAGATCTGCAAAAGAATTACTCACCTGACATTGGTGATTCGGGTGACCTCCTTCACTAAAATCACAAGGGGAGGTTTGAATTTGCATTGTGGAAACCCTCATGGTGTCTATTTCTTTATTCAAAGTTTCCACCTGTGCTGCCAAGGCCGTAATTGCATTAACATTATGTACTCCCGGGGGTCTCCTCATGACTGATCTATCTGTAGCCTATTGACAACTATTTATGACTATTTTATTTAAATAGTTCATATGCCTCTTTAGGAGTCTTTCTCATTACTGTGCCCCCTACTATTGCATCTATCATATTACTGGTATTGTTAGTTGACAGACATACAAAGTTTAATCCTTTGCAAGTGCATGAGTTGCAATCGCAGCATAGTGCACGAGTAAGGGTCGATCCCATAAAGACTGGAGATGCTCTTACGATCCTAGTAACTATGCCTCATGAAAACAACAAGAATTGAAATAAGCAAAACATAAAAAAAGACATTAAAGTAAATCTAAATCTAACTATCTACAAAGAATCTAGGGCTCCAACTCCAACATAATTATCAGACCACATGTTCATCATGAAACTATTGTTCTCTCCACTCCACTCTAGGGTTTGTACATCATTGGGTTCAACCTAGTACTTTCATCATTCAAACTAGCTAGTGGCATATAGCCTAGTCTAAACAACAAAGGAACCAGTTCGCATAGACACAAGTCATCCATTCACAGAGCTAATCAAGATAGGCATGGCGTCTCTCATTTCTACGGTATTACTGCGGCCATCCGGAATAGCCTTGTGTTTCCATCAACTAAACTAGCTAGTGGCGTGTAGCCTAGCCTAGTAACGAAAACCCATTAAGCACAAGACGATCTTAAAGACAATAACCAATCTATACCTGGGCAGGGCTACAAATCAATCATTCCATACGCAATCTTGTCATACAGTCAATCAATTAACATCAAGGTTGATCAGGCCTTAAAATCAACTAAAGATCGAATTAAATGTAATGATTGAATTTAGAACATAATAAAATGGATCAAACAAATAGATTAACAATAAAACAAAAGCCTTCAATTAGATTACATCAAATCCCTAGAAAACAAAATACAACATAAAGGAAAAGAAATAACAACACTTGGAACCATAATAGTGAAGAACAAAGGAGGAGGAAAGAAAGATAACCTCCTCTCCTCTCCAAGCTCCACCTTTCCAAGAAGCCCCAAATGTATTCTCTCCAAAATGTGTATATCAAACCTAAAAAAACTCTAAAAATGGACTAAAGCCGCCTTTAATTAGTTTTTAGACAAAATGACAAACTTGTAAATACTAGTTGACGAAATTAGGGTAGGAAATGTGACATTTTTACATCCTGCATGATTTGTGCCGCGGCTTAGTTTAGTTGCGCCACGGTGTGTTTGGATTATGCCCCGGCTCGTTTCCGTCTCGGCTCAGTTGAATTGCGCCCTGGCTTGTTTACACCATAGTGTAATTTGGATTTTGTCGAATTTATGCCGCGGTGCAGAAAAGTGTGCTGTGGCTCAAAATCAGTTTCGTCGTCTTCACGCCGTGACTCAAAAAAGTGTGATGCGACTCAAATTAAGAATTTCACTCTTTTTCTGCTTGCCTTGATTTATCCACACTTGACGGGTCTAGGATGTCCGAACACCAACACAAGCACGGATAATCCATCTTTTTGCACCTGAATACCTGAAAACATAACAAAACCCGTGATTTTGGGAGATAACAAAACAAGTAAGGAAACTCATCCTAAATAATGCGTTAAAACTTGAATTTCTTACAATGTCACCCCCAAATCACAAAATAAATCGACATTTCCAACACTTAACACAAGTCAAGACATTATAAAATGTTTGTACTTGAAGCATCATTGGCAACCTATGATGTGGGCATTTGCGAAGTAAATCCTTGAAACGCTCCCATGCCTCATATTCCATATTAGCCTATAAAAACACAGTAATTTTGTTATGTAACTTAGTGGTCTTTGTAGGAGGAAAATACTTAACCCAAAAATTTATGTGCCATTGTGTCCCATGTAGTGATGGATCCTGTAGTCAGAGAAAGTAGCGAACTCTTTGTCTTGTCCCTTAGAGAAAATGGGAAAAATTGTAGGCGAATGGCATCGTCCAAAACTCCATTATGCTTGAAAGTATCGCAATTTCCAAGAAATTAGCTATGTGGGAGTTTGGATCTTCAAGTGTCAAACTTTCAAATTGCACTAAATGCTGAATCATTTGGATTATAGCAAGCTTGACTTCGAAAATGTTAGCTTGTATGGTTGGCCTTGTGATGCTTCATCCCACTCCATTTATGGATGGCATAGCATACTCTTTGAGCGATCTCGACACCTTAACATGAGGCACCCCATTGTTGAGCATCTCAACATTGTTTCCTCCAACCTCATTGTTGTTTCCTTCCATTAGTTTAATTTGTGTTCTTCTCAATCTTCTCAACCAATATGAAGTGCGCTCAACTTCAGGATCACAATTTTCAAGTCTTTTCCTTCTAGTATGGGTCATGCTTTATGGAAGAAACACCTAAAATAAAGAAATAACATAAAAATTAAAAGAAAATTCTCAATGTAATAAGACAAGTCAAAAAAAATGCAAGTTTAATATTTAAATCCCCAGCAATGGTGCCAAAAACTTGTTGTGACTTTTTGTACGCTAGCAACTGCATTATGTTAGAGTAGGTGCCCCAAAGCCAATCATATTGTTGTATATTGACTATATGGATCATGTTATTATATTAATAAAAGGCATCGTTTATATTATGTAAATCATATTCTATATGTATGTGTTAATATATGCCCTTAAAGTGGATGAACCATGACGAGGGAATCAAGCAGTGATAAGTCTTGATTATGAGATCCCTATGATCACTTATGGTGGCCATTCTAGAAATGTCCATAGCCCTAGTATTATCCTGACTTAGGGCATAGGTAATACGGTAAGGCTATCATCGCATGTCAAGATTGTTTGGTGACAACTTGGTACGACGCATGGGTGCTTGTTATTCACGAGTTCATCGGACTAGCCCATACAGAGGATTCCATAAGGATAGTAAACCCAATGTCTATGGAATGCATCCTCTAACGGATGGTGGTGCATGTGGTCTTTAGACTTGAGATCACCAAAGCGCCGTGTGTAAACATTGGTGTAGTTTGACACTAGCCTAACGTAATCTTGTTCAGGGTTGTCAATATGGTGGTGATTGGCTGCATTGAGAAAGACACTATGACTATGGTGGATCGACAAAGGATTCATCACTCCTAGGTATAGGAGAAATTATCTCACCATCTGTGACCATAGTGGAATCGAGTTGTTGCTCAGTTGGTCGATTAGTCTGATAACCGAATATGAATATATCAAGGTTCAAACCTTGATGAGATAATAGATGATGAAAGGATTTGATTGCATGGTAACTATACTGTTGATAGGTAGCGAATATGCTAAATCTGAATTTGTCGGGTGGCCATGATTTCTTGCTAGAGGCCAATCTTAGTCTATGTGTAATGAGACGATTAATAGGGTGTTGTGTAACGCCCCACTTGAGGTACATAGTTAAGATTTGATGAATGGCTTGAATGTCTATTGGTTTATCCTCATTTGAGTTTGTATGTTGTTAATATTGTTTGGTTGGCCCTTGGTCGAAAGGGTGTATTGGTTTGGTTGAGTGGTTGCCTTGAAAATTTGTAAGACTTGGCGAAATCTTGATGTTCCATTCTTCACTGGGGCGAAGAAGAAGCTTCGCCGCGGTGATGAAGTGCTACAACCCCCGTGCAGCTGTTGTAAGATTTTGCCGAGGCGAAGAAATAGCTTCGCCGCGGCGAAGACTCGGCTGAAATTTCCCTTGAATTTTTAGAGAATTCTTCCTTTTGGGACTTAATGACCATTCTACCCCTAATTAACAGTAAAAGTGGGGAGTGAAATGCAAGAAAATTGCATGGAGAATAGTTTGAATGGGGATGTTTTTGCAAAGAATTAAAGGACATAGGTGGAATTTCAAAGAAGGAGTAAGGGTATATTGGGAAAGAGTGGAGAAAATATGAGATATTAAGGGTTTAGCTTTAGAAACCCTTTCATTCATTCTTCTCCACCGCCTCTTTCATCCTTCAATTCTCTCAAACTTTCATTCAATTTTCCAAGGATCTTTGAAGAGCTTTTGACTAGAAATTGATACAAGTTGATCCTAAGCACTTAAAGGTGAGAATCCTTACTCTAGATGTGAATTTTATTGGTGAAAGAGTAGGATCTTTATTGAGTTTGTGTTTAAGGTTTAAGAGAAAGTATCAAGCCATCAAGAGTAGAGAGCTTAAGTGGATTCTACTTGAGCCTAAGGTAAGTAAATCCACCTAATTTGTGATTTGCATGATTGAATGATGTGTAGAGCTTTATATATGATTAATGCTTGGATTTTTATGTTTGAAATGAGTTGATGGATTTATGAATGAGTTTAATGTTGATTTATGGAGAAATTTCCACCATGAGAAGGATGTATTGTGTTGATAAATTTTGGTAGAAGTATGGATAGAATTAGAAGAATTTGAGAGGAATATTTGAAGTGTGTTTTATTTGCAGGATGTGTGATGATTTAAAGGAGTTGAACTCCAATTTTGGATGGTTAAGAAAGAAGTATAATTAAAGTTAGAATAGAGTTTAGGTATGCACACATATTGTTTGATGAAATGCCTAAAAGAAACATGAGTAGAAGTAGAGAACTTTACTTTATGCAACATAGCATATTTGCATTTCATGAATGCATATAAGAAAGATTTTAGGCATGAGCCATCCATATGCATATGTTTAATTGAGTAATCACATAAGAAAGAAATATGAGAAATGAGAAAGAAACACTCTAAGAATAGAGATAAAGAAAAGAACCAATTCTCTTAGAATAAAGAGAAAGAAAGAATTAGCACTAGAGAATAAAATGGATATTAAGTGCTACAGAAAAGAAAAGAAAATAGGTTGTGCGATGGGGAACCCGTGAGTGTAGAGTTACCCACATGTAAATCGCCATGAGAAAGAGCGGTCTCCGCCATGAGAGAGCGGAATGAGAATGAGAAAAAGAATTTGTATAGCCGTGAGAATACATGCGGATGAGAGCTATACACGAGAGAGAGTACACTCACATGGTGAAGGGTTCCGAATCCATGCATCAACCAAGACTGATCGGCAAAGAATAAAAGAAAGAATAAGAATGAGAAAGAAAAGAAAAGAGAGAAAATGCATTGCCTTGCATTGTTATGCTTTAGTGTCTCATCCATGCATGATTATGATATTCTCCATGGGTGATGAGAATAGAGAGAAAGAAAGAATAGAAAGAAAGAAAAGAACAGTAGGAACAGAGAAAGAACAAGAAAGATTGAATTAGAGAAAATGACAAGAGTACGAAAAGAATTGAAGAGTAATACACGGGGACTATAGAGTAGAAGATTTACTTACTGAGCATCTTTGTGCTCACCCCAATTTTTTCTATGTTTTACATGACATAGGTGAGGACGTGGTCGGATGGATGTCGGCAAGCGGGGAGACTTGGCTGCACTGTCCACTGTTTTTGAGAGTCTTTTTGTACAAATGATGTTGTACTATGTAAAGAATGTAATTTATTAAGTAAAGAAAATTTTTGGGCAAAACCATTTTGATAAATATACTTATCTTTTTATTAATATATTTTATGAATATGATAGTAGAAAGAAGTTGTTACATGTTGATCATGATATTAATCACTACCAATATGATGAGGAGCCTACATGTCATACACATAAAATATAATTTATATAAGATAATGAGTGAGGGGCATTTATGTCATTAACAAAACTTACGGAGCAATTAAATTTGCTGGATAGGTTATTGCCTGGATCCAATCCTATATTTGATTTAATTTGTAAGATTGAATATTTATTTTTATATATATATATATATTGTCGTATGTATATTCTAAATAAATAAAATGTCATTATACATACATACATATATATATACATACATACTTACATACATACATACATATTGGTGTATATATGCTTTAAATATTGAATAATTATTATTGGATGAATGAAATAATAATTGCTTAATACCCAGTTAATTAATTTCATCAGAAATCATTATGTCTAATTATTTAATTTGAAGGGAGGTATATTAGTAATATATCCTAAAAGGGGAGATTAGAGTTGGCCTATAAAAAGGCATTTTTCCCCAAATCTCCCATAATCTTTGAATTGCCGCCCCAGCTAAAGGTTGAGAGAAAAAATTCTCTAAATTTTTTCTTCTTTAGTCTACATAAATCACTCTAGTAAATTGATTGTGTGTGGAGTCTTGCCTTGGGTGGATTTTCGTTAGTTCACTTCTATCCTTGAAGTGGGAATGTTAATTCAACGATCAAATGGAGGAGCCATCAATGCAGGTGAGAAATTGAAACCTTGAATGGGTTTTATTGTTCTTAAGCATGTAAAAAACATTATAACTCTTATAAGGATTTTGGGGCTTTAGGTTTTATTCAGTAACTTTTGTTTTCCCTTGCCTATTTGTTTGATTAATTCCTAGCAGTTGTATCAAAGCCCCTTATATCAGATTAGGTTGTTAAATTTTTTCTTGAAATTGTGTGATTTGTTAATTACATGATTTGGATTTTAATTTGATTAATTTTTTTCTTGATTAATTGGATTAAAATTAATTTTGTTGTATTGATGGGGAAATTGAAATCAGTAACAACTGCTGTAAGCTAATACAATGCATGCATAATAACAATAGAAAATTGGGCCCAAAAACTTTATTTTCATTATAAGTCATATGTCTTTTATAGACAAAGAGGATTGTTTACAAAAAATTCATTTTAAAAGACAAAACAGGGGAAACAGTGTAGCTATTGCTCCTCGCTTGCTGACGCCCCTCCGACTGCATCAACACCTAGATCTTGCATCCACAAAGGAAAAATAATGGGGTGAGCACAAAAGAATGCTCAGTAAGTAAAACCCTCTATCTGTCTGTCCCCGTATGCATTACTCTTAATTCTTTCCTTATACTATTTCTGTTTCTACTAAACGTCATGGCCTCATCTTACCGGAGGTACGGCCGGATGGCATTCACACAGTACCATCTCACTCTCCATGACTATCGGGTGGAATTCACACAGTACCAACCCGTTCTTAGTGACTACCGAGTGGGGATCACGAAGCACCTACTCGGTTTTTGTAACTATCGGGTGGAGACCACCTAGCGCCTACCCGTTTCTCATGACTTTTGGGTAACGATCACCAAGCATTAACCCGTCTCTAATCACTATCGGGTGATGATCACAAAGCATCAACCCACTTCTAATAAATGTCGGATGATGATCACAAAGCATCAACCCCTTCTCTAAAAACTAACCGGGTGGTGGTCACAAAGCATCCACCCGTTTCTAATACTTATCGGGTGATGATCACAAAGCATCAACCCATTTCCAATGGCTATTCGGGTGGTGATCACAAAGCATCAACCCGATTCCCATAAATGTCGGGTGATGATCACAAAGTATCAACCCATCTCTACTACTCTTCCTATTCACTCTATTCTAGCATTTTTCATTCTCTCTACCCTTAGAGTAGTTGCATCCACCAAGTTCTCTACTCATAGAGTAATTGCATACACAAAGTTTCCTACTCTTTCTTAGGTCACTTTTCAATGCACAATTAGTGCCTATGGATGGTTCATCTCCACTAATGCACTTATGAAATGCCAACATGCAATGTTGCAAGAATTAAGGTTCACTACTTATACTCAAACCTCTATTAGGCATTTCATCAAACACCTCAAGTGCATAATAAAACTCTACTATACCAATGATTCTAAATCTCTCTCTAACCATCCAAAATGGGGAGAAACCTCCTCACATAGCCACACCTCAAGTGCATAATAAAACTCTACCACCTTAGTGCTTGAATTATTGAGGCAAAAGAAGTTTGTATGCTAAGCTTGAAAAATGTGAGCTATTTATGAAACAATTGGTGTTCTTGGGTTATGTAGTTTCGGGAGAAGGAATTAAGGTAGATCAATCCAAGGTAGAATCCATTCAAAATTGGCCTAAACCTGGTTCAATTACGGAAGTTAGGAGTTTTCATGGTTTAGCCTCTTTCTACCGTAGGTTTGTCCCTAATTTTAGTTCCTTTATGGCTCCCATAACTGAATGTTTGAAGAAGGGATCTTTTGAGTGGACTAAGGCAGCAAATGAAGCTTTCAATTTGATTAAAAAGAAGTTGTGTGAAGCTCCCATCCTTACCTTACCCGATTTCAACCAAGTGTTTGAAGTAGAATGTGATGCAAGTGGTGTTGGCATTGGGGGCGCTTTTGAATCAATCCAAGAGGCCAATAGCATATTTTAGTGAGAAGCTTAGTGATTCAAGGAGGAAGTATAACACTTATGATAAGGAGTTTTATGCTATAGTGAGAGCACTTGACCATTGGAGTCATTACCTTCGGCCGAAACAATTTGTCCTCCATTCGGACCACCAAGCTTTGAGATTCATCAATGGGCAGCGTAAACTCAACACAAGACATGCTGAGTGGGTTGAGTTCATCCAATCCTTTTCTTTTGTGCTGAATTACAAACAAGGATCACACAATGTTGTAGCCGATGCACTCTCTAGAAGGTATGTGGCGTGCTGTCGTAGGCACCCAGAATTAAAACCTAAAAATACACGTAGTAGTGTAAGTCAGGGTCGATCCCACGAAGAGTGTCTAGCTGAATTTGCTGTTATGTGAACAAGGCTGGGGTTTTTTTTTTGTAAAAACAGAAAACGTTTCCAGGAAAAGAAACAACTCAAATCGAAATCAATTAAAATGACGGAACTTGGTCTCCGTCAACATCCACCATCGGAATCTCACAACTGATCATTGATGCAAAAATAATCAATTCATATATTGAATATTCATCGTTGGAACTATTTTCCTATCTCTCCTTAATTGTAATTAATCAGGAAACAAGCGATCATAATTAATCTTACCCCTAAACAACCCTAGACAAGCGCTCAAGATTTAATCTAGTGGCAGCCTTAAGAATTAGAGAGATCGATGAAGCTAAACAACACAAACACAAGCGGTTCTATTTAATTTAGTTGAATGTTCTTCGTAAGGTTATTAATTCTGCTGACAAATTACTAACCCTAATTGCTTCGCAAGTTGGAGGGATCAAACAATTACGGATTTGATATCTAACTTAGCAGTAGATTGCGACAATTAATAAACTAGTAGGCCTCCCTAGTAATTAGACGAAACAATCATAAAATTAAGCATAGAAAAACATCCAATACTCAAACACGAAAATTGAACACAAAGAAAAATATATTAGATCTCACGTTTATCGATTCCGAGGCTTCCGTTTACTTGACCAAGTTATCAAAATCAGCCTCTCATGGCCATCACCGAATTACAGAGGAAAAGTTCAGAAGAGACCAGAGAGAGGCGTGTCCACCAAAAAACTAATCTGATCTCTTTTGCAAAAATCCAGATTTAAGTGTTTGAATCCAACTCAATCTCCTAAAATCAATTATCCTAATCTGATTCTAATTAATTGAAAATACAATAAAGTCTTAAAAATAAAAATAGGAAAGTGATGTGTCCAGCTGTAACTCGTGTGCCACATGTCTTCAAATCTTCCAATAATAAAGCGCCTCTTGGACTTGCATTACAAGGCGAATGTTCCAGAACATCGGCAGTGCAGATGCGTCAACTTCAAGCCCAATTACAACCTTGATGCAGCATTTATCTCTCCAAACTCAAAAGATAAAAGTTGTATATATATTTCTTAGCGTTCTACATCATTTTGAATCATCTCAATCGGAGCTCAGATGAGAGAGTTATGCCCAAAATACGAAACAACGTCAAAACTGTCCGAATTCACTTAATTAGTTCCGTTTTGCAATTAACGCTCCCATTTGCTTCCTAAGTCAAAATAGAATAAAAATCAGTACATTTTAGGCAGAAAATAGGTATAAAAGACTAGGCATTAAGGGGGGTAAATATGGTATTTTGCATTCTCATCAGTATGCCTTACTTTCTTTGCTTGATTCTAGAGTTCTAGGTTTTGAATTAATGAAATTGTGCTATGATGAAGATTTGGAGATGAAAACATGCATAACTGAATGTGGGAAACCTGGTTTTGAGAATTATATTATGCATGATGGGTACTTGTTCAAGGGTAGAAGATTATGTGTCCCTAAGGGTAGTTTTAGAGAACTAATTATGAGGGAAGCACATAGTGGTGGGTTGGCAGGCCATTTTGGGGTTACTAAGACTTTAGAAACCATCAAGGAATATTTTTTATTGGCCTAAAATGTTAGGGGATGTTCAAGCTCTTATTAGAAGGTGTGGATCATGTCAAAGAGCTAAGAGTCAATTCAAGGCCGGACCATACCTACCCTTACCCATAGCCGAGCACCCTTGGGAGGACCTTAGCATGGATTTTGTGGTTGCATTGCCTAGGACACAAAGAGGAAAAGATTCATTCATGGTAGTGGTTGATAGGTTCTCAAAAATGGCCCATTTCATATCATGCCATACCACGCATGATGCCTCCAAAATTGCCGAATTGTTCTTTAGAGAAGTGGTGAGACTTCATGGCATTCCGAGGACCATTGTCTCAGATAGGGATACAAAATTCTTGAGTCATTTTTGGAGAAGTTTATGGGGTAGACTAGGGACAAAATTAATGTTTAGCACCTCACACCACCCGCAAACCGATGGTCAAACCGAAGTGGTGAATAAAGTGTTGGGTAATGTCCTAAGGAGTTTAGTGAGCAAGCATTTAAAGGATTGGGATTTGCAATTGGCACATGCTGAATTTACGTACAATAGGAGTCCTAGTTCTACTACGGGTCACACTCCTTTTGAGGTGTTGTATGGAGTAAACCCACTTATCCCTTTTGATCTCACTTCCCTACCCCTTGATTTTGAGCCAAGTGTGAATGCTAATGAGAAGTTGAAACAAATGAAGAAACTCCATGAAACCGTGAGAGCTCAAATAGAAAATTCAAATGAGAAGATCAAGAATAAGGCAAACAAGCATAGAAAACCTAAGGTTTTCCAACCGGGGGATTTAGTTTGGATTCACTTGAGAAAGGAGAGGTTTCCAAGTAAAAGGAAGAGTAAATTAGCTCCTAGGGCTGATGGACCTTTTGAGATTGTTGAGAGGGTAAATGATAATGCTTATAAGGTGGAGTTGCCTAGTGAGTATGGGGGAGTCTCGGCCACCTTCAATGTGGGGGATCTAAGCCCTTACTTGGAGGACGATTTGGATTTGAGGGCAAATCCTTCTCAACCCGAGGAGGATGATACGTTTACAAGTCCTAAAACACTTGTAAACATGAGTGGACAAGGAATTACAAGTCCTAAAACACTTGTTAATTCGGTTGAATCAAAGAATTACATTCCAAGTCCTAAAACACTTGGATTGTGGAGTGTGGAAAGCATTGGAGGAGATTCAGCCCAAGCAAGTCCCAAGGGGAGAGAGAGCCCAAAAACTTTCTTTTCATTATAAGTCATATGTCTTTTATACACAAAGAGGATTGTTTACAAAAAATTCATTTTAAAAGACAAAACAGGGGAAACAGTGTAGTTATTACTCCTCGCTTGCCGACGCCCCTCCGACTGCATCAACACCTAGATCCTGCATCCACAAAGGAAAAATAACGGGGTGAGCACAAAATAACGCTCAGTAAGTAAAACCCTCTATCTGTCTGTCCCCGTATGCATTACTCTTAATTCTTTCCTTATACTATTTCTGTTTCTATTTTTTTCTCTACTAAACGTCATGGCCTCATCTTACCGGAGGTATGGCCGGATGGCGTTCACACAGTACCATCTCACTCTCCATGACTATCGGGTGGAATTCACACAGTACCAACCCGTTCTTAGTGACTACCGAGTGGGGATCACGAAGCACCTACTCGGTTTTCGTAACTATCGGGTGGAGACCACCTAGCACCTTCCCCGTTTCTCATGACTTTTGGGTAACGATCACCAAGCATTAACCCGTCTCTAATCACTGTCGGGTGATGATCACAAAGCATCAACCCACTTCTAATAAATGTCGGATGATGATCACAAAGCATCAACCCCTTCTCTAAAAACTAACCGGGTGGTGGTCACAAAGCATCCACCCGTTTCTAATACTTATCGGGTGATGATCACAAAGCATCAACCCATTTCCAATGGCTATTCGGGTGGTGATCACAAAGCATCAACCCGATTCCCATAACTGTCGGGTGATGATCACAAAGCATCGGCCCATCTCTACTACTCTTCTCATTTACTCTATTCTAGCATTTTTCATTCTCTCTACCCTTAGAGTAGTTGCATCCACCAAGTTCTCTACTCATAGAGTAATTGCATACACAAAGTTTCCTACTCTTTCTTAGGTCACTTTTCAATGCACAATTAGTGCCTATGGATGGTTCATCTCCACTAATGCACTTATGAAATGCCAACATGCAATGTTGCAAGAATTAAGGTTCATTACTTATATTCAAACCTCTATTAGGCATTTCATCAAACACCTCAAGTGCATAATAAAACTCTACTATACCAATGATTCTAAATCTCTCTCTAACCATCCAAAATGGGGAGAAACCTCCTCACATAGCCACATAACCTGCCAAAGAAAGACACTTCCAAAAGGGTTCCACAATACCTTCCAATTCAATCTCAAACTACCTTTCCAACCCACAACTCACTTCTTATATTTGAAAGGTATAAACAATCACAAAGCACTAGAAATCTCTATTTAAGCCTCAATAACATGGCATATAACATGTATATAACACACATACATAAGTGCTATCAAAACCCTAATCAAGAAAATTCCCAAATCTCAACTTGGGTTGGGGTTTACTTACCTTGTTGTGGAGAGATTTCACTAACTCTTCCTTTCACTTGGTTTGCTTGACTTTTTCTCTACTCTTAAACAAAAGAACAAAAACCCTCAATATTCAATATATACTAAAACTCACAAAGCTTCACAACCAAAGCAAGAATCCTTACCTTAGGATGCCTTAGGTTGATTTTCTACCCCAAATCACTCCAAAAGCCCTTTAAAACTCCTTGATCAAAAGAAAGAGAAATTGAGAGGAAGCAAGAGAGGAGAGTGGCGTTGGAGAAGAAGAATGAGGGGTTTGCAATGTCTTAATTCCTTTTAATGAAATTTATACACAACCATTCCCATTTTGCCCTTACTCTTCTTTGGGAATTCTATCTATATCCTTTGATTCATTACAAACACACCCCCATATCAACATATTCTCCATGAAAATTCCTTACATTTTACTCCCCACTTTTCCTGCTAATTAGGGGTAGAATGGTCACTTGGTTTGCTTGACTTTTTCTCTACTCTTAAACAAAAGAACAAAAACCCTCAATATTCAATATATACTAAAACTCACAAAGCTTCACAACCAAAGCAAGAATCCTTACCTTAGGATGCCTTAGGTTGATTTTCTACCCCAAATCACTCCAAAAGCCCTTTAAAACTCCTTGATCAAAAGAAAGAAAAATTGAGAGGAAGCAAGAGAGGAGAGTGGCGTTGGAGAAGAAGAATGAGGGGTTTGCAATGTCTTAATTCCTTTTAATGAAATTTATACACAACCATTCCCATTTTGCCCTTACTCTTCTTTGGGAATTCTATCTATATCCTTTGATTCATTACAAACACACCCCCATATCAACATATTCTCCATGAAAATTCCTTACATTTTACTCCCCACTTTTCCTGCTAATTAGGGGTAGAATGGTCAAATTGCCCTTAGGGAAGAGAACATCTAAAACTTAACAAACATTTTGGTCGGACTGTCGCCGCGGCGGAAGCTCACACCGCGCATGTCGAATGTTTCCCGTGGCTTCAACACCTCTTCGCCCCGTCGAAGCTTGGCACACTGAACTTCTTCTATTTTCAACCAATTTCAGGGCAAGTATTCAACACAACACTCAATCAAACAATATTACCAAGAGACCAACTCAAATAAGAGCAAAAGAAGAAACAATAACTACGTACCTCAAGTGGGGCGTTACAAAATCTGTTGTGTTTGATCTGATTTTTTTTTAAATCGGGGATGTTTTGAAACCCTAGATGCACCACCATGGATGGTGATGTTGGTTGTTGTGCATGGCAACCCTGTGACTAAAGCAGCAGTGATGCCTCTATTATTGCTACCCTTGGTGAGAAACAGCTCGCAAGCGCATGTTGGTGTAGCCAACCACGTGCTTGCCAGCATACGATTGCTGTGTGTTACACACATGGCATTCGCTTGCTGTTGTGTGTGGTAGATCAATTGGCCGCTTGTTTTAACACGCGACTTTAGTGAATGCCCATTAGGTGTTTAGAGGCGGTGTGCAAAGGCACACAACCACTGCCCCAGACAGCCTCTTGTTGATAATGCGGATTGCTATCACTTTCACCGTCACGCTGCCACATACGGTGGTTGCCTTGGGCCGATAGTTGTCACAAATGGTCAGCCTTATTGGCTATGTGTTTATAAATATAGCCTTGACCTTCACTTTGTGTTTTCACCCAAGTGTTTGACTCGTTGTGCATTTTTACGCACAACTTCTTGTTCTGGGCAGCCTGTGATTTTCCTCCAGGGAAATTGTTTCTATTTACACTATGGTGCTTACTTTTGAGGGATTCAAAATCCCACATGTCGCTACATGTGTGAGGATCACGTCAGTGGGTTTACATAAGTTTTTGGACTTCTATAGCATGGGGTTTCCCTCTGTTTACAAACAATCAATGTTGTTGCACGTTAATTTGCTGCAGATTCGTAAATAGGTCATAACAAATTCAATAGTGAGCAATTGATTCATAGGTTGTACCAGTAGCTTGTTAACATGTTGGTTCAGGTTTAGCAAGTCTTTAACACTGCTGCCCATATGCGTCGATGTAAATAAAACCGCTGTTTTAGGTAGAATGTGTGTTGGTGTAGGTGGGCTTCATTTTGGAACTTTTTTTTTTTTTTTTTTTGTGTTGTTGCACATTGATGTTGGTCCAGAACTTTATATAATGTGTTGCTACATATTATGAACATTCTGGAGGCCAATTTGGAGAGGCCCAACAACAAGGGACTAAACTGAAAAGTTTACGACTTGTTGGGTTTAAAGAAACAAGCATTAACATCAAGGGCTAATTGTTAATACCAACTGATCAAAATTTTATTTTTGATTGATTGTTATATGTATATTCTTGTGACTGAAATTGCATGGTGTTGGGTGCATTTTCCTTTAGACCTAGTTAAATTTGAGGATTGTAATTTCAATTTAAATAAGGCTTGCTTGCCTTGCCTTTATAATATCTTGTAATTTCTTTCTCTCATCTTACTCTCTTCAAATGTAAATTGAGGTTTCTAATTGTTGATGTACAGTTAAATTAGAATTTATTTTAATTTAATGTAATGATCGAGAAGAAGAAACATTGGATTGAAGAAGGCAGGTTTTTAAATTGAAGATTCCTCTTGTAATTTAATTACATTGGTTGACATATAAATTCCTTTGGGCTTCGGGAATTTGGTTTAGTTAAGGCAATGCACCGACACGTTAATCTTTATTCCTTAGTTGGCATGCTAAGGGGGAATGCTATGGATATAACATGTTAATAAAGATAATAAAATGATGAGACCAAAAGCAGAAGCAAAAGCCTCATTAAAAAGGATATTAAGTCTAAAATTCATGCCTTCCAACACCATGGACTTAGTCAAACCATTTTTCATCGTAACCTTGTTCGCATTAGCGAGGGTATGCATCTACCGGTGGGAAGCTAAGTCTCATTGGAGTTTTTCCTTAATGGTGTTGGGTAAGACTTAGCTAGTAGTTTGGCTTGTTCGATCAACGAAGCTTGAAAACGTACTAGAGGCATAAGTAGAGAAGTGCAATTTTATAATGCACATGTTGATATGTAGTATCTATTGTTAGGAATCGATCAAACATGGCAGCAGAAAAACAAAACATTTACAACATGGATCGTTCCTTAGAACCAAGATCAGAGTACAAATTTACAGTTTATATATTAAATAAGAATCTGCAGATTTTAGTTTAGAGTTTAAGAAATCATACGCACGTTTGGAGGCTCCTCCAACCTGTCTCTGAACGTATTTCACTACCGATCCAAGTGTAGGATCGAACCAATTTAGTCCACACGAAGATAACCTCAAGGAACTAGAGAGGGATTTGCTAGATCCTCTTTAGCCTTTAAGAAAAAAAAAAAAAATCAAAGTGTATTTGATTTTTAGCAAAAAGAAAAACTGGCGTGAGAGAATGTTAAAGGGGCTGGAACTTTAGTTTAATATCATTGAAATGAATAACTAATTTATTTCACAAAAGTGTGCACTTGTATAGTGCACACTTTAACCTATTCCATCATGGAATGGGCTTGGGCTCCAACCCAAACACCCTTGTAGCCAAACATCCATTTTAAGATATTTTAATTTTAATTTATCATTATCTTAATTAAATTCAATTAATATATATTTACAATATATATATTAATATTTAACAATAATGATAATTTATTTAAATAAATGCGAACACATATTTAAACGTAGTCTCACTTATTTAATTTTAACATCAAATTAAATAAAGGCTACGACCTTAACAAATTTAATTGCACTGTGAAATTACCAAAATACCCTTTCGCCTAAAAAGATGAAAACACCCTTCTTCTAAACTGGTTCTTAAATTATCTTCTATGTGTGTGACCCGTAGGCTCCTCATCATACCGGTAGTGTGTAGTATCGCGATTAATACCAATTAATTGTCTCACTACACACATACCAAGATTGGCCCCTAGTAAGGCATCATGACCACCCAATAGATTCGGATTCAGTGAAGCAGCTACCTATCAACGATATAGTTCCTGTGCAATCCGATCCTTTCATCATACGTTATCTCGACGAGACCGTGGCATAGAAATATTGTCAACCTCGGTTACTCTCGATATTATGTATTTAGTTACTAGACCAATGACCTGTATTATAAACTGGATAGAGCAACAACTCAATCCCACTGTGGCCACAGTTTTAGTGTCATTGCCATTTACTGAATTGCGCTGTGAGATAACTTCTCCCGTATCCGGGAGTGATGAATCCTCTGTCTATCCGCCATAGTCTTGATACACTCCTTAATGCAGCCAATCACCACCGTATTGACAGCTCTGAAAAGAACTGCGTTAGGCTAGTGTCAAACTGCACCAATCGGTGTACACAACGCTCCAGTGATCTCAAGTCTAAGGATCACATGCACCACCATTCGTTAGAGGATTTGTTCCATAGACACTAGGGTTACCATCCATATGGAATCCTTTGGTGGGTCAGTCCAGTGAACTTGCCTACAGCGAGCACCCATGTGTTGCACCAGGTTGTCACCAAACAACCTTGACAAGTGAGATCAGTCACTACCTTTCGACAGGGTCGTTCAACACTATGATAGCCTTACCGTATTATCTGTGCCCTTACTTCAGAATAATACTGGGGCTACATACATTTCTAGAATGGCCACCTTATGTGCTCATAAGGTTCTCACTATCAAGATTTGAAACACTTGATACACTCGTCACGGTTCTACCATTCTAAGTACATATATCAATACATACAATGATGATTTATGCAATATAGTATAAAATGCCTTTTATTGATCAATGAACATTATTACAAAAGTGTCAATTCTACAATAATTGATTGGCTCTAGGGCATCTACTCTAACATCTACTCTACGGATCCAAGAGTTACACTTGAGGTCAATGGTTAGCGCCATTGAATTGTATAATTGGTTTGTTTGCCCAATTTATGTTTGAGGATTAATGGTTGGCACCATTAGCTGGTATAAATTGGCTTTGTGACCTACCTAAATCAACCCATTTTTAACTTCATTCGATCAACGAAGGTTTAAAATGGAATTAATGGGATCTTGGCCCACTAGGAAGACCAACAGGCCTTCCTGAGTTTAATAGTGAGGGCTACTAGAACCTGAGTAAAATAGTGGGAGCGTTTAATTAATTAAAAGACCTTGATTAATTAAATCATAACATGATATTAACTCGCTTTATTTTTCACTTATAGACTCACAAAATGACAACCAATA
Source organism: Pistacia atlantica (assembly GCA_026229545.1). Taxonomy (NCBI): domain Eukaryota; kingdom Viridiplantae; phylum Streptophyta; class Magnoliopsida; order Sapindales; family Anacardiaceae; genus Pistacia; species Pistacia atlantica. Next base: position 11,632,188 of record CM047898.1, on the reverse strand, counting down.
ACCTATCATTGCGATCGCTTATCGAATTGGGAAACAAGTTTGATGGTGAGAATTTCATTGACTGGTATAAAAATGTCAACAAATACTTAAGTCTAACAATAGCTTATACACCATCGAGCAGGCTTTGTCACCACAGCCTACTGATAGTTCCATCCAACAGACTGAATACATTTATATGAAACGTACACACGATGCTAACGTCGAACTGATAAGGTACATCATGTTAGAATCAATGATACCATTACTACAAATGCAGTATGGGGATGTCGACTTACCTACCATAATTTATACTCTTTGCGATAAAGAGAAGTATATGGTGTCACAGTCACTATTCAGATGCAAGACGGATAAGGGTGCCAAAGTTAGGCCTCATATGCTCAAGATGATTGAGTGTGTTGAGAACTAGAGGTTTTGGGATGTGCTCTTGATAACAGTTTAGTAATAGACCTAGGCTTACAATCCCTACCTAATATTTTTTCTCAATTTGTTCAAGACTTTGTTAAGGAAAATGAGAAGAAAACCCTACCTGAGCTTCTGGAGGTACTGTAGGCTACTGAGCTAGGCATGAAAATGTCCGAGGCATTAATTTTAGTTGAAGCTAACTCAAGTGTAGATGAAAAGGCTCAGGAGTCATTGGAGGGAATTGTTGTGGAAAAGAGAGTATTTGTCCTCACTATGAGAATCCCATCCACTGGAGGAAACACTGCAAGGCCTTCCTAGCAAGCAAGAGAAAGACTATTAGATCTTCTTCTAAAGGTATGTTCATGTTTGAGATTAACTTATCTCCTAACACATCTTGGGTTATTGACACTGGATGTGCATCTCACATTTGTACTAATTTGCAAGGACTGCGACATAGTAGATCGCTTCGCCGAGGGGAGATAGACATACCATTGGGAACAGAGCTATAGTTGTTCCTTTAGTTTTAGGTGTTTATCAATTATCTTTGCCTTCGGGCCTTATCTTGAAACTACTGGATTGTTATTATGTACCTTAAGTTTCAAAGAATATTATTTCCATGTTTGCTTTGGATAGTTTTGGATATCATTTTGATATATCTAATGGATTGTTGTCTTTTAGTTTGAATGATATTCATTATGGAAATGCTAGATTGCATAATTGTTTATATGCTCTGGATATGGATAATAAAGGGATATTCAATCTTGAAAATAAGAAAGCCAAGCATGGCGATCTGAACCAAACATTTCTCGGCATTGTATGTTAAGTCATGTTAATCAAATTTGCATAGCAAAACTCCATAAGGACAGAGTCTTGGACCCATTTGATTTTCAATCTTAGAGGTATGCAAGTCATGCCTTTTAGAAAAGATAACCAACTTGCCTTTCACTAGTAACAGTCAAAGATCTACTGTACTGTTAGGCATCATTCATAGTGATGTATGCAGTCCAATGACAGTTCAAGAGGAGGATATTCTTACTTCATCACATTTATTGATGATTTCAGTAAATATGGATATATCTATTTAATGAGACATAAATTTGAATCATTTAACAACTTCAAAGAATTTAGGAATGAAGTACAGCACAAGCTTGGTAAAAGTATTAAAGCCCTTCGGTCGGACCAAGAAGGTGCATACTTAAGCTTGGAGTTTAGAGAGTACCTTAAAAAATGTGGGATAGTATCACAACTCACACCTCCGTATACACCTCAGCATAATGGTGTATCAGAAAGGAGGAATCAAACTTTACTTGACATAGTTTGATCAATGATGAGTTTTTCTGATCTACCTACATCATTCTAGGGTTATGCTTGGAGACTGCGATTCTACACTGAACCGTGTGCCATCCAAATAAGTGGATAAGACTCAATATGAACTACGGAATGGGTGAAAGCCCAAGTTTTCTTTTCTGAGAATTTGGGGTTGTACTGTTTATGTCAAGAAATTGACATCAAATAAGCTTGCCCCAAATTTGACAAATGTATATTTATGGGATATCCTAGGGAAACCATAGGATACTATTTCTACTAGCTAGAAGAGTGAAAAGTTTTTGAAGCTCGAACTGGGATATTCTTGGAGAAAGAATTTCTCCAATATAGTACAAGAGTAGAAAAGTCGAACTCAATGAAGTTCAGACTTCACAAAATATAGTTGATGAGGAACATGCAGATGTATCACCTGAGATAGAAGAAAATAAGGAGGAGGTCGCTTCATAGGTCGTGGAATAAAGTGAACCACCTCAAATTACATAGGAGCTACATAGGTTTGGTAGAGTATGTCGTGAGCTCGAGAGGTATGGCTTTCTCATGACTCAACATGATGGCGTAATGGTTTATCAAGACGATGAACCTCAAACCTACGGTGGTGCTATATCAGATCCAAATTCTGCAAAATGGCTTGAGGTCATGAAATTTGAAATAGACTCCATGTACTAGAACCAAGTATGGACTCTGGTGGATTTACCCAAATGGGTCAAACCCATGGGATGTAAATGCGTCTTCAAGAAGAAGACGAACATGGAAGGTAACGTGCATACCTATAAAGCATGGCTGGTTGCCAAAGGTTTCTAACAAAAGCATGGCATAGACTATGATGAAACCTTTTCACTAGTAACAATGCTAAATTCCATTGCATACCATGATTATGAGATTTGGTAATTGGATGCCAAAACTGCTTTTCTGAACAGAAACCTTGAAAAGGATGTCTATATGACATAATCCGATGGTTTTGTTCTTGAAGGACAAGCAGAAAAGGTATGCAAGTTGCAAAGATCCATTTATGGACTTAAGCAAGCATCAAAGAGTTGGAACATTTGTTTTGACGAAGTCGTTAAGGAGTTTTGTTTCATCAACAACGAAGATGAGCCCTGTGTTTATAAGAAATTCAATCCGAGCACAGTGGCATTCCTAGTATTGTATGTCGACGACATATTACTAATTGGGAGTGATATACCAAACTTGCAGATGGTAAAGACTTGGTTATCCAAGTGCTACTCCATGAAGGACTTAGGGGAAGCAACCTACATCCTTGGTATCAAGATCTATTGAGATAGATCATGTAGGTTGCTCGGCTTAAGTCAGAGTACATACACTAACAAGATACTGAAGAGATTCAGTATAAAAGAACCCAAGAAAAGATTTATTCTTATGTCGCATGGTGTTTATCTCTTAGAGGACATGTGTCCAAAATCATTCGAGGAGAGAGATAAGATGAATATGATACCATATGCATCTTCTGTTGGATCCATAATGTATGCCATGTTATGTACTCTTGATTGATGTCTCATAAGCATTAAGCATTTGTAGTAGATATCAATTGGATCTAGGTGAGTGTCACTAGATAACAGTCAAGAACATTCTTAAGTACTTGAAGAGGACTAAGGATATGTTCTTGGTTTATGGAGGAGAGGATGAACTCACTGTAAGAGCATACAGATATGCTAGTTTTCAAACTAACAGAGATAACTATCGATCGCAATCAGGTTTTGTCTTTTGTCTCAATAGAGCTACAATGAGCTGGAAAAGCTCAAAGTAGAGTATTGTAGTTGATTCTACAACAAAGGCTAAGTACATTGCATTATCAGATGCAGCCAAATAGGCGGTTTGGATCAAGAAGTTCATTACTGAACTTGTGTGGTTCAAAGCATTGTTGACCTAGTAGAGTTATTTTGTGATAACAATGAGGCCATTGCTTAAGCCAAAGAACCATGGTCTCATTAGAGATCCAAACACATACTTAGACGATTCCACCTGATTAGGGAAATTGTTCAGAAAAGACATGTGCAAATAAGCAGAGTACCTACTGATGACAATATCGCAGACCTACTAACAAAAGCTCTATTGTAGTAGAAGCATGATAGGCACTTGGCTTCATTTGGTATTAAATACGTAAATGGTTTGGCTATAGGTGTAAGTGGGAGATTGTTAGAGTAGGTACCCCAAAGCCAATCATATTGTTGTATATTAACTTTATGAATCATGTTATTCTATTAATAAAAGGCATTGTTCATATTATGTAAATCATATTCTATATGTGTGTGTTAATAGATACCTTTAGAGTGGTTAAACCATGACAAGGGAATCAAGCAGTGATAAGTCTTGATTGTCAGATCCCTGTGATCACTTATTGTGGCAATTCTAAAAACGTCCGTAGCCCTAGTATTATCTTGACTTAGTGCATATATAATACGGTAAGACTATCATAGCATTGAACGACTCTACCAAAGGTAGTGATAGATCTCGCATGTTAAGGTGTTTTGGTGACAACTTGGTGTAATGCATGAGTGCTTATTATTCACGAGTTCACCGGATTGGCCCATATAGAGGATTTCATATAGATGGTAACCTTAATGTCTATGGAATACATCCTCTAACTAATGGTGGTGCATGTGGTCCTTAGACTTGAGATCACTAGAGCGCCTTGTGTAAACATTGGTGTAGTTTGACACTAGCATAACGTAATCTTGTTCAGGGTTTTCAGTATGGTGGTGATTGGCTGAATTGAGAAGTACACTATGACTATGGTGGATTGACAAAGTATTCATCATTCATGGGTATAGGAGAAATTATCTTGGTGAGATACTCAATAAGAGACAACGACCTTAAATTTGTGGCCATAGTGGAATTGAGTTGTTTCTCGGTTGGTCGATTAGTTCGATAAGTGAATCTGATTATAAGGTGGTTCATACCTGAAGCTAACATTATTTTTGTGCTTCAAACCTTGATGAGATAATAGATGATGAAAGTATTTGATTGCAAGGTAACCATACTATTGACAGGTAGTGAATACGCTAAATCTAAATCAGTTGGGTGGCTATGATGCCTTGCTAGAGGCCAATCTTGGTTTGTGTGTAATGAGATGATTAACATTGTTTTGATTGTGATATTACTCACTGCCGATATGATAAGGAGCCTACGGGTCACACACATAAAAGGCAATTTATAGAATATAATGAGTGAGGGGCATTTTTGTCATTAATAGATGAAGGGGTATTTCGGTAAATCTTACGGAGCAATTAAATTTGCTGGAAAGGTTGTTGCCTAGATAGAATCCCGTATTGGATTTAATTTATAAAATTAAATATTTATTTAATATATATATTGTCGTATGTATATTCTAAATAAATAAAATGTCATTATTTAACTATATATATATGAAAGATGGACGCATGGAGAATCAAGCATATCATACTATAACAAGTATAATCATAGTTTAAAAAAAAAATTTCAATCAAATTGAAATAAGTAAGGTAGAACATGTTACCTTAAGCCCTTAGCAACCTTGAAGACTCTTAATTTCAAGAGAAATTAAGCAAAAGAGTATCCACCCCAAGGGAAGAAGAAATTTGGCCAAGAGAGAGATTTAGGGTTCTTAGAGATTTTTTTTTTCTCTACACAAAAAATTGATATATTATTTTCTTTATTTAGGAATCCTTGTAAACAATTCAATAATTGTCTTGGACTTCCTTAAACAATTCCATAATTGTTATGAAGTTGTTAAACTTCTTTAAATTATAACATTGGATTAACATTTAATCACAATTAATAATTTAACTCTTAAATTGTTTACATAACAATTTAACCTTAATTGTTTACAATTACAACCCCTTATAAAATCCAATTTAATATAAAGAAAATGATTAATATAAATAACTTTATTACCCTTGGTAGGTGCTAGCCAACCTTGGATAATCAACTCTCTTTGGCTATTTCTCCATTTTCCTTCGTTTTTATGTGTGACCTCTTAGGTTCACTGTGGCCTAGCCGTGGGCCCAATATCACAGTCTATTTTGATATGTTTTGTCTTAACACTTTATGAACAAAACTCTCACTGATTATGGTAGGCATCTAGCAATCCTCCATAACCCCTAAGTCACAATGAAGATACACTCCAACAAACCTTTTACAATCATACACGTTGTATAATGAAATCCTTCCGTTGTCTAATTCCAATTAAGAATGGATTCATGGTATGTAAAAATCCTTATCTTAATTTTAATTCAATAAAATATGGAACATGTCACCATGAAACAACCTTTCATGTAACATTTTATATACCCGGGCTAGAGATTTCCCTTTTCCAATGTATCTTGACATTTGTCTAGGAACTTGATATCAATCTATACCAAGTCAACGGATCCCATCTTGACTATCACTTGTCCTCACACATAAACAACACATGGCCAAATTGGCTTATTAACATATGGCATGATTAGCCTCGTGTTTATACACCATATGAACCATATGCGTTTATGCAGAATCCAACCGTGATATCTCAGGTCTAAGGATTAATAATACACTAGTATGATCTTATGATAAATCATTGACTACATTTTAAATGTCCATGTGATTCATCATAAATGGCTATATTCGATAAACAGTTCACTAACCGCGTATCCATGCTAATGCCCTAGTGATATAACTTTTATAATCACCCACACTAATACCATCACATGATATTCTACAGAGGCATTTAACATGCCTACTATGTAATATTATTGCCCAATTAATATTACCTATGTAAGGAATACTTTGATGATTTTGATCTTCTAAAGATTTGTATCATCCGGACATTTCACATGTAATACATATATATAAATGAAGCAATAAACCACATGTGAAATAAGAACACTTTCTTCTATTGATAAGATAAAATGTATATACAAAATATATACATTAACATATATATACAAAACATAATGCCTTGGAACTGAGGACACGATTGGTTCCTAGGTCATGCACTAACAAAACTCCCACTTGCACTAGAGCCAATCGTTGTGGTATCTAATACCCATCTTCTCAAGATGATGATCTAATTGCTTCTTTGTCATCGCTTTAGTAAGTGGATCAGCTACGTTATCCGCTGAAGGTGTTTTCTGCACCAAAATTTCTCTAGCTTCAACAAGCTCTCTCAAAATATGATATTTACGCTAAATATGTTTTTATTTTTGGTGTGCTCTTGGTTCTTTTGCTTGTGCAATAACACCATTATTATCACAGAGCAAGGTTATCGAATAATTCATGTTCGGAACCACGTCAAGTTCAGCTACAAATTTGCTTATCCACACACCTTCTTTTGCTGCTTTTGAAGCGGCAATATATTCAGCTTCTGTAGTGGAGTCGGTAGTGGTCGATTGTTTGGAACTTTTCCAACTAATTGCTCCTCCATTACATGTAAAGATGAATCCGGATGTAGATTTTCTATCATCCACATCTGATTGAAAATCAGAGTATGAGTATCCCTGGATTTTCAATTCTGAACCTCTATAACTCAGTATTAAACTTTAGTCCTTCTCAACTACTTAAAGATTGTTTTAACTGCTGATCAATGTTTCTATCCTGGATTTGATTGATATCTGCTCGCAATACTTACAGCATAAGCAATATCAGGCCTTGTACATAGCATTGCGTACATAAGACTACCCACGGTTGAAGCGTAGGGTATATTACGCATCCGTTGTCGCTCCTGATCAGTCTTAGGACTCATATCCTTAGAAAGATGTAGTCCATGACTGCAAGGCAAAAAACCTCTTTTGGAGTTTGCATGTTGAACCTTTTCAACATTTTCTCTATATACATGCTTTGAGATAACCCTATCAATCATTTCACTCTATTTCTATAGATGCGAATTCCTAGGATGTAATTTGCTCCTCCCAAATCTTTCATTGAGAAAGCTTTTGACAACCACATCTTAACTTCAGTCATCATGCCGATATCATTTCCCATTAATAATATGTCATCTACATATAATATGAGGAAAATCATGACATGATCTTTTACCCATTTATATACACACGGTTCATCTGGATTCTTTATGAAACCAAAAGTTTTGATTGTTTCATCAAATTGGATATTCCAGCTTCTAGAAGCTTGCTTCAATCCATAAATGGATCTATGCAATTTGCACACTTTATGTCTTTCAACATTGGATACAAAACCTTCAGGTTGTTGCATATATATGTTTTCCTCAATAAATCCATTGAGGAACGCGGTCTTGACATCCATTTGCCAAATTTCATAATCATAGTGTGCTGCTATGGCTCGCATAATTCTGATGGATTGAAGCATTGCAACTGGTGAGAAAGTTTCCTCATAATCCAACCCTTGTTTCTGAGTATAACCTTTCGCTACAAGTCTAGCCTTATAGGTCTCTACCTTTCCATCTGCGCCAACCTTTCTTTTGAAGACCCATTTACAACCAATAAGAACTATTCCTTCTAGAAGATCAACAAGTGTCCAAACTTGATTAGTGTACATGGATTCTATTTCAGAATTCATTGCTTCTAGCCATCTTCCAGAATCAATATCTAATATCGCCTCTTCATAAGTTTTAGGTTCATCTCCATGATCAACTTCTCCCACTGAAAAAAGATTCAAAAACTTTTTATGTAGAAAGCCATAATATCTCTCTAGAGGTCGAGATATTCTAGAAGATTTATGGGCTGGAACCATTGTGTCATGCGATGAAGGTTCTTGCTCTGGTTCACCTATCTGAGTATGATCGCTTTGAGACTCTTCAGAATATTCTTTGAGTTCAATTTTTCTTCCTGCACCTCCTTTTTCTAAGAATTCTTTCTCAAGGAAATATGCATTTCTACTGATTGAAATTCTTTGATCAGTAGGGAAGTAAAAATAATATCCTAAACTTTCTTTAGGATATCCTATAAATCGACCTTTTTCAGATCTTACGTCCAACTTGTCTGTTTTAACAATCTTGACATAAGCTGGACAATCCCAGACCTTTAAATAGTTAAGACTAGGTGGTTTGCCATACCACACTTCATATGGTGTTTTCTGGATTGATTTAGATGGTGCTCTATTTAAAATATGCCCTGTTGTTTGTAAGGCATACCCCCACAAGTAAATCGGCAAGTCCGTGAAAGTCATCATCGATTGCACCATATCCAATAAAGTACGATTTCTCCTTTCAGATACACCATTGTGTTGTGGTGTAAATAGAGGAGTTAATTGTGATATAATCCCATTTTCTTTTAGAAAATCTTGAAATTCCGTACTTAAATATTCACCTCCATGATCTGATCGTAGAATTTTAATACTCTTTCCAATTTGTTTCTCTAGTTCATTCTTGAATTCTTTGAACTTTTCAAAAGATTCTGATTTGTATTTCATTAAATACAAATACCCATACCTTGAATAATCATCAGTAAAGGTAATGAAGTAGTGAAAACCTCCTTTGGCCATTTCATTAAATGGTCCACATACATTTGTATGTATTAATTCCAACAATTCTTTGGCCCTTTCCCCTTTACTTTTAAAGGGTGACTTGGTCATTTTTCCTTGAAGACAAGATTCATATGTCGGATAGGGTTCTGAACCCAATAAACTTAAAAGTCCACTTTCTCCTAACTGGATTATTCTTCTGTCTCCTATATGACCTAATCTATGATGCCAAAGTAATTTAGGATTATTTTTATTTCGAGTTCGTTTATTAGTAATGGAATTCATTATGCTATGCCCATTTAATTCTAGCACATACAAACCATTTGTATTGATAGCTTTGCTAAGAAGTTTATTTCCAAAATAAACTAAACATTCATTTCTATTGAACTGTACACTGTAACCATATTTACATAATACAGAAACAGAAATTATATTTCTTGTGGCTTTAGCAAAATATAGGACATCGTACAAATACAGAAGGTGTGCTGATGGGAGCATCAAACTACATGTTCCCATGGCTTCGGCAACAACATTTGTTCCATTTGCCATTTTTAACATGAATTGATCTTTTGATAGAGCAGAACTATTCTGCAGATCCTGCAAACAAACACAAATATGTGAAGTAGCAGTCGAATCCAATATCCAGGTTGATTATTTGAACTAACATTTAATTCAAATTCAATGACATAGCATTGGGACATACTTGATCCGGTCTTCACAATGAGAAGAGCTTTAGCCTTCTTAAGACTTTCTAGATAAAGAGGACAATTCCTCTTCCAGTACCCACTTTCTTTACACCAAAAGCATTGGCCATTTTCTTTAGACTTATTGGCTTGAGGAGTAGCCTTGTTCTTAAATCCCTTTCCTTTGGGTTTTGTTCCCAATTTCTTTTGGGATTTCATTGGCTTTTTCTTCTTTGTCTTACTGGAAGAAGCCATACTAACAACCTCTTGCCTTTTGCCTTTTCTTTCCTGATCATAAAACTGTTGAATCTCATTCAACAAATCAGGAAGTTTTCTCTCAATCATATTGAGATGATAATTATTGATGAAAGGTGTGAAACTTGGAGGTAGAGATTGGAGAACCAAATCCACCTTGAGGGTATCCGACATTTCAATTCTCATGGCATGTAATTGTCCCAGAATGTTAATCATTTTCATGACATGTTCTTCTGGTAACACGCCTTCTTTCAACTTCATTTCGAATAAAGTTGAACTTAATTCATATTGCCTTATGCTCGAATTCTCACGATACAACTCTTGTAACGTGAGATAAATTTCATTAGCACTTTTCATCTTTTCACACTTTCTTTGAAGCTCGTCACTCATCGATGCCATTATATAAGAGTGAGCTTTAAGATCATCTTCCTTCCATTTTTATATTCATTATGCTCATCAGAAGGAGCATCAGAAGGAGGAGGTTCAGGCAAGGGTGTTTCTAAAACATAGGCTGCATTTTCTGAATTCAATATTATTGTCAGTTTCCTCAGCCAATCATTGAAATTACTACGGCCAACTAACTTGTTCTTATCATCCAGGATTTTCAACAATAAATTATTCATCTTTCACTATTTTATATCTTATGAGAGATACTACAAGAAAAAATAAAAACAAATTATGAGTGTTTTGTTATATATATCTTTTATGCTAATCTAATTAGCTCCCATTATTTTATTCAAATCCTATACTTCCCTGGATAAAGATTTGGAAATTTTGCTGGATTAAAAAATCTAGTGGGGAACCAAATTCTTATCAAATTTAATAAACCTCATATAATAGAAATCTTGGTCCATTAAATTCAATGAGTAGGACACTATTTCCTTTTATATCACCATATAAGCTATGATTCATTTCCTCGCCTCTAGTCTCAGATACCTCACATACTAGAAATCTTGGTACCATACACTAGTTAAATCCGACCCATTATGGTTTCTTAAAATAGAATTCCTATTGTACCCTCACATAATAGAAATCTTGGGTACAATGTGAATTTCTATCCAAGAACTAAGACAATCAATTCTAAGTCATAAATTAGCATCCCTCACATAATGGAAATCTTGGGATCTCTAATTTTATGGCAAAGAATTAATTGACTCATAATGGAAGGCTTAGACCTAATATTTTAATTAGGGAGGGTTTAAAGTTTAGGTTTTATTTTTAGGTTAATGTTTTAATATCTACCCTATACATATCCACAATATGTATCAACTAAATACAAAACATAAACCCCCAAACTACAAACCTAAAACTAAATGTCATGTGATGAGAATGCAAAATGTCGTATTTACCCCCTTAACGTCCAGTCTTTTATACTTATTTGCTGCCTAAATGTACTCATTATTATTCTATTTTTATTTAGGATGCAAATGGAGGCGTTAATTGCAAAACAAAACTAATTAGGTGAATTCAGACAGTTTTGACATTGTTTCGTAATCTGGCATAACTCTCTCATCCAAGTTCCGATTGAGATGATTTAAAATTCTGTGGAACGTTAAGAAAGAGATCTACAACTTTCATGTTTTGAGTTTGGAGAGATACTCGCTGCATCAAGGTTGTAATCGGGCTTGAAGTTGACACACCTGCACTGCCGACGTTCTAGAACATTCTGTCTTGTCATGCAAGTCCAATAGTCAGTTTATTATTGGAAGATTTGAAGACCTATTGCATGCAAGTTACAGCTGGAATTACCACTTTCCTATTTTGTATTAAGACTTTTTTTTATTTTCAATTAGTTAGATTAGGATAAAGGTTATTTTGGGATTTTAGAATATTTTTAGGAGATTTAGATTTAGTAGAATTAAAATTCGAATTGGATATTTAGAGAGAGAGATCAGATTAGGGATTAGAGAATATCACACACGCCTCTCTCTTCTCTCTTCTGGAATTCATTTTCTTTTGAGTTTTTCATAGCCATGAGCGGCTAAACTTTTATAACTTGGTCGAAGGAAACGGAGGCCTTGGAATCAATAAAACCATGAGATCTAATCTAATTTTTTAGTGTTCAATTTATGTTATTAGTATTGGATGTTCTTCTATGCATATTGTCATGATTGTTGCGTTTAATTACTAGGAGGCCTACTAGTGTATTGTTTGTTGCAATCTACTACTAAGTTTGATATCAAATCCGTAATTGTTTGATCCCTCTAACTTGTGAAGTAATTAGGGTTTAATAATTTGTTGCGTCAGGAATCATTAAATCTTAAGAAGAACATTCAACTAAATTAAATACAACCACTTGTTTTTGTGTTGTTCAGCTTCATCGATTTCTCTAGCCCTTAAGGCTGCCACTAGATTAAACCTTTAGCGCTTGTCTAGGGTTGTTTAGTAGTAAGATCAATTAGATCACTTGTTTCCTAATTAATTACAACTAAGGAGAAATAGGAAAATAGTTCCGACGGTGAATACTCAAAGTATGAATTGATTTATTTTTGCATCGATGATCAGTTGTAAGATTCCGATGGTGGATGTTGACTTAGACCAAGGTTTGTTATTTTGATTGATTGATTAGTTTGAATTGTTGTTTTCCTGAAATTGTTTCTGTTTTACTCAAAACCCGCCAGCCTTATTCACATAACATTAAATTCGGCTAGACACTCTCCGTGGGAATGATCCTGACTCACACTACTACATGTGTTTTTAGGTTTTAATCTTGGTTGCCTACGACAGCACACCATCATGCCATAAAATTAAGTTTCAACACTTCATATAAATATTAAAACTAACTATATACAATGGCATAATTAATATGCATAAAACATACAAGCATATTGCATGCTTCAATATAGCATCACATGTCATCAAACATGACAAAAATGCATTATGTTGATATAACACACATATATCTCATATATCAATTATATTCAACATTGCCCATCAATAAGCATTAATTAAAAAACAATTTATTAAACCTTAGGGTATAACGTAACATTTACAAAAATAAGCAATTATTCAACCAACATTTGGCCATTAACAATTGGTGAAGAACATTATGCTTATCTTATAAGACAGATGACATATTAATATACATTAATCCAGTTAATCTTATCAAACACATAATTAACAATTAAATTGTGTTCACACTACTTTTCCATGTTTCTGGCACAAAGATAATTTTACCCTTAACTCTTTAAGGTAAATTATCTTAATACCCTTTAATGTCCGTTAAATCACATATTTAACAAACACAATGTAACATAACAAGTTATGCCAATCAAGATCAAACAACCCTTTTTTGCACCTAACTAAAAATATGCAACTATTCCTCACATGAACAAAATTCATCTCCATGCATCCATGAACATTTTAATCACTATTAAAACATTAATTTGAATTGTCTAAACAAGTATGCTAATTAATCAACAATTAATTTACAAACTTGTCATGGCCATAATATCACATAATCAAAATCATGTGAACAACATCAATTTTCATCAAAATTGACATATTAGCATCCATACAATGTCCTAACCATCAAGAATCTTATTCTACAAGCCATAAATATTGAACAAGCAACATTTTAACCCAAAACTCATTTGGCCAACTTCAATCAAACACTTCAATTAAATCTTGATGTTTGAACCATAACCTTCATGTTCTTCAAACAAAAGTCAAAAGAACATTAATTGAAATAAAAAAAAAAAAAATTCAAAAAGGTTAAGTCTCTCTTGGCTGAATTTTTGCTCATCAACCAACATGGTCAAAATCAGATTTTTATGGCATATAAAGAATACACATGCATGGATCTACAGCTCTTACAAAGCAAGTTGCTATATAACTTCACAAATCCAATTTTGAAAAATTACCCAACATTTTTCAACATAAGAACATGAACTTTTTGGCCAAATTTAGACAAATAAGGATCAAATCCTTGGCTCTGATACCATTTGAAAGATGGATGCATGGAGAATCAAGCATATCATACTATAACAAGTATAGTCATAGTTTAAAAAAAAAATTTCAATCAAATTGAAATAAGTAAGGTAGAACATGTTACCTTAAGCCCTTAGCAACCTTGAAGACTCTTAATTTCAAGAGAAATTAAGCAAAAGAGTATCCACACCAAGGGAAGAAGAAATTTGGCCAAGAGAGAGATTTAAGGTTCTTGGAGATTTTTTTTTCTCTGCACAAAAAATTGATATATCGTTTTCTTTATATAGGAATCCTTTTAAACAATTCAATAATTGTTTTGGACTTCCTTAAACAATTCCATAATTTTTATGAAGTTGTTAAACTTATTTAAATTATAACATTGGATTAATATTTAATCACAATTAATAATTTAACTCTTAAATTGTTTATATAACAATTTAACCTTAATTGTTTACAAGTACAACCCCTTATAAAATCCAATTTAATATAAAGAAAATGATTAATATAAGTAACTTTATTACCCTTGGTAGGTGCTAGCCAACCTTGGATAATCAACTCTCTTTAGCTATTTCTCCATTTTCCTTAGTTTTTATGTGTAACCTCTTAGGTTCATTGTGGCCTAGCCATGGGCCCAATATCACAGTCTATTTTGATATGTTTTGACATAACACTTTATGAACAAAACTCCCACTGATTATGGTAGACATCTAGCAATGCTCCATAACCCCTAAGTCACAATGAAGATATACTCCAACAAACCTTTTACAATCATACACATTGTATAATCAAATCCTTCCGTTGTCTAATTCCAATTAAGAATGGATTCATGGTATGTCAAAATCCTTATCTTAATTTTAATTCAATGAAATATGGAACGTGTCATCATGAAACAACCTTTCATGTAACATTTTATATAACCCGGCCAGAGATTTCCCTTTTCCAATGTATCTTGACATTTGTCTAGGAACTTGATATCAATCTATACCAAGTCAACAGATCTCATCTTGACTATCACTTGTCCTCACACATAAACAACACATGGCTAAATTGGCTTATTAACATATGGCATGATTAGCCTCGTGTTTATACACCATATGAACCATATGCCTTTATGTAGAATCCAACCGTGATATCTCTGGTCTAAGGATTAATAATACACTAGTACGATCTTATGATAAATCCTTGACTACATTTTAAATGTCCATGTGATTCATCATAAATGGCCATATTCGATAAACAGTTTACTAACCATGTATCCATGCTAATGCCCTAGTGATATAACTTTTATAATCACCCACACTAATACCATCACATGATATTCTACGGAGGCATTCAGCATGCTTACTATGTAATATTATTGCCCAATTAATATTACCTATGTAGGGAACACTTTGATGATTTTGATCTTCTAAAAATTTGTATCATCTGGACATTTCACATGTAATACATATTTATAAATGAAGCAATAAACCACATGTGAAATAAGAACACTTTTATCTATTGATAAGATAAAATGTATGTACAAAATATATACATTAACATATATATACAAAACATAATGCCTTGGAATTGATGACACGATTGATTCCTAGGGCATACACTAACAATATATTGATGTATATATGTTTTAACTATTGAATAATTATTATTGGATGAATAAAATAATAATTGCTTAATACATGGTTAATTAATTTCTCCGAAAATCATTATATCTAATTATTTAATTAGATGGGGGGTATATTAGTAATATATCTTAAAACGGGAGATTAGGGTTGGCCTATAAAAAAGCACTTTTCCCCAAATCTCCCATAACCTTTGAATTGCTGCCCAAGCTAAAGGTTGAGAGAAAAATTTCTCTAAAATATTTCTTAACTCTCTTATTCTTTAAACTACATAAATCACTCTAGCAAATTGATTGTGTGTTGAGTCTTGCCTTTGTGTGGATTTTTGTTAGTTCACTTCTATCATTGAAGTGTGAGCGTTTTCAACGATCAATCGGAGGAGCCATCAACGTGGGTGAGAAATTGAAACCTTGAATGGGTTTTATTGTTCTTAAGCATGTAAACAACATTATATCTCTTATGCAGATTTTAGGGCTTTAGGTTTTAATTGGAAAATATTTGTTTTCCATTGCCTATTTGTTTGATTAATTCCTAACACACTAGTCGACAAGTAATAAAGTGATGAATAAAGTGTTGAGTCCAATGAGGATTGAATGCTAAACAAACAGATAAATTGACTAACCTTAACATTAGTATCTACCCCTTTACAAAAGAAAACTACTCCATACTCAAAGTAAACAAAATCATCATTACAAAAATTCCAAACTGAAAATAAAAAAAGAGTAATGGAAATTAAAACTAGGACCTTGAAGAATTGATCTTTGGAAAGGTTTGGTGCCAACTTCTCCCAAATGAATAGTGTTAGACTCTCTATTTTGATCTCCTCTTCTCCCTTGATGTGTTTTGTTTCAAGAAGCCTAACCTTCTCTCTCCCAAGTCATCTCTTTCTTTTTATACTAATTTTTTTCATTGAAAAATCACACATGCTGTGACGGTAAAAATTCTAGTCGCGGTGGTCATTCATTTCCTTGAAAAATATAGCAGCTCACAAAAATCACGCTCACCACATCGAAGAAAAGTCTTGTTGCAGTGGTCGTTCAAAATTATGCTAAGACCAAAAAACTAAAAGTTGTAGACCCGCTTCTTAGCTTTCTATAGCTTTTAGAATTAGGTAATTCCAATTATAGAACTCTATTTTAAAACCCAGACCGGACCGGCCGGTTTGACCAGGAGTTGGCTTTGACTCCGGTCCAAATTAACATAAAAATTGGGAATGATATAAAACCTGCTTTAGACTAGAGATCGACCGATGAAACAGTACAAAACCGTTGGTTCGACCGGTATGAGGCTTAAAACGGTTCACTATTTTGGGGTTAATCTGATCGCTAAAAAAAATCCTATTCCTAATTCCTAAACCAATTTGCGGCACCGTTTCATTCTCCATTTCATTGAGCTAGCAAGTATTCTCCATTTCATTTCAATAAAAATACCAAGTTGTATTTTCCATTTTCATCTTCTATTCTTCTTCACTTACTCTAAAATCTATAGTGTAAAGAAGAAGAAGTAAGGGGAGGGAAGGAAGAAGTGGCCGGTCCGATTTGGACCTTGTTTGGTCAGACTGCGATGGCCAAGACCTTTTTGGCCGCCAAGTGAAGTAAGGGGGAGGGGAAGGAAGAAGAAAGAGAAGAGGAGACAAAGAGAAAGAGTAAGGAAGAAGAATAGAGGAAGGAAGAAGATTAGAAGAAAGAAAAAAAGAGATGAAGAGAAAGAGAAAGGAAGAAGAAAGAGAAGAGGAGAGAAAAATTATGGTAGAGAGACGAGAATGCGTTAGAAGAAAGACGAAAGTGACGGGGAGTGATGGGAAGAGAGAAAAAAATAATTAATAATAAAAGCTGCTGGGTGCATTTGCTTTATTTTAAACTTACAGGGACTTATGGGTCAATTTTAAGGATGTATTTGCTTGTTTTCAAACTTATAAGGACTGATGGAATTATTTAGAGATGTGTTTGTTGTATACCAGTCAAACCAACCCAGGAACTGGCCCTTCGACCGGGTCAACAAACGGTCTGGTTTTTAAAACAATGTTATGGCGGTGGAAATGAATGAAATGGAGGGTTTATTTCACTTAACCCTTTTTAGCTCATAAGATACCATCACTTCCCAACTTTGCCCTTGTTCTTCCTTGGAAATTCCATCTATATCCTTTGTTCATTTCACTCACACCCCCACACTAACCTATTCTCCATGAAATTTCCTCACATTTTACTCCCTGCTTTCCCTGCTAATTAGAGGTAGAATGGTCATTGTGCCCCAAAGGAAGAATTCTCTAGAAACTCAATACACTTTTTGTCAAGCCCTTCGCCGCGGCAAAGAATCTTTCTCCGCCCCAGCGAAAAATTACAGAACCTACATCATAGGTTGCAAGGCTTCATCGCCGCGGCGAAGCTTCTTCTTCGCCCCGGTGAAGTCTGTAACACAAAAACTTCGCCAAGTTTTACAAATTTCAGGGCAACCACTCAACCAACTCACAATATCCATTCAACCAAGGGCCAACTAAATATTATTACCACTAAACAAACTCAATTAAAGCTGAATCAATGAACATTTAAGCAATACAACAAATCTTAACTACGTACCTCAAGCGGGGCATTACAGTCCTAAAATCCCCATTTTTATGATTCAAGACTCATCACCCTAACGGAGGTAGACAACACATCAACCTTATAAAAACAGAGTATCCAGCTCCTGTTTCATGGTTGTGAACATACTTTCAAGCTACGATAAAATCCCGTATCTCCTATATATGATTGTTTCATATAAACGTGGATTTTATCTTATTTTGTAGCTCTGGAACCTTTGACCACTAATGTATATACATATGTACATGTATTATAAAGAAGATCTATGATAGCAATACAAATAAAACATTTTTATTTATTTAACAATTATTTACATTATTTTAGAGAATCATTGTAATCTTAGAGCATAACCCTAACATTAATTGGCCAACACTCATTATATAGGTTATGTTTGGTGAATATGAGACAAATATATTAACCTCTCAATGAGTCTCTAATATCTTCCTTTGTCAATTGGAGTTCCTCAGTTTTAGCTTCAAGCTTGTGATTTCGATTAATAGTTGTACCATGTCATATCGGTTTCCTTTAAAAGATCAAGCACATACTTTCTTTGACAAACATATATGCCTTGTTTTGATCGAGCCACTTCCATGCCTAGAAAGTATCTTACAGTTCCTAGATCTTTAATCTCAAATTCTTTGGTCAGTCTTCTTTTCAAATTCTATAGTTTAGTTGGTTCTAGAAAAAAAATTTCCTTCAAAATTATTTAAAACTTACTTTTTCTTCCTAATCAGATTCATCTTATTGCACAATTGCTTTCTCCATTATTTTAGTATATATATATATTTATCAAATAAAGATATTTGAGATAGGATAAAAGTTTTCAATTTTTAAGAAAAATTAAAATTATGATTTATAGAGGAACCAAGGGCGAAGCCAACATTTTAATTTTGGGGTGTGTTGACATGTGAAGATTATTAGCAATTATCATAGGATATGATTGAGCTCAATTATAGTGATTGAGCTCTATTATAGGACTAATTTCACTCCCTAATTGATGGGATTATTACATTACTATTGAAATCATGTAATTAATACTTTCCTTACATACTTTATTTTCCTGTATAAATTGATACAATTCTGTACAAACTAAATCAATTGAATATACATTTATTCTCAAAGTTTTCTTTCTTTCTCGACATTCTTTGGCAGCTTAGTTGCCTCTCTTGCCTCTTTCTGACATGGTATCAGAGCAAGTTGCTTAATCAAGCTTTTGCCTTTTCCTTTGTGCCTACATCCTCTCAAGCCTCCAGGTTCTTCACCTGCAAAAAGAAGGCACTCAGATTAGTGCGATTCCAGATTTTCCCACAACAGCAGAATGATTCCCCATCAACTAAACACAACAATCAACTAATCAAACACTTAACCATACCCAAATCAGCCCACTCAACTAGACCCAAACCAGCCCACTCAAACAGGCCCACGTCAGTATACTTAACAAGCCCACGACCCAATTCTCAACCAAATACGCAACCACCAGGCTCACAACCCACTCAACCAGGCCCAAATAGTCAACCGGACCCAAATAATGGGTTAAGCCCACACACCCATTTCAGGTTTACCTGCCCACAATTTGAACCAAGTCAACCTTTCCAACTCATCCCTACCCCTTAACAGCTGCTGAAACTCGGTGACGTTTTGTATATGCTGCCATTAGACGGACCAGAACTCGTTCTAGTCAAGTAGCCCCTCACCGGATTGGAAAACTATGTCACTCAGCCAAGCTCTCATCACAAATGATAAAGACGACTTTATTGACAGAACTATGCTATCGCCCGATGAGCAACGTCTTAAAAAGCAGTGGATCAAGTGTAATACTCTTGTCCGGTCATGGCTCAGCAACTCCTTGACCTAGGATGTTGCCGCTGAACTCCCACCGACAAAGATTGCTAAGCAAATGTGGGCCAACATCAAAGAATTGTATGGCCAGCTCGATTTAGACAAGCTTTTCACTCTTCAACAGAATCTTGCTGAAGTAAAGAAACACGATCAATCAGTGACAAGCTATTTCAACCAATTATCAACATTGTAGAACAAACTCGACGCCGTTGAGGACCCATTAAATGGGCCACTTGAAACTTTACTCCAATTTCAGAAAATCAAGGGTTATCCATTTTTTGATGGGGCTAAACGAGAGTTTCATTCCATTTCGAACACAAATGCTTAGAAAATCGACATCGCCGATGCTCCATCATCCTACTAGCTTGTCGTTCAGGATGAGCATCAACAGTTGGCCACATTGGAACCACCACGCCTCGGTGATTCCATAATCTTTGCAGCAAACAGATTGGTTGAGAAAATCAGTTAGAGAATGTGAAAGGTGAGAGAGAAGGCTAGGGTTGCTTGGAAATGAGAAAAGTGGAAATTTATATAATTCCATCAATGGCTCAAGTCAAGTTAACACATCCAACATTTCACAATAGATCAACCAGTTATTCTCATTCAATGGTTCTCAATATGGGTAGTTTCAAAACACATCCAATGGCTCTGGATCAACGAGATCAGGTAAAAGCACACTATACTGTGAATATTGCAAGCGGTGTAATCACAACTGTGAGAATTATTGGAAATTACATGGTCACCCTAAGGACAAATCTGGAAATTCAATAGCCAATAATGTGACAACAAATCAGGGAAATGACATGATGATTTTGATGATCAGTCTCGAAGAATCACCCAACTAGTCCAGATGCTGAATCAGTCCCAACCCAAGAATGCTTTTGCTACTTCGCAGGTACATCTTTTGTCCTTAATAATTCATTTTCAAAAGATGTTTGGATAATTGACTCTGGTGCCAATGATCACATTGTCTACTACCACATGTTTTTCACTACACGCACACAACCTAAATTTCCAATATATGTTCGCATGCCAAATGCTAATAATACCTTAGCCACACATGGTGGTACTATCCACCTAGGAGAAACATTAATCTTGAAAAATGTCCTCCAAGTCCCTACCTTTAACTTTGATCACATTTCGGTATCCAAACTATGTGTCGATAATAATTCCACATTGCAATTCTTCCCTAATATGTGCCTTATTCAAGACCCTTCAACTGGCAGATCGATGGGCTTGGGTAAAGCTCATCACAACCTATACTACTTGGAGACATTTTCTGATTTTCTTGTCAAAAATAAAGAGTTTATTCCTCATATTACACAAAATAAACAATATCTTTGTAATACAAATATTAATACAAACTCCTTTATTTTTCATCAAAGATTGGGTCACAGTGTCTCTATCCCTATTCCTAATTGTTCAGTTTACCTATTGCAAAACAAGCTAGGGTCAAATTCCCCGCCAACACTTCCTCCACAAACACCCCATTTACCTTAATTCACATTGATATTTGGGGACCCTGTCACCTTCTTAATCATGAAGGATCAAGGTATTTCCTCTCCATAGTTTATGACTTCTCTTAGGGAACATGGGTATTTCTTATGCACTCAAAATCTCAAGCCTTTTCCCTTATTCAACAATTTTTATCCATGGTCTAAACACAATTTCACAAAAAGGTTCAACAAGTCTGTACAGATAATGCCCTTGATTTTTTCAATAATCAATGTTCCTTTCCATTCTTTTCCAATGGGATTCTTCATGAGAGTTCTTGCACCTACACTCCACAACAAAATGGGGTTGTAGAATGTAAACACCGTCATCTTTTAGAAGTAGCCTGAACCTTTAAACACCAAGCCCATAGACTCATAACCTTTTGAGGAGACTGTGTGATCGCTGCTACCTATTTAGTCAATCGTATGGCCACACAGGTCCTTGGGGGAAAAACACCCTATGAGCTACTTTTTGGGAGGAAACCCAACAACACTCACTTGTAGGTTTTTGGGTGTCTTTGCTATTCCACCATAATTGGTCCATGTGACAAAGTTGACCCAAGGGCCACCAAATGCATCTTTACGAGATATCCAGTGTTGAAAAAGGGGTAGGTTATATGATCCCAAGCAACACAAATTCTTGATCAGTCGAGACGTCATATTTCATGAAGAAATCTTCCCATTCACTGATCTAGACAAAGAATCTTCTTCAAGTTTACTCACACCCATAAGTGCTCCATCTAATCTTAAACCATCAACCGGGACTCCTATGACAATAGTTCCCATTCCAGACAAGCAGTTATCTTTAAAAACAGACAACACAGTCAATGTTCCTTTGACGACAATAGAGGAAACTGAAAATGGTCCAATATCTGAGACATCTCCATCCAACTCAAAAAATGCTCTAACCAACGATGGTGTCATTGAATCTCTGGCCACTCCTAGAATTGAAACCACTCAGACGCTCGTCCGGATTTCAAAACCACCGTGTGGACTACAGATTACATTGTTCCAGCACCACAGGTATCCCATATCCCACATTTAATTATGTTAGTTTTGATTGTTTATCTTTAGAATGCAAGGCATGTATGAGGAAAATTTCAACAGACTGAGAACCCTACTCTTACTTTGATGCCATCAAACATCCACAATGGTGTCTTGCTAGGGAGGCCAAACCTAATGCTCTTGCTTCAAATCAAACTTGGGATCTAGTTCCTCAGCCCACTCATTGTAGACCCATTGGCTATAAATGGGATGTACAAAATAAAATATCACGTTAATGGATAAATGGAATGCTACAAAGCCTGTCTTGTCGCCAAAGGCTTCACTCAGCAAGAAGGTTTTGACTATCAAGAAACGGTTTCTCCCATTGCCAAACATGTCATAGTTTGGGCCTTTCTTTTTGTAGCAGCATATCGCAATTGGCACCTCTATAAAATGAAAATCTATAATGCATTTCTTCATAGAGATCTTGAGGAAGAAATATATATAGACCTTCCACTTAGCCTTTGTAATCGGGGAGTATCTTGTATGTAGTTTGCAAAAGTCTTTATATGGTTTGAAACAAGCATCTCGACAATAAAATGCTAAATTCACCGAGGCCCTCACTGCCATAGGCTTCACTCAGTCAAAGCATGATTATGCTCTTTTTACTCGAGATCAAGGTGAGTCATTCATTAGTCTAATAGTATATGTCAATGACATACTTATTAAAGGAAACGATGAAGTTGCCATCAAGACATTAAAAGAGAAATTGCACAAATCATTCCATATCAAGGACTTGGGAGCACCAAAATTTTTTTTGGGAATTGAGGTTGCAAGATCTCTAGCGGGCATTTCTCTTAGCTGGCGGAAATATGTATTAGAACTTATCTTAGATTCAGGATTGTCTGCCTATAAACTAGACATTATCCATGTGGAACAAAATGCAAAACTTACTGCTCAAGACTTAGAAGCAGATCCTCTATTAGAAGATAGTTCTAGTTATCAACACCTTGTCAGTCGACTCATCTACTTGACAATGACACAAACTAACATATGCTATGCAGTTTAGATTCTCAGCCAATTTAAGCATGCACCAAAATAGTCCCATATGGAAGTAGCAGTTAAAGTTCTCAAGTACTTAAAGGGATGTCCATGGCTAGGACTTTTCTTGCCTCGAGAAGAAAACTTAAGTCTTACAGCATATTGTGATTTAGATTGGGGATTCATTTCCTATGACCAGAAGATCACTCACTGGTTTTTGCATCAAATAGGAGGATCATTAATATCATGGAAAACAAAAAAGCAATCAACAATATCCCTTTCATCAACAGAGGCAGAATACAGAGCTATGGCCAAGACTACATGTGAAATCACCTGGATTCTAGATTGTAAAAAATCTTTATATTCAAGTATAGAGGCAGTCAAATTATACTGTGACAACAAAGCAACAAATGACATTATAGCTAATCTAATATTCCATGAAAGGACAAAATACATAGAAATCGACTACCACTTCATTAGAGACAAGCTACAAGAAGGGATGATCAAAATAGAATACATTTGAACCATGGATCAACCCGCTGATATCTTCATGAAACCATTATGTTTCAAATAGCATTCACATCTCTTAAGAAAGCTCGAAGTTTATGACGTATACAAACTTCCAGCTTGAGGGGGAGTGTTGACATGTGAAGATTATTAACATTTATCATAAGGATATGATTGAGCTCAATCATAGTGATTGAGCTTTGTTATAGGACTAATTTCACTCCCTAATTGATGGGATTATTGCATATTTGTTGAAATCAAGTAATTAATACTTTCCTTACATACTTTATTTTTCCTGTATAACTTGATACAATTCTGTACAAACTAAATGAATGAAATATACATTTCTTCTCAAAGTTTTGTTTCTCTCTTGGCATTGTTTGCCAGCTTAGTTGCCTCTCTTACCTATTTCTGACAGGGTGGCTAATAAAAATAATTTAAAGTTTCATAAATATTAGTAATATAAATTCTTCTTTTCAATTAAAAATGCTTTATTTAATATTTAAAGTCTAACTTACAATTTGGATTAATATATGTTTGTTCCTTAAGTGAGTAAAATCGAATGGATTAATTGAAATATAAATATAAACAACATTAAGTTTTGAATTAGAAAAAGCAAATATAATTATTTATATATGATATTCCTTTCCTCGAAAATAAAATTTATTAAGATAATAATCTAAAAATTGGAGAATGTAAGTATATACATTGAAAAATTAGGCTTTACTATTATGGTAAGAAAAAAAAAGGGAGATAAAAATGAATACGAATTAAAATAGAATAAGTAAAAGATGTGGTACCACTCTTTCATTGACATGTCATTCATTTATATTTATTAAGTTGAAGTTTTGTATGCATTCATCTAGAGGCTTAAGCCTGAGCCCAAAGTGCCCACCCAAAACCCAAAAACCAGTCCTAGGATCGAACTAGGCCTAAGGGAGGAGGGCTCGGGCCTAGGGTCACTCCTTCCTCCAAGGCTAGGGCTTGGGATCGGTCCTAGGCCCGGGCCCAAACCCCTCCCCATTTTTGTTTTAACCCTTATTAAATATCCAAAACCCCGTTATTTAATATGAAACTAACAATAAATATAGGGGTTAAAATGTAATTTTATAAAAATTGGGTTGTTGGCACAATGGTTGTTTGACCACTACTGCTGGCCATTGAGCAACAGTCAAGCAAAAGGGGGTGGGGGGAGGGGTGATGATTGTGGGGGCGGGAATTTTTTATTTTTTATTTTTGCACTTTCCCCCATACCTAAACTATAAATAAACCCCTCATTCCCACCCATTTTCCTAACAATTCTCAACTCTCAATCTCTCATTCTCTCTACTCCAATTCTCAAACTCTCTTCAATTTCATCTATTATTCAATTTATTATTTATATTGATCCATTATTCAAGTTATTTCATTTTTCAATTTCATCTATTATTCATATTACTATTTATATTATTCAATTTCATCCATTTTAGTTATTTATTATTTTATCATAATGGATTCCCCAAATTATGTATTCAAAGGATCATCATCCCCAAATGACTATTATGTTCCAGTTCCTCCATCCACCCAAGAAATGGAAGGGTTTAATCAATTTTCACCCTTTTTAGATGCAGCAATTCCAAATCCAGAGGCAGCTAGGACTACATCCAGGCGAACACAGGTAAGCTGTGACACCATGGCAAGACCAACGAAGAGTGCCATGTTCGAGGTATGGCAATTTTTCACGAAATCAAAACAGGCAAAGACCAAATGGGTTAGGGGAAGAGACGTGCGGGTTTTCCAATTTTTGTTCAATCCATGATTGGCGCTAAGAATAGGACTTCGATGATGAGGAGGCACCTGGAGAAGAAGCACTACCAATTAATGCAGCAAGGTTCGACTTCAATCGGAACCGGTAAAAAAACACAAACTTAACTTAATTTTAATCCACAAACCTCAACTCTCTCAAACTGGCAATTCAATGCACATACTGCACGAGAGGAAATTTCAAAATACATAGTTGCTATGGACTCTCCCATTTCTTTATTTGAAAATGTATTTTTTGTTGATAAGATTAAAAAGGTTTTTTGTCCACAATATAGGCTTGTTAGTAGAGGTACAACCAGAAGGGACATAGAAAAACTTTAAGAATATTTCTATTGCACTTACTTTCGACATATGAGTTGCTATATCAAAAACAGATTTTTTAGTGTCATAATAAATTACCTAGATCATAGTTGGGCTTTACAAAAAAAAAAAAAAAAAAATTGATAGGTTTTAAACTATTATATGCTAAACATAGTGCTAACACTACTTATTTTACAATTATTGAAGTTTCGCAAGATTATTTATTAACTGAGAGAATTGTGGTACTAATGCTTGATAATGCAGCTGCTAACACCATGGCAATTTTTTTTCCAAAAGAAATTGGATCTGCTTGGTTAAGGCAATTTTTTTCACCAGAGATGTGCTTGTCATATCATCAATTTGATTGTTAAAGCAGGTTTAGAAGCTGTACATGTGAGGATTGATAGGGTGTGCATGGCTATCAGATTCATTACTGGTAGCAATACAAGAAGGAATGAGTATCTCAAATATTTTTGCCAAGAGGAGCCGTCGGTTCAACCAAAGAAGCTATGTTGCGACATGTTTGTTCGTTGGAGCTCAACGTACTTGATGTTGCAAAAAGCTATTCCAACCGCAAGACAAATTACAGATTTTGTCAACTGGAAGAACTATCCGGACGAAGTCGTCACGATGATTGGTGGACAGTTTGTAGTATTTTTCATTCATTTCAAAAATGGAAGCAAAACACCAAAAATATTGGTTAGATGTTCCATTCTTATATGGATTAGGTCTTATTGTAGATCCTAGGTTTAGATTAAACGTATTTACTTGTATAGTTAATGAGATAGGTCTACATTTAGAATATGACTACAGTTTTTATTTGATAGAATTTAACAAAAAATTAAAAAGTCTTTTTTCTCTGTATTTGAATAGATATAATGGAACGCCCATCAGAAATGAGCAGCAGGAACCTGATGAAGACATTCATCAACAAGGATCAAGCATTTGGACATACATGGAACTTAGTATTGGTGGTGGTGGATGTAGTACTTCAACACATATAGACATGGACCAAGTGAGCTACAACAGTATCTACAAATGGACATGTCCTACATGATCAAGAGGGAGAAATGCAAGATGGATGTGCTTCAATGGTGGAACCAAAATGCAAGTTGATTCCCCATTGTAGCCTAAATGGCACGTGACATTTTATGTGTGCCAATTTCCACAATTGCATTCGAGTCGATATTCTCAGTTAGTCATTACATATTTACGGGATTGGACTCATGCGGACAGAAGATTATAGTACCACACTGAAGATCTCAAAGTACTCGATCCTCTTCCAAAACATAGATTTGAGATATGTAATTTTCGACAATGTAAATTAATAATTTAATGAAAACAAATTTATTTAATTTTTTATTTGTTTGTTTGTTTAAGTTTAAAATAAATTTGCAAATTGTGAACATTATATTCATGCTGAAATTAAATTATCTCTTTAAATTAAAACCATATAAATTTATAACCAATTAATCATCCATTTATATTTATTTAATTGCTTAAGTTCATAAATTTTCACATTGCAAAGCTAAAATTAAATTATCTCTTTAAATTAAAACCATTAAAACCATAACCATTAATTTATATTTATTTACTAATTAATTAAAAAAATTACAAATCACCCCCTAAAAAATTACATAAACCCCTCAATATAATTTTCTATTTAGAAAGATATAAAAAATTATGGGGCTAAATAAAATTTTCCAAGCCCATAGGACCAGTCCTAGGACCGGTCCCTGATGATTTGAGGGCGCGGCCCCAAATTGGGCTCGGACCTTTGCCCACCTCTACTGATTCATCCATTCACTTTGTGACACATTAGTTTGTATGAAAAAAATTGTATCTCTAGTATTATTCTAATTAAAAAAAGTAACTTTGACATTTCATGTATAAAAGATAAATAAGAATTAAAATATGATACTAATTTGTAAACTTTTCAGTAATAATTATAATGTTTGGTCGTTCTAATCCCAATAGAGTACTCATCATATTAAACACATATATTTTGGGTGGAAATTTGTAAGGAAATCATCTTTTTACCATAGATATTAAATACATATTCCATTTTTTGTATGGAAAGCAATTTTATTTAAGGTTAAACTTGTCAAAACTAAAATAATGAAAAAATGGAGATTATTAAATTGAAAAATAGGGCTAAAAATCACGACACTACAAACAAATGCCAAATAATTATTCCAATTTCAAAGGAGCTCCAAGAAAGCATCCTAATTATGGGAAATGAAATTATTAATGTTAAGCCCTCATGTGTTTTGATGTGCCAAAACTTATAAAAAAGAGTGATTAATAGGATTAACAATGTGCAATGGTATGACATAAGTCATAACCAAAACAAAATTGTAGATTTTCTACATGGAATGATTGTCCACGCAGATGGGATGCCCATCTGATTTAGTTTTTCTGGAAAATAATCTCCAGTCAAGTCATTCCATTTTTGAACGACATTGTTCCTCATGCCCGTTCACGTTCTGTCCAAAATGAAGCAAAAATCCTTTCAAGCAAACTCAAGTCAGAATTGGAACGGCTAATTTGCACGACCGTCCCAGCTAACCATTCAAGACATATAAAGACTTATTCAAAAAAGGCTAACACACATCTTTGAGCTGAACATCATTTGCATTGTAAGAAGGAATGACCATTTTATTCAGATTGTTCCACATGAACGACATTATTCCACCATCTTGTTCATTGTTCTGGAATCTTGACACTTTTATGATCTAAAGAGGAATGCCCATTCCATGAGAGGAGTTCCCAATCCAAGCTGAAGTCAAGATTTTGGACATAGAATTTTCGAGCTCAAGTCAAGGTTTGTAGAACTTCAAGTGAATTAAAAACGACCTTGACGAACGCTTGCTCCCAGTATTCTTCAAGCCGTTCCAGGAAGGAACAACACCATTCTAGGAAGTTGTTCAAGGTGTTCAAGGTTCAAAATGGAACGCCCGTTTGTGATAGGATAACGCCCATTCATGATAGGGTAACAACCATTGCTCATAAGGGAACAACCACTCCAAACCCTAGAATTCAAAATAAAGTGATCGTTGGTGTTAGGAACGCCCGTTCTCGATGTTCCTCTAGGTTTCGCAGCTTTTCAAAAGTTCATTGAATGCAACAACGACTCTAATCTATCAAAGTTTGGTGCAGACTTTAAAAGGGCAATTAATTGCAAGAATTAAGAGAGAGAGAGAGAGAGAGAGCATTGATTTATCCAATATTCAATCTTACGAAACCCTAGAGCTTAAAATCAATCTCTCATTTGTACTAAACTAACATCTTTGGAGAGAATCTTTGAAACCATTGGGTATTAGCCTAGCTTAGAGACAATCTTTCACAAAACCTTTTATCACATAGCTTTGGGTGGAATTCTTATAAATCTAGGGGCCAAAATAAACAATTGTAAAGCCTTGAAGAAGTGAATATAGGAGGTTTGTGATCAAAGGTCCGAACCATTTTAAATTTCTCTTCTCTCTCTCATTTATTATTATTTGTCATTAACCTGCTTATTTATTACATATCATTGAAGTTATTTATTGTTCTTGTTGTTGGGTAGTTGGAGGCTGTATTATTCTTCCACGTTAAATTTTTTAATCTCCAATTCAAACCCACCCACGGTCTCAACCCCCCACCCGTTTCCTTTCTTCTTTAGCACTTTTCATATTCGGATCAGGTTCAGTTTTATACCCAAATTAGTTTTATTTCAGTTTTAAAAATTAAAAACCGAAGGTGTGTTCAATTCAAAATGGGTCAGCGACCCGAACCGACAAACTTAAAAGTAATTTTGTTTACAATTGAAGAAAGAAGGAAATAATATTGGAAAATCTAACATAATGTTAATAAGAAGAAGGGTTATTATGACAGAATCTAATAATGTAACCACCTTATCTCATATATATTATTGCCTGGTTGGCAAACCGTCTTTATATGCAGATTCTAGGAGTAGCGATAGAGATTTCGTTGTCTTTAATTTTGGTTATAGCAAGATTCTATGTAGCTTTCAAGGCCCCCCTTAATTTTAATCCAAATAACACAACCTATAATATAGAGGGCAGAGTATCCAATATAAGATTTGTCTGCTCATAATTAAATGTACACATATAATGTATATAGTATATGTGGGGATGATTCGGGCACCTTATCATCAACAGTCTAAACTTTTGGATCCAAATTGGCTAATGCCTTGCTATCCACACCTGATCCCCAATTAAATTTTCCCTAGTCCAAAGGGACTTGCCCTACTCTTGAAAAGGATAAAATTATAGGAGTAATTAAGTCCATAAAACATTATTGATTTTAATTACAATCCCATATAAGATTAAATATACGTATTGATTTTTGTCGAAATTGATTTGACATTATTTATATGCTTTTCAGAAGAGGACTGCCAGGCTTAAAGACATTTTAAAGAATTAGACCACTTTAAACTGACAGATTTTAATTGAATTTTAAGTGAAACTTAAAACTCTTGAAACAAGGTGATGGTCATATTATTCTAACTCTAAGAAAGGGAATGGAAAAGTTCCCAAACCTAACGTCACTATCCACATTCTAAACAAAAAGAGAAGCTGAAAAATCAAAATGTAATAAGATTTATATATAATTGACAGAATTAAATTAGAGAATGGGGTTGGTATTCAATTAATGTTGCATGCAATGAGAAAAGGATATTGAGGTTAATGTGAAAGTGATGAGAGGTGCCCACAGAATATTACTATACAGATTTTGAAAGCAACCCCGATAGACAGCTTACTAAACTGACATTAGTTACAATACAAGTGTTGATAATGTTATATTGGTTAATAAAATATAAATGTAGTAGTAACACCAATCAGCAATGGCTTCCCCTTTTTCATGTTGAGTTTGACTCATAAATTGTCCGTTGTAAGATGCATGTGATGGCAAAATAATTGTCAAGTAAAACTGTCCCATGCGTGATCTCTAGTTATGTTGCCTTGTGTTTTAATATTTTATGCATTGGATTCCACGATAATTCTGACACTTTTGCAGAACGTAAAATTGAATATAAAATTTTTAACTTTAAGCAAAGGGCAATTGTTAGAGTAGAATTTACTATTTGTAATAATGTGATCAATAAAAGATATTTTATACTATATCACGTACTTATCATTTTATGTATTGATATATGTCCTTAGAATAATAGAACTATAATGAGAGGGTATCAAGTGTTTCAAATCTTTATAGTGAGAATCTTATGAGCACATATAGTGGCCATTCTAGAAATGTCCATAGCCCCAATATTATTCTGAAGTAAGGGCATAGATAATAAGGTAAAGCCATCATAGTGTTGAATGACCCTGTCGAAAGACAATGACTGATCTCACTTGTCAAGGTTGTTTGGTGACAACCTGATGCAACACACGGGTGCTTGCTATAGGCAAGTTCACTGGACTGACCCACTAGAAGGATTCCATATGGATGGTAACCCTAGTGTCTATAGGAACAAATCCTCTAATGAATGGTGGTGTATGTGATCCTTAGACTTGAGATCACCAGAGCACCTTGTGCACCGATTGGTGTAGTTTAACACTAGCCTAACACAATTCTATTTAGAGCTGTCAATATGGTGGTGATTGGCTACATCAAGGAGTTTATCAAGACTATGGTGGATAGAAAGAGGATTCATCACTCTCGGGTATGGGAGAAGTTATCTCACGACGCAATTCAGTAAATGAGAATGACACTAAAATTGTGGCCACAATGAGGGATTGAGTTGTTGCTCTATTGAGTTTATAATACAGGTCATTGGTCCAATAACTGAATACACAATATCGAGAGTAACCGAAGGTTGCCACTATTTCTATGCCTCGGTCTCGTCGAGATAACGGATGATGAAAGGATCAAATTGTATGGTAACCATATCGTTGATAGGTAGCTGCTTCGCTGAATCCGAATCTATTGGGTGGCCATGATGCCTTGCTAGGGGCTAATCTTGGTCTATGTGTAGTGAGACGATTAATTGGTGTTAATCGCGATACTACACACTACCGGTATGATGAGGAGCCTATGGGTCACACATATAGAAGATAATTTAAGAACCAGTTAAGAAGAAGGGCATTTTCATCTTTTTAGGCAAAAGGGTATTTTGGTAAAATTAAATTTGCTGAGGTTGTAGCCTTTATTTAATTTGATATTAAAATTAAATAAATGAGATTACGTTTAAATATGTGTTCGCATATATTTAAATAAATTATCATTATTGTTAAATGTTAATATATATATATATATATTGTAAATATATATTAATTGAATTTAATTGAGATAATGATAAATTAATATTAAAATATCTTAAAGGGGGGTGTTTGCGTTGGAGCCCAAGCCCATTCCATGTTGGAATAGGGTATAGTGTGCACTATATAAGTGCACACTTTGCGAAATAAATTAATTCACTCATTCAATTAATGAAAGAAAAAATTCCAGTCCCTTAAACACTCTCACGCCAGATTGCATTTTGCTTGGAATCAAATATACTTGATTTTTCATCTTGGTTTTCAAAGGCTAAAGAGGATCTAGCAAATCTTTCTTTGGTTCCTCGAGGTTATTTTCGTGTGGAACTACACCTGGTTCGATCCCTACACTTGGGTCGGTAGTGAAATACGCTCAGAGACAAGTTGGAGGAGCCTTCCAAACGTGCGTATGATTTCTTATACTTTAAACTAAAAAATCTATAGATTCTTATTTAATATATATATAAACTGTAATTTTGTACCTAGATCTTGGTTCTAAGGAACGATCCATGTTGTAAATATTTTTGTTTTTCCGCTGCGTAATTGTATCGTTTACTAACAATGGTATCAGAGCTTTGGGTACCAGATTTTACAGTTTTGTTAATGGTTGATTACACGTATTTGATTGATAACATGTTGCCTTGAAGAATCTACACAAAATCTGCCATGAAAGCATGTTTTAAGAAATCGATTAATTGATTAATTTAAATATGTTGATGATCTGCTACTTTGGAATATTTGGTTATGGATTTTTGTTGAAATCAGGAGATTTGATTGATTGCAAAATCTGTTTGGGGTATTTTGGTTGCTGGTTGAAATGTTCTGTTGCTACAGATTAGTGTACGCTTGCCGCGGCGACATAAACCATCGCCGCGGCATGCGTTGTTGGCGTACACGCTGATTGCAAAAATCAGTGCTCGCCGCGGCGATATAACCCATCGTCGCGGCGATCATCCTTAGGACGAACGCTGTTTGCAATCAACGCTCGCCACGATGATATAACCCATTCGCCATGGCGAGCACACGTTTAGCATGAGCGCGACGTTAATAAGTGCACGCTGTGGCGATTTAACTCATTGCTGGAGCGAGCGCACTTCCGAGCGGGTTGGGGTCAGATTGTAAAGTTTCAAAACTTTGACCAAATATAGATCTGCAGATTGTCAGGGGGTAATTAAAAAATTCACCCACCCTAATTCAAAATTGATAATTTTTTAATGAATGCCATGTACTTTTTTGTATATTGCGTGGTGCTTGGTACATGAGCCTTAGACCTATGGTGAATGTTTTAAATTTTTTGGGATATGTATGATTGTAAGTTATTAAATAGAGCCTGCGTATCCTGCCTTTCTCCTCTTCTCGATGTACATTCTCTTCTCATCTCATTCCCCTCGAATGTAAATCGAGGAATCTAAATTTGTTGATGTAAAATTAGTTTGAGATTAATTTTATTGTAAATTTAGTATGATATTTTTATAATGTACTTGAAGACGGATCAAGGAAAGGACAACCATACTTGAAGACTCAAGATTTTATTACAGGACCCCTAGGTGACCTATCGATTCCTCTAGGCTCGAGCATATCGGTTTTTAGTTGGGCCATGTACTGGCACGTTTTAATATTTTGTTTTGAATGCATGCTAAGGTTGAATGTTCAACAACATGCCAAACAATGTCATTCTAACAAAGATAATAATCCGATGAGACATTAAATAATAAACCTTCAATTAAAGTATATTAAGTCATGTAAGCCTTCCATGACCATGGTTTTAATCAAACCATTGTTCGTCGAAACCTTGTTCGCCAAAGCGAAGGGTACACTTCTACCAGTGGAAGGTTAAAATGCTTTGGAGTTTTCCTTTGATAGGTTGACTTAAAATGATGGTTTTGCTTGTTCGCCAAAGCGAAGGTTGATAAACGAGTCATAGGCATAGTAGAGAAGGACACATATTGTGTGTACGTGGTGGCATGTAATGTCCACTCTCCTGATACTGAGAATCACACTTAAGGACAATGGTTGGAGCCATTGGATTGTGTGATTGGCTTGTTAGCTTTTTCACATTTGAGGTTGATAGTAGAAGCTATCAACTAGGGTGGATTAAGTTTGTTAGGCCTACCTAATCAACTCATTTTGGCTTGTTCACCAAAGTGAAGGTTTGAAATGGGTAGGATGGGATCTCAATCCACTAGGAAAGTCAATAGGGCTTTCCCGAGTTAATAGTAAGGGCTATTGACTTGAGTAAAATAGGGGGAGCATTGTTTAATAAAAGACCATATTAAATAATAATGAACTTTATAATGACTTTATCTTTTCTGCAATTGTAGATTCACCAAAATGAGCATTATGACCTACGACCGATAATCGAGAAAGAAAACAGGTTGGATGGATCCAATTTCTCAGACTGGTATCGTAATCTTCGGATTATACTCGAGTCGGAAAGGAAAATTGTATATCCTTGAAAAGCCATACTTGGCTAAGCCTGATCCTGATGCCACTCGGAAAGGAAAGGATATTTATCAAAAGTTCCTTGATGATGTTGATGGCATTCAATGCTTGATGTTAGCATCGATAACACCGATCGCAAAAGCAAAGATGACAATATGGACGCCGCAATATCCAGGACATTGCTTCCATTATTCTACACCTCAAGGAACTTTTCGAAGGAAATGCTCGACATGAGAGGTACAAGGTGTCGAAAGCACTGTTTGGGAGTTGTCTGACTGAAAGAGCCCAAGTTGGTTCCTCTTGTGCTCAAGGTGATCGAGCACATAGAGAGGCTTGAGACTTTGGGAATTTGAGTTGGATGCAGAATTACAAATGGATTTGATTTTATAATCCTTGTCTGACTCTTATGCACCGTTCATAATGAATTTCAATATGAACACGATGGTGAAAACCCTGTCAGAACTTTTGAACATGTTGAGGACTACAAAGCAGGACCCTAAGAAGTCCAAGCCTATTTTACTGGTTGCTACCAGTAAAGGAAAAGGGTAACGGCAAGGGTAAGGCCAAGGCCAAGCCCAAGCCCAAGCCCAAGCCAAAAGGACATGTTGCTCTTGGGCCTGAGAGTGGCATAGGAAGGGCAAAGTAGTTCGCTTCTATTGTGGCAAGCCTGGCCACTGGAGGAAACACTACCAGGCTTTGCTCTCAGTAAGAAGAAGTCAGATGCTATGACTTCAGGTATGTTTATGATTAAGATTAACTTCTCTTTCTCAACATCTTGGGTTATTGACACAGGATGTGGTACTCACATTTGTACTGATGTGCAAGGACTAAGGCAGAGTAGAGTGCTCACCGAGGGAGAGGTGGACCTATGAGTTGGAAATGGAGCACATGTGTTGCATTGGCTGTAGGGACTTACTGTTTATGTTTGCCTACGGGCTTTTTGTTGGAACTACATAACTATTATCACGTACCTTCTATTTCTAGAAATATTATTTTAGTATTCCGCTTTGGATAAT
The DNA here is from genome assembly GCA_026229545.1 of Pistacia atlantica. Classification (NCBI taxonomy): domain Eukaryota; kingdom Viridiplantae; phylum Streptophyta; class Magnoliopsida; order Sapindales; family Anacardiaceae; genus Pistacia; species Pistacia atlantica. The sequence goes on along the minus strand of CM047898.1, from coordinate 11,596,299 downwards.
ATGGGGTATCATTTTGAGATATCTAATGGATTGTTGTCCTTTAGTTTGAATGGCATTCTATTTGGAATTGCAAGGTTATATAATGGATTATATGTTCTTGATTTAAACAATAAAGATATTCTTAATGTTGAAACCAAGAAAGCTAAACATAGCGATCAAAACTAGACATACCTCTGGCACTGTAGATTGGGTCATGTTAATAAGACCCGTATTACAAAACTTCAAAGGGATGGAGTTTTGGACCCTTTTGACTTTCAGTCATTTGAGGTATGCGAGTCATGCTTGTTAGGCAAGATAACCAAGTCTCCTTTCATAGGACAAGGTGAAAGGGCTACTGAGCTGTTAGGCATCATCCATAGTGATGTATGTGGTCCACTAACAGTTGAAGCCAGAGGTGGATATTCATACTTCACCACATTTATTGATGATTTTAGTAGATATGGTTATGTCTACCTTATGAGAGATAAATCTGGAGCCTTTGATAAATTCAAGGAATTCAGGAATGAAGTACATAATATGTTGGGCAAAAGTATTAAAGCTCTTCGGTCGGATCAGGAGGTGAATACTTAAGCTCAGGGTTTTTTGAATATCTAAAGGAATGTGGGATAGTATCACAATTCACCCCTCCGTATACACCCCAACACAATGGAGTGTTTGAAAAGAGGAATAGGACCTTACTTGATATGGTTAGGTCCATGATGAGTTTTAGTGATTTACCTGCATCGTTTTGGGGTTATGCCCTAGAAACTATGACTCACATTTTGAACCGTGTGCCGTCAAAGTCTGTAAATAAGACTCCATATGAGCTGTAGAGTGGGCAAAAGCCCATCTTGTCTTATCTAAGGATTTGGGGTTGTGAAGCTTATGTTAAGAAATTGACTTCGAATAAGTGGGCCCAAAATCCTGTAAATGTATATTTGTGGGGTATCCAAAGAAAACCAAAGGATACTATTTCTACCACCCAGAAGAGTGTAAAATTTTTGTTGCTCGTTCTGGTGTCTTCCTAGAAAATGAATTTTTTCTAAGAAGTACTAGTGGGAGAAAAGTAGAACTCGATAAAGTTCTAGAACCAAAAATATACTAGGTGAAGGACGGGATGATGTCCCACTAAATGTGGTTGAACATCAAGAGGAGGTTACTCTACAACTTGTGGATCAAAGTGAACCACCTCAGGTAGCATAGGAGCTACGTAGATCTAGAGTACGCCATGAGCCCAAGAGATATGGTTATCTTGTGACTCAACATGGTGACGTACTAGTCTACCAAGATGATGAACCCAAAACCTACGAAGATGCTATATCAGATCCAAATTCCATTAAATGGCTTGAAGCCATGAAATCTTAGATGGACTCCATATACCAAAACCAAGTATGATCTCTGGTGGAACCACTTGAAGGGGTAAAACCCATAAGGTGTAAATGGGTCTTCAAGAAGAAGACTGACATGGATGGCAAGGTGCATACTTATAAAGCACGATTGGTTGCCAAAGGTTTCAAACAAATTCATGGAATTGACTATGAAGAAACCTTTTCGCCGGTTGCCATGATTAAATCTATCCGGATTATGCTTGTGATTGCTGCATATCATGACTATGAGATTTGGCAAATGGATGTCAAAACAACTTTCTTGAACGGAAACCTTGAAGAGGATGTGTATATGACACAACCCGATGGTTTCATTCTTGATGGGCAAGCTAATAGGGTATGCAAGTTGTAGAGATCCATATATGGACTCAAACAAGCTTCTAGGAGCTGGAACATTCATTTTGATGAAACCGTAAAAGAATTCGGTTTTATCAAGAACGAAGATAAGCCTTGTGTTTACAAGAAAATGAGTGGGAGCGCAGTGGCATTGCTAGTGTTGTAAGTCGATGACATACTTCTGATAGGGAATGACATACCGAACTTGCGGTTGGTAAAGACTTGGTTATCCAAGTGCTTCTCCATGAAGGACTTAGGGGAAATAGCCTACATCCTTGGAATAAAGATCTATTGTGATAGATCGCGTAGGTTGCTTGGTCTAAGTCAGAGTACATATATTGACAAAGTACTGAAAAGATTAAGTATGGAAGAATCCAAGAAGGGATTTCTTCCGATGTCACATGATGTTTATCTCTCTAAGGAATTGTGTCCTAGAACACAAGATGAGAGAGATAGGATGAAGAGGATCTTACATGCATCAATAATTGGATTCCATCATGTATGCCATGCTATGTACTTGGATTGATGTCTCATGTGCTTTGAGCACTTGTAGAAGATATCAATCGGATCCAAGTAAGCATCACTAGATGGCTGCCAAGAATATTCTTAAGTACCTAAAGAACACTAAGGATATGTTCTTGGTTTATGGAGGGGAAGATGAGCTCACTGTAAGAGGATACAGTGATGCTAGTTTCCAAACGGACAAAGATGATTATCGATCGCAATCAAGGTTTGTAGTTTGTCTCAATAGGGGTGTAGTGAGATGGAAGAGCTCCAAGCAAAGCACTGTAGCGGACTCTACAATGGAGGCTGAGTATATTGCATTGTCATATGCGGCCAAGGAGGCAGTTTAGATTAAGAAGTTCGTTACTGAACTTGGTGTGGTTCCCACGATTGTTGATCCTATAAACATCTATTGTGACAACAATGGAGCAATTGCTCAAGCCAGGGAACCACGGTCTCATCAGAAGTCCAGACACATACTCAGATGATTCCATCTCATTAGAGAGATAGTTAGGGAGGAAAGATGTGTAGATTAGTAAAGTGCATATTGACAACAATCTCGCAGATCCATTGACAAAGCCTCTATCGCAGCAGAAGTATGAAAGACACTTGAGATGATTTGGTATTAAATACATGAATGATTGGCTATATGCAAGTGGGAGATTGTTAGAATAGATGCCCTAGAGCCAATCAATTATTGTAGAATTGACTCTTTGTAATAATGTTCATTGATCAATAAAAGACATTTTATACTACATCTCGTAAATCATAATTGTATGTATTGATATACGTCATTAGAAGTGGTATAATCGTGATGAGGGTATTAAGTGTTTCAAATCTTGATAGTGAGAACCCTATGAGCACATATGGTGGCCATTCTAGAAACGTCTGTAGCCCCAGTATTATTCTGAAGTAAGGGCATAGATAATACGGTAAGACTATCATAGTGTTGAACGACCCCATCAAAAGCAGTGACTGATCTCACTTGTCAAGGTTGTTTGGTGACAACCTGGTGCAACACATGGGTGCTTGCTGTAGGCAAGTTCACTAGACTGACCCACCAGAGGATTCCATATGGATGGTAACCCTAGTGTCTATGGAACAAATTCTTTAACGAATGGTGGTGCATGTGATCCTTAGACTTGAGATCACCGGTGCGCCTTGTGCATCGATTGGTGTAGTTTAACGCTAGCCTAACGCAGTTTTATTTAAAGCTGTCAATACGGTGGTGATTGGCTGCATCAAGGAGTGTATCAAGAATATGGTGGATAGACAGTGGATTCATCACTCCTCGGTACGGGAGAAGTTTTCTCACGGCGCAATTCTGTAAATGACAATGACACTAAAACTGTGGCCACAATGGGATTGAGTTGTTGCTCTATCTAGTTTATAATACAGGTCATTGGTCCAGTAACTGAATACACAATATCAAGAGTAACCGAAGGTTGACACTATTTCTATGCCTCGGTCTCATCGAGATAACGGATGATGAAATAATTGAATTGTACGGTAACGATGTCGTTGACAGTAGCTGCCTCGCTGAATCCGAATTTATCAGGTGGCCATGATGCCTTGCTAGGGGCCAATCTTGGTTTGTGTATAGTGAGACAATTAATTGGTGTTAATTGCGATACTACACACTACCGGTATGATGAGGAGCCTATGGGTCATACACATAGAAGATAATTTAAGAACCAGTTAAGAAGAATGACGTTTTTCATCTTTTTAGGCGAAATGATATTTTGGTAATTTCATAGTGCAATTAAATTTGCTGAGGTCGTAGTCTTTATTTAATTTTATATTAAAATTAAATAAGTGAGATTACGTTTAAATATGTGTTCGCATATATTTAAATAAATTATCATTATTGTTAAATGTTAATATATATATATATATATATATATATATATATATATATATTAATTGAATTTAATTGAGATAATGATAAATTAATATTAAAATATCTTAAAGGGGGTGTTTGCGTTGGAGCCCAAACCCATTCCATGTTGGAATAGGGTATAGTGTGCACTATATAAGTGCACACTTTGTGAAATAAATTAATTCACTCATTCAATCAATGAAAGAAAAAATTCCAGTCCCTTAAACACTCTCGCCAAATTGTATTTTGCTTGGAATCAAATATACTTGATTTTTCTTCTTGGTTCTTAAAGGCTAAAGAGGATCTAGCAAATCCCTCTTTAATTCCTCGAGGTTATTTTCTTGTGGACTACACCGGTTCGATCCTATACTTGGTTCGGTAGCGAAATACGCTCAGAGACAAGTTGGAGGAGCCTCCTAACATGCGTATGATTTCTTATACTTTAAACTGAAAAATCTATAGATTCTTATTTAATATATATATAAACTATAATTTTGTACCTAGATCTTGGTTCTAAGGAACGATCCATGTTGTAAATATTTTTGTTTTCCGTTGCGTAACTGGATTGTTTCCTAACAGTAATTGCATTTATCATTCCTAACTTTCGGATTATATATGTTAATGGCAATCGGGAGATTGGAGAAGTTGGCAAATATCTCGTCAGGATTTTGGTCGTATTTGGATTATTCAAATAGTCCAAGCATCTTTAATTTATGTTACATATATGCTCTCCATCTCTTCTTTTTAATTAATAAATGTCAATTTTCCGCCGTGATATACTAACATAAACATTGTTGATATTTTTAAACATTAATTAATTATAATTATTCAAAGTAGAAGTTAAAGTGGCTAAGCTTAACATGTAACTGCGAATAATGAAATATCTGACTTCCCAGTTCAACCGAATTTAAGCTTATAGGACTGCTAGCTCTTTACATTAAATCATTTCACACGACAAGTTTTTACAAAATTTAACCATACTTTGCTCTATTGTATTATGCATTAAATATATTATTAAAGGTAAGTTTTATAGAGTGAGTTTAATTAAGTTGTCTGTGACAACTGAATTTGGTTCGGGACTGATTAATATTTCAAACTAACATTGTCTTTTCAAAAAGAAAATCGATTAGGATCCTGATGTTGGAATTTCATCTTGTCAAATGAAGGAAATATCTAGCTTGTATAATTATCATAATAAACTATCAATACTTGTGCTTCCTTCAAACTTAACTAGGTTTAACTCAGCCCACATTTTTCTCTTTTCCTTTAGAATTCCATACTAGTGGGTAGTCATCCTTTTATACAGAGCAAATAACAATATAAACAAAATCAAATGGAAAAAAAAGGGATAAATATCTTTTTCAAAGAAATAAATTTCCAATTAATTTATGAGCCTTATATATATTTCTCTATAATGATACTCTATATAGGAATAACTTCCTTGTAGGCATAAAATTTTTTGGTTCCAACTTAGGCCAATTATAAATAAAAATAAATTTTACATTGTAATAAGTTATAATTTTTGTAGGGTCTTAAGGAACTTGTTTCTACATAGTAATAAATATTTGTATATTACAAAAAAAAAAAAAAATGCTATGTTATAGTAAATGTTTAAGATGAAATAAAATATTTATCTAAAGTTGTTTGGGACAATGATTTATGTTTTAGAGTTGTTTTCACATTGAATTTGTGGGTACGTAATAACTCGCCAACATGGTCCTTTTTGTTGAAGCTAAAATATTTCTAGGTTCTCAAGCATGTTTAGAGCTTCTTGGCATGAAACTTTTTGTATTTCCGTACTATCATCCTTAAGATTATCTCATTTCTCTTATTGTCTAATTACAACAATGATTTCTTTTTCAGTTAAAGTATACATGAGTTGTTGCTCATTTGAATGAATAAGGATACTTTAATATCCATTCGGCTAGTGCATACTTTACCGCTATACCACTTGCATTAAGGATAACTAAGTCAAAACAATAATTTTTGTAACAACTCTATTAAGTTATAACCTCCTCATAGTAATAAAATTGTTTAGTCCCACCATTAATGTATTTATGTATAGAATTGTGTTACAAAAACTTACATGAAACAGCCCCAGCACATCATAATCCGAGACATTACATAAGGTGGTTACATGATGTGGTGGGACTATCCATAAAATATTGTCAAGTACTGACTCAACAAAAAAATTAAAACCTTAATTTTAAATCAAATAAACTATTATGTTTAGGCTTTTAGCCACTAAAGAAAATTTTGAAACCATCATCCTATTTTTGCTCTCTCACCTATTTCATGGTCACCGATCTTTGTCCAGGTCACCGAATTTACAGCAAGTTCATGGTTCATCGTTCATTTATCAAAAAAGCTATCAATAATATCTTCTATCTATTTATTTTCGAGACAAAAGAAAAAAGCGTTATGAGATTGCCATGATGGCCCTAAAATTGCAATTTGAGCCTTGCTTTCTCACTCACATCTTCCAAGCGTTTCCAACTTGGCTCCCATGCTTTTGTTGTATCTCTTTCTACTTTATTTCATCCTCTTGGAATCTAGCCAAGCATTCATCCGTAGATCGGCAACTCCTTAACATCCATAAATTCCTAAATGAATATTTTAATAAAAAAATTGGGATGCTACTCTAACGGTTATTCTGTTTTCATTTATAGAAACATATATTGATTTGTATGGGATATATTCTTTTATAATTTTTTTTAAATTAAGAATGTATGGAAAAGGTGAAAAATGAAAACACATTTGGTATGTGTCTAAAAATGTATTTGAAAACGCTAAAAATAAAAATGTGTTCGACATATTTGTTGTTGACAGTAAAATCTACAGTTATGGAATGGGGGGTATGATCCTGTGAGGTTGAGGCCACCAACAATCCGTTGTACCTACACACAAAAGAAAACGAGCGTGAAGGGAACGAAAAACACGGGGGTGGTGTTTGTCATAAGCACTTCGATGCTTGAGTCAGCAAGGCTGAATGAGGTTAATTTAGTGAGGGTTAGGGAAAGAGAAGGTTACCAGAAGTTTAGTTGGAGACTATAATCACAACAGTGATGTAAAGCTCCCCAGAGTGAGAACTATGGGGTTAGAAGGTGTAATGTTCAATGCCTTGTGAGAGGGTTGGCCTCTATTTATATAGCAGTTGTAGGATCTTCAAATCATAGTAGGACTATGAGTCTTTGGTGCTTGTGGTTTAGTGAATAGGAAAGCCTTTGATTCCTTTGCCTTAATAGGAGAGGGAGTCTTGTTCAATCTAAGATTCAGATCCTAGATGAATTAGGGTAGTGATAGATCTCTTCGAAGGAATCCGGATAGTACCCAACTAGGAAGTGGGCGACCTTGGGTTTAAGTAAACCCTAGGTCCAGTAGATGATCTTGGATCAATGGGCTTGGGCTTAGATGAACTGATAATGAGGCCTAAGTGAATCAGGGCCTTATTGATAGGGCTCAAGTAGTGAGCGATTTGGCAGGTGTAGTGAGCAGTCCCAATACAAGAATTTTGTTATGGGCCAAATTGGAATTGGGTCGTGGCTCTAAGCTCTATTGAAGGTGTCTTCGTCTTTGAGCCTATTGGAGCCAAGTGCATTTTTTAGCCCTAACAATTTGCCCCCCACTCTCCAAGTTAAGGAGTGCTTAGCTTAGAGAGTAGATGTTGCATGAAATTGTGCTCAGTCATCCTTCGTGACCAACTGGTTGATCATGTGAAGGTGCTGCTCCTCAGTTCGAGGAACCGAATAGTATAACTTCCTTTGTAGATGATGCACTTGGTACACCAGATCTAGTGGTAGGTGTAACGAAGCACAAACGTGCCTTCACTCAGCATACCTAATCGAGTGAGAAAGTAGAATTGACCATAGAGGCCTCCCTCGGTGCATCAAACCGAGTGAGGGGAAGTGGCAAACATTCGTGATGGTGTCCCTGCTCGGTGCATCGAACCGAGTAAAATGATGTGAGGCATATTCTTTGAAGGTGTCCTCACTTGGTGCATCAGACTGAGTGAGAGGATGTGAGGCACATCTTTTGATGGTGTCTTCACTCGATGCATTGAACTATGTGAGAGGATGTGATTTCCTAAAGGTGTGTCCCACTCGATGCATCGAGTCGAGTGGGATGCATTAAGGTTATTTTGGTGGAAATGCCTTCAGTTGATCGGTTGGATCCAAGCGAGTCGGTGTATGCACATTTCCGAGCAAGTGGCTAGTTCACTCGATCGAGCTGATCAAGGGGTTGGAAGTTGTGTTCTGCCTTGGTGGCATTTATCACGAGATCAAAGAGCTGAGGTTGACGAGTCAGTACATTTGATGTTAACTCTATTCGATTGGGCCAACCGAGCAAGTGTTTAGCATCTTCATGGCTTTATGCGTGATGTGGCATCCACGAACTTTGCATGGGTAATATGAAGCTGAGTTACTCATCTTTTGACAAGTGTACACCGATATTTCTTTTCTAAGTTTGGGAGCAAAAGTGAATAGTCGTACTGGTCGATGGGCCAATCAGAGGCCGCCACATGTATTTGTTGTCATCTTTTGTCAATAGAAATGATGAGTCGACTATTCACCTTCATTCCGTTTCATTTTTCATTCTCTTTCCTTGTGTTTTCTTCCTTGTTTCGATTCTTTACGGTGGCGATGAGGAGATTTTTTAGGATTTTGACCATTTTCACGGTAAATATTGCTTCCTTGTATTGTTTTTCTTTTCGTTTCGTTTCGTCTTGTCTTTGTATTCATGGTATTTTTAAAGAGATTTAGGTTCATTTTGGTAGTATTTTTGGGAGAGTTTGAAAAAAAAGGAGGTGTTGTGTTTGTTTGGTTTGAACGGGGTAGATTTGGTGGTGATTTGATTCTTCAGTTTGGTGTTTTGGAAGGTTTTGTGTGTTTATGATCGATTTGGTGTGGTTTGCTTGGTGTTTGATTTGAGATTTGTGGTGAATGAAGGATTTTGATCTACATTTGAAGGTTTTGGGTTTTCTGGGTTCAGGGTTTAAAGTCTACAAGAAGTGGTTCCATGATGGGCTTAGGCTTCCAATACTTTATCTATTGGAGTAGGTGCCCTAGAGCCAATCAATTATTGTGGAATTGACTCTTTGTAATAATGTTCATTAATCAATAAAAGACATTTTATACTATATTGCTTAAATCATTATTATTTCAATATGTATTCATATATGTCCTTAAAATGGTAGAACCGTGACAAGGGTATCAAGTGTTTCAAATCTTGATAGTAAGAACCCTATGAGCACATGTGGTGGCCATTCTAGAAACGTCCATAGCCCCAGTATTATTTTGAAGTAAGGGCACAAATAATACAGTAAGGCTATCATAGTGTTGAACGACCATGTCAAAAGATAGTGACTAATCTCACTTGTCAAGGTTGTTTGGTGACAACCTGGTGCAACACATGGGTGCTTGCTGTAGGTAAATACATTGCAGCAAGTTCATTGGACTGACCCACCTGAGGATTCCATATGGATGGTAACCCCAATGTCTATGGAATAAATCCTCTAATGAATGGTGGTATATGTTATCCTTAGACTTGAGATCACCGGAGCGCCTTATGCATTGATTGATGTAGTTTGACACTAGCCTAACGCAGTTCTATTTAGAGCTGTCAATACGGTGGTGAATGGCTGCATCGAGGAGTGTATCAAGGACTATGGTGGATTGATAGAGGATTTATCACTCTCGGGTACGGGAGAAGTTATCTTACGGCGCAATTTAGTATATGGCAATGAGGTTAAAACTGTGGCCACATTGGGATTGAGTTGTTGCTCTATCCAGTTTATAATACGGGTCATTGGCCCAGAAACTAAATACATAATATCGAGAGTAACCGAAGGTTGACACTATTTCTATGCCTTCGTCTCGTTGAGATAACGTATGATGAAAGGATCGAATTGCACGGTAACCATATCGTTGACAGGTGGCTACTTTGCTGAATCTGAATCTATCGGGTGGCCATGATGCCTTGCTAGGGGCTAATCTTGGTATGTGTATTAGTGAGATGATTAATTGGTGTTAATCGCGATATTATACACTGCCAGTATGATAGGAGTCTATGGGTCACACACATAAAAGATAATTTAAGATCCAAGAAGAAAGAAGGGCATTTTCGTCTTGTAAGGTGAAAGGGTATTATAGTAATTTCACAATACAATTAAATTTGCTGAGGTCGTAGCCTTTATTTAATTTGTTAGAAAAATTAAATAAGTGAAATTACGTTTAAATGTGTGTTCGCATATATTTAAATATATTATCATTATTGTTAAATGTTAATATATATTAATTGATTTTAATTGAGATAATGATGGAAAATAAAATAAAATTATCAAATTGGGAGTGTTTGGCAACATGGGGTGTTTGGGTTGGAGCCCAAGCCTATTCCATATGGGATTAGGGCAACTTGATTAACTATAAAAGGAAAAGTGTGTGTTAATTGTTTTAATGAATTGATTTCCTTTTGAAATTAAAACACACACAACCCCTCTCTTTCTCTCCCATGGCAGCAACACCTTTTGGCCTAAAATCAAATCAATTTAATTTCCTTTCTTCTTAATCTTAAAGCCAAAGAGGATCTAGCAAATCCCTTTTTGGTTCTTTTGAGATTGTCTTCGTGTGGATTACGTGGGTTCGATCCTACACATGGATCAGTACAAAACATTCATTGACAAATTTGGAGGAGCCTCCAACGCGCGTTTTTTTCTTTAAACTCAGATTTATTTTTCTGCAGATTTTATTTTAATATGAATTGTAAAATTATATCCTTGATCTTGGCTCATGTAAACGATCTCTATATTATATTTGTTTTGTTTTCGCTGCATATATGGGACCGTTTACTAACATTATCTTTATAGGAGGTTCTGAATCACTTTATGATTGCGTTGACTCAAATTATGCCAAAATTGGTGGAGGTTGTTGATGGCTTTAGAGGTCCTCTGCGTGTAGAATTAGGTGATGTTTGGATTGCACGAGTTGTTGTACTCGTATTTCCTGAAGGAGAGTGACAAGGATAAGGGTAGATACACTATCACTCTCAAGCATGACCGGACTCATCTTGTAATCGACCTTCAGTCAAGTGACAAGAACTGGAAGGAACACTTCTTCTTCTTGAGGGGTGAAACAGTCTTTGGAGAAGGAGGCAGGGCGAGATCTTGTTGTAACACCTTCTTTTACTTAACAAATATACTCAAACACATACATACATAGTATATGAAACATGGTTGGGCCAAAAAAATTTCTTTTATTTATAAAAACAATATTTCTTTACATATACAAAAGTAGTCTACACAAGACTTATACACAAGGGACAGTGGTGCCTTTTCTCTCTACTCCGTGACGTCCATCCGATCGCCGCTTACTTATTTCCTGCAAAACATGGAAAAACAATGGGGTGAGCACAAAAAGGCTCAGTAAGTAAATCCTCTACTACTTATCCCCGCAACTTATTCTTGGTTCTTTCCTTACTCTAATCTTACTTTTCTTCATTCTTTATGTTCTTTTTCTTTTCTTTCTAATTCCTTCCTATTCTTTCTACTCTTTCTTTCTTTTCTTTCAGTTCCTTCTATTCTTACTCACCATGATGAACATCATGGTAATATGCATGAATGAAATGCATGTAACGCCCCACTTGAGATACGTAACCACTGTTTATGGTATGGCCTAAAGGGTTACTGAATTGCTCCTAAATGAGTTTGTATATTATTCATGTTGTTTGGTTGGCCCTTTGTAACGACCCGATTCTTATAAAAACATGCACAGTGAAAATACACGTAACCATAATATAAAAAGTTGGGCCCAAAATTTTTCTTTCATAAACATATGCATTCTTTATACAAATATATACAAGGTTTGTGACATATGCAAAACTATCAAAAGAGGGTGGACAGTGTAGCCATTTCTCTTCGTGTGCCGATGTCCATCCGACTGTGTCCTCATCTAGAACCTGCAAAAACATAGGGAACAACTGGATGAGCACAAACGAGGCTCAGTAAGTAAACCCTTGAACTCAAATATCTCCGTAACTCTTTCTTTAATCACTAGCTAATTACTCTTTCTCATAGCTCCTCTATACTAACTTTCTTTCTAGTAAGTCACGGCCCCATCTGACCGGAGGCATGGCTGGGACTCGCTCCCACTCCCGGTGACTTCTACTCATTTTAGCCGATCGGACTTGGTTATGCATGGATTCGGAACCTTTGGCCATGTGAGTGCATAGAATCTCTCGGGTAAACTCGGGTATAGCCCTCATCCGCATGTACACTACGGGCTACACCACTTCTCTTCCTGATACTCTGGCCGCTTTATTTATGCGGCGTACATGCGGGAATACTCTACCCGTATTCACAGGTTCCCCATCACACAACCTACTCTATTCTCTTATTAAGCACTACTCTAGCTTTACTCTATAGTGCTCATTCTCTCTTTCTTTCTACTCTTAGAGTAGTCTAAACTCAAAAGTCTCTACTCTTTCTCTATTCTCTTTTCTAATGCATAAGTAAAGCATAATTGATGCACATCAATGACTCACTCATTAATGAATTTATGAAAAGTAACTATGACATGTAGCAACAATTAAGGCTTTCTACCCTTACTTATGGTTCTCTTGAGCATTTCATCATACAACTCATGTGCATAAATAACTCTACTCTAACTCTAACTTTTCTGTTTTCTTTAATCAATCAAATGGGAGAAAACTCCCTCATAAACCCTAAATTCCCTATCAAAAGAGAAACACTTCCATAATCTTGCTCAAAACCTCCTCCAACTCCAATCAAACTCAACCCAACTTCAAGCAAATACCACACTTCTCATAACTCATAATCAAACATAATTACTACTCTCATTCAACAATTAAAAGAAATCACATATGTATTTCAATCTACTCAAAAGAGTTCTTAGATCTCAACTTAGGTTGAGTTTACTTACCTTATGAGAAATTGGCTTATTTAACACTTCTCATTTCCTTTGGAAGCTTGCTTTTCCTCTACAACTTAACCAACAATCACAACATGAGATTCTAATCAAAACATAAGAAAGCTCTCATCTAAAGTACAAATCCTTACCTTAGGAAGCTTTAGGTTAAAACCCTACTAAAAGTTTCTCAAAAAGGCTCTTGGAAATCCTTGAAAGATTGAAGGAAATTTGAGTGAGTTTAGAAGAATGAAGGAGGCGGTGGAAATGGGAAATGAAGAACTTTCAAAGGCTAAACCCTTTTTAATAACTCTTAATACTCATTCTTCCCATTTTGCCCTTGCTTTTGCAACTTAACCAACAATCACAACATGAGATTCTAATCAAAACATAAGAAAACTCTCATCTAAAGTACAAATCCTTACCTTAGGAAGCTTTAGGTTAAAACCCTACTAAAAGTTTCTCAAAAAGGCTCTTGGAAATCCTTGAAAGATTGAAGGAAATTTGAGTGAGTTTAGAAGAATGAAGGAGGTGGTGGAAATGGGAAATGAAGAACTTTCAAAGGCTAAACCCTTTTTAATAACTCTTAATACTCATTCTTCCCATTTTGCCCTTGCTCTTTTATGGAAATTCCATCCATATCCTTTGATTCCTTACTAACACACCCCCATACCAACATATTCTCCTTGAAATTTCCTTACAATTTACTCCCCACTTTTCCTGCTAATTAGGGGTAGAATGGTCAAATTGCCCTTAGTGAAGAGAATATCTAAAACTTAGTAAACATTTTGGTCGGACTGTCGTCGCGGCGAGGAAACTTCTGTCGCCGCGGCGAAACTGTCCAGGAAAGTTTCCCTTGGTTTCAACATATCTTTGCCGCGGCGAAGATTCTTCTTCGCCCCAGCGAAGCTTGACACACTACACTTCTTCTATTTTTTAACCAATTTCAAGGCAATTAGTCAACACAACACTCGTACTAATGTCAATCAAACAATATTACCACGATACCATCTCAAATAAGAGCAAACGAAAGAACTGTAACTACGTACCTCAAGTGGGGCGTTACACCCTTCGTTGAGTTTATGTTTTGGGTTTGGTTGTGTGTTTACCCTGGAATTGATCAAGACTTGGCGGATTTTGGAGTTGCGCCTTTCGTTGGGTAGAGGAAGAAGCTTCACCGCAGTGACGTTGGCTTTGTGTTGGCGGTGTTGGTTCTGTAATTCTTCATCGAGGCGACAGAAAGTCCTTCGCCGCGGCGACGGGCCAGTTGAAAAGTTTAATGAAGTTTCTAGATATTTTTTCCTAAGGGCAAAATGACCATTTTACCCCTAATTAGCAGGAAAAGTGGGGAGTAAAATGCAAGGAAATTTCATTGGAGAATAATATAGAATGGGGGTGAATTTGTAAAGAATTAAAGGATAAAGGTGAAATTTTCAAGAAAGAGTAAGGGCAAAATGGGAAAGAGTGTATATTATATGAGCTAATAAGAGTTTAGTTCTCTAAACCCCTACATTTTCCCTTCCTCCACTGCCTCTTCATCCCTCATTTTCTCTCAATTCCTCACTCAATTTTCCAAGGGATTTTTGAGAGTTTTGAGTTGGAATTTGACAAAGAATTGATCCTAAGCAAGAAGAGGTAAGAATCCCTACTCTAGATATGAGTTTTATTTATGTAAGGGTTAAGTTCTTACTTAAGTTTATGCTTAGGAAATAAGGGAAAGCTAAGGTCCAACAAGAGTAGAGGGTTTTAGTGAAGACTACTCAAGTATGAGGTAAGTAAATCCAATTTAAGTTGAGATTTAAGGAATCTATTGAGTAGAGATTTCTTTATGCATGTTCATATTATGCTTGTGGAGAGATTGAGATGATATGAGTAGCTATTTATGTTGATTGTGAATATATTTGAGTTATGAGAAGTGTTCTACTTGCATGATAATGAGTTGAGTTTGATTGAGATTGGAAGAAGTTGGAGTAGATTTTTGGGAGTGTGTTTCCTTGATAGGGAATGAGATCATACAAGAGAATTTCCTCCCATTTTGGGATGGCCTAAGAGAGAAATAGAGTTCTCAATAAAGTAGAGTTTTTGTATGCACATGAGTTGTTTGATGAAATGCCTAAGAGGAGCATGAGTATGAGTAGAGAACCTTAATTCTTGCAACATTGCATGTTGGCATTTCATGAGTGCATTAATGAGTGCATTAATGAGCATGAGCCATCCATATGCATTGATTATTATGCATTGAGAAATAGCTTGAGAAAGAGTAGAGAATGTTGAAATAAGCAACTCTAAGAGTAAAGAGAATGAGAACACTCTAATAGTAAAGAGAAAGAGAGATTGATCACTAGAGAATTAAAGAGAGAAAAGTGCTAAAGAAGAGAATAGAGTAGGTTGTGCGATGGGGAACCTGTGAGTGATAAGAGAAGTCACGAAGAGTGGGTTGGTGCTTTGTGATCTCCACCCGGCCGTGCCTCCGGTTAGATGGGGCCGTGACAGTCACGAAGAGTGGGATGAGTACCCAGCCGTACCTCCGGCAAGATGGGGTCGTGACATTCAAAGAGAGAGAGAGAGAGAGAGAGAGAGAGAGAGAATACACTCACGTGGCCAAGGGTTCTAAATCCATGCATGACCGAGGTCTATCGGTAAATAATGAGTAGAATGGTCACGAGAGTGGGTGCTTTGTGATCTCCAGCCGTGCCTCCGGTAAGATGAGGTTGTGACATGCAAGTGAGGAAGAATGAGCAAACATGAGAAAGAATAAAGAGAGACAGTGAGTAGGGTCACGAAGAGTGGGATGAGTACCCAGCTGTGGCCTACAACAAAAAGTTAACAGAAAAGAGTTATGAGAAAGAGAGACAGAAAGAGAATCAGTAGAAGTCACGTAGAGTGAGAGAAGTCCCGGCCGTGCCTCCGGTAAGATGGGGCCGTGACATTTAAAAAAAGAGTTGGTAGAAAAGAATTATGAGAAATGAGAAAGAGATAATAGAGAGAATTAAATGATGAGAAAGCTTGAGAAAGAATGAGATAGAATGAGAGAGTATGAGAAAGAATGAGAGAATTTGAGCTAGTAAGAATAGAAAGTAGGAAAAAGAAACATGCAGTTCATTTGCATTAATTGCATGTACATCTTATACATGCATGAACCATGATTTCTTCCATGGTTAGTGAGAGTATGATGAGAATAAGAAAGAACCATGATTTTCCTTTATGGTGAGTATGATGAGAATAAGAGAGAACCATGATTTTCCTTCATGGTGAGTATGATAAGAATAAGAGAGAACCATGATTTTTCTTCATGGTGAGTATGATGAGAATAAGAGAGAACCATGATTTTCCTTCATGGTGAGTAAGAATAAGAGAAGGAAAAAAGAGAATAAAAACAGAGAGAAAGAAAGAATAAAACCAGAGAGAAAGAAAGAATAAAAAGAGCAGAATAGAGTTAAAGGAGAATAAAAGTATTAGAAAGAAAGAGAAAAGCAGTGAGAATTAGAAATAGAAGATCGGTAGAGTAAGGAAAGAACCAAAGAGTGAGTTGTGGGGAAAGGTAGTAGAGGATTTACTTACTGAGCATTATTGTGCTCACCCTATTGTTCTTCCCTGTTTTGCAAGAAATAGGAGCAGCGGTCGGATAGACGTCTAGGAGCGGAGAGTATTGGCACTACTGTCCACCAGTTATGATATTTTGTATTGAGTAGAAAGTTTTTAATACATAGTATTTTGTATATGTAAAGAATTATATTTTATGAGTAAAGAAAAGTTTGAGCCCACTATCTCCCATACGCTAACGCTATGTATATCTATAAGTTACATAGTATGTATTTTAAGAATAGCAGTAGAGAGCGAGTGTTACAATGCACTCATAATAATGCGTAGAAATGTATTTTCTTTCTTTCTTTTCTTTTCTTACTCAAGCTAATCTTTTCTTTTCTTTTCTTGTATGCTTGAGTTTTCTCATTCTTATTCTTAGTCTAGCTTATTCTTTCTCATTCTTATTCTTATGTTGATCGGACTCGGTTGATGCATGGATTCGGAACTTTGGCCATGTGAGTGAGTATAGTCCTCATCTACATGCACTCTTATGAATTGTACAAATTCTTTCTTATTCTTGAGCCACTCAATTAAGGTGACGTGCATGTAAGACTTTCTTCTTGGTACAACCCTCATCCACATGCACTCTTACGGGTCGTATGATTTTGTTTATTCTTCTTATGCCACTCAATTAAGGTGACATGTATGTGGGACTTTCTTCTTATCACTCACGAGTTCCCCCATCACAACAACCTATTCTTTCCTTTTTCTCTAGAACTCTCTTTCTTAAATTCTTTAGTGCTATTTCTTTCTTTCTCTTTATTCTTAGCATTCTTTATTCTTTCTTACTCATGCATATGCAAAGATATACATGTGGATGGTATATGCTTATGTTTCTTTCTCTAGTGCAATCATATAATGCAAATATGCAATGTTGCACAAAAATAAGTTCTCTACTCATGCATATGCTTCTCTCAAGCATTTTATCAAACAATAAGCATGCATAATGATACTTTACTTTAACTATAGTTCTATTTCTTTCTTGGACCATCCATATATGGAGCAAAACTCCTCCATAATAATTCTAAACCTGTCAAGGGAAGGCACTTCAAAAATCTCTACTCAATTTCTTCTCAAATTTAGCCAAACTTCCATTGGCCATCCCAACCTTGACTCTACTATTAGAGTAGGTGCCCTAGAGCCAATCAATTATTGTGGAATTGACTCTTTGTAATAATGTTCATTAATCAATAAAAGGCATTCTATTCTATATCGCGTAAATCATTATTATTGCAATATGTATTGATATATGTCCTTATATCGAGATTTTTGGACCATCCATATATGGAGCAAAACTCCTCCATAATAATTCTAAACCTGTCAAGGGAAGGCACTTCAAAAATCTCTACTCAATTTCTTCTCAAATTTAGCCAAACTTCCATTGGCCATCCCAACCTTGACTCTACTATTGGAGTAGGTGCCCTAGAGCCAATCAATTATTGTGGAATTGACTCTTTGTAATAATGTTCATTAATCAATAAAAGGCATTCTATTCTATATCGCGTAAATCATTATTTTTGCAATATGTATTGATATATGTCCTTAGAATGGTAGAACCGTGATGAGGGTATCAAGTGTTTCAAATCTTGATAGTGAGAACCCTATGAGCACATATGATGGCCATTCTAAAAACGTCCATAGCCCTAGTATTATTCTGAAGTAAGGGCACAGATAATACGGTAAGGCTATCATAGTGTTGAACGACCTTGTCGAAAGGCAGTGACTGATCTCACTTGTCAAAGTTGTTTGGTGACAACCTAGTGCAACACATGGGTGCTTGTTGTAGGCGATTACATCGCAGCAAGTTCACTGGACTGACCCACCAGAGGATTCCATATGGATGGTAACCCCAGTGTCTATGGAACAAATCCTCTAACGAATGGTGGTGCATGTGATCTTTAGACTTGAGATCACCGGAGCGTCTTGTGCACCGATTGGTGTAGTTTGACACTAGCCTAACGCAGTTCTTTTCGGAGCTGTCAATATGGTGGTGATTGGCTGCATCAAGGAGTGTATCAAGACTATGGTGGATTGACAGAGGATTCATCACTCCCAGGTATGGGAGAAAGTTATCTCACGGCGCAATTCAATATATGGCAATGACACTAAAAGCGTACAGTGGGATTGAGTTGTTGCTCTATCCAGTTTATAATATGGGTCATTGGTCCAGAAACTGAATAAATAATATCAAGAGTAATCGAAGGTTCACACTATTTCTATGTCTTCGTCTCGTCAAGATAACGTATGATGAAAGGATTCAATTGCACGGTAACCATATTGTTGACAGGTAGCTACTTTGCTGAATCCGAATCTATCGGGTGGCCATGATGCCTTGCTAGGGGCCAATCTTGGTCTATGTATTAGTGAGACAATTAATTGGTGTTAATCGGGATACTATACATTGCCGATATGATGAGGAGCCTATGGGTCACACACATATAAGACAATTTAAGATCCAAGAAGAAAGAAGGGCGTTTTCATCTTTTAAGGCGAAAGGGTATTATAGTAATTTCATAGTGCAATTAGATTTGCTGAGGTCGTAGCCTTTATTTAATTTGTTAGAAAAAATTAAATAAATGAAATTACGTTTAAATGTGCGTTCGTACATATTTAAATATATTATCATTATTGTTAAATGTTAATATATATTTAAATATATATATTAATTGATTTTAATTGAGATAATGAGGGAAATTAAAATAAATCAAATTGGGAGTGTTTGGCAATATGGGGCGTTTGGGTTGAAGCCTAAGCCTATTCCGTATGGGATTCGGGCAAATTGTTTTTACTATAAAAAGAAAAGTATGTTAATTTAATTAGAGAGTTTTTTTTCCTTTAAAATAAAAACACACAGCCCCCAATTATACACTCCCACGGCAGAAAGGTTTTGGCCTAAAAAATCAATTCAATTTGATTTCTTTTCTTCTTAATCTTGAAGCCAAAGAGGATCTAGCAAATACCTCTTTGGTTTTTTCGAGATTGTCTTCGTGTGGACTACATGGGTTCGATCCTACATTTGGATCGGTAGCAAAACGTTCAAAGACAATCGTGGTGGAGCCTCCAAACGTGCGTATGGTTTCTAAACACAGATTATTAATTTATGCAGATTCTTGCTTTGATAAATTGTAAAATTATACCCTTGATCTTGGCTCATGTAAACGATCCTGTTATATTAATTTTTTTTGTTTCCCACTGCGTATACGGGACCGTTTACTAACATCTACTTCTCATGGCTCAAAACAACCATTCATCAACCCAACAATTCATCCACAATTACAAACTTAGCAATCAATCTCACAATTATAAGTATATAAATACAAATCAAGTCATTTGATTGCTTAAATCTTAACTTGGGTCGGATTTCCTTACCTTTTTCTTGAATTCTTCCACAAAAGCTCTCTAACTTGTTGGACTTGCTTCTTCTCTAATTCCTAAACATAAACTTAATAAGAACTCAACACTTACTCAACTTAAATTTATACTAGAGCATGAATCCTTTACCTTTTGATGCTTAGGAACCACTCTCTATCAAGATCCAACTAAAAGCCCTAAAAAATACTTGGAAGATTGAGTGAAGAGTTGGGAGGAAATGGAGAATGAAGAGGCAGTGGAACTGAGGAAAATGAGGAGATATAGAAGACTAACCCTTAATATCTCATAAACTAAGCCTTCTTTCCCATTTTACCCTTCCACTTTCTTGAAAGTTCCATCCTTATCCTTTAATTTTTTACATTTGCACCCTCATTCTAAAACATTCTCTATGAAATTTCCTTGCAATTCACTCCCCACTTTGCTTTCTAATTAGGGGTAGAATTGTAATACCCCACTTGAGGTACGTAGTTAAGATTTGATGAATGGTTCGAATGTTTATCGATTTACCCTTAGTTGAGTCTGTATGTTGTTATTATTGTTTGGTTTATCCTTGGATGAAAAGGTGTATTGGTTTGGTTGAGTGTTTTTCTTGAAGGTTAGTATGATTTAGCAAAAATTTTAGGGTTATAGTCTTCGCCGGGGCGAAGAAGTTTTGTCGCCGCGGCGAAGAGGGAGTGCTTCAACCCGGGTGGCCTCTGTGAGTTTTCGCCGAGGCGAAGAAAATAGCTTCGCCGCGGCGAAGACTCGGCTAAATGTTCCCCTTGAGTTTTTGAGATTTCTTTCTTTTGAGACTCAATGACCATTCTACCGCTTTTTAGCAGAAAAAGTGGGGAGTGAATTGTAAGGAAAATTCACGGAGAATAGTTTGATTGGGGTTGTGTTTGCAAAGAGTAAAAGGTCTTAAATGGAATTTCAAAGAGTGAGTAAGGGTATTTTGGGAAAGAGTGGAGAAAAATATGTGATATTAAGGGTTAGCTTTAGAAACCCCTTCATTTTGTTTTCTCACCACCGCCTCTTTCATCCCCTATTTCTCTCAATTTTTTTCATCCAAGATTCCAAGGTTTCTTGAAGAGCTTTTGACTAGAATTTGTTACAAATTGATCCTAAGTACTAAAAGGTAAGATTCCTTACTCTAGAAGCAAATTTTCATTTGTTGAAAGAATGGGATCTTTATTAAGTTTTGTATTGAAGGTTAAGAGAAAGTGTCAAGCCATCAAGAGTGGAGAGTTTAAGTGGGTTCTACTTGTGTCCAAGGTAAGTAAATTCATCTAAGTTGTGATTTACTTGATTGAATGATATGTAGAGAGTTTTAGATCTATGATTAATGCTTGAATTCTTTATGTTGAAATGAGTTGATGAATTCATGAATGGGTTCAATGTTGTTATATGAAGGATTTTCCACCCTGAGGAGGGTGGATTGTGTTGTGAAATTTTGGTTGAAGTATGGGTAGAATTAGAAGTAATTGAGAGGAATTTTTGAAGTATGTTTCTCTTTGCAGGATGTGTGATGATTTAAAGGAGTTGAACTCCAATTTTGGATGGTTAAGAAAGAAATATGATTACAGTTAGAATAGAGTTTATGTATGCACACATATTGTTTGATGAAATGCCTAAAAGAAGCATAAGTAGAATTAGAGAACCTTACCTTATGCAACGTAGCATATTTGCATGTCATGAATGCATATAAGGAAGATTTTAGGCATGAGTCATCCATATGCATATGTTTAATTGAGTAATTACATAAGAAAGAAATATGAGAAATGAGAAAGAAACACTCTATGAATAGAGATAAAGAAAAGAACAAATTCTCTTAGAGTAAAGAGAAAGAAAGAACTAGCACTAGAAGATAAAATGATTCTTAAGTGCTATAGAAAAGAAAAGAAACTAGGTTGTGCGATGGGGAACTCGTGAGTATAGAGTTACCCTCATGTAAACCGTTATGAGAAAGAACGGTCTCCGCCATGAGAGAGCGGAATGCGTGTAAATCACTATGATAAGGAGCGATCTCCGCCATGAGAGAGCAGAATGCATGTGATCCGTTATGAGAAAGACGGACTCCGCCATGAGAGAGCGAAATACATGTAAACCGCTATGAGAGAGAGGGAGCGGTTTCCGCCATGAGAAAGGCGGTATGAGATTGAGAAAAAGAAAAGAATAGAAAGAAAAGAAAAGAAAGAAAAATGAGAATTTGAATCAGAAATTTGATAAGAATACAAAGAGAATTGATGAGTAATGCACGAGGATGATAGCGTAAGAGACTGTTTTACTTACTGGGCATCTTTGTGCTCACTCCGTTGTTTTCTTTGTTGTACAGGGAGTAGGTGAGGACTTGGTCGGATGGACGTCGGCAAGCGGGGAGATTTGGCCTGACCTGTCCCCTTGTTTCGCTTTTGTTTGAAAGTCCTTGTACATATGATGTTTTGTTTTGTAACGAATGTGATTACTAAGTAAAGAAAATTTTTGGGCCCAACTTGTTTTGATAAATATGCTATCTTTTTATTAATCCATATTACGAATCTGGTAGAAAGAAAGTAGTTGTTACAAGAATGGTCACTTTACCCTTATGAAAATTTTTCTTGAAATTTCCCTAGAAAAATCTGCGAGTTCTTCACCCCGGCGAAGAAATACAAGGCGTACGTCTCCGCGGCGAAGTCTGCACTCCCAAAAATCTGCAAGACTTCACCAAAATCAGGGCATCCAGACCATTCTAACAACTTAATTAACATGTCCATTTAAATTAGGCCAAGAAATAAAATTTAAAAGCAAATGAACATGAGTCAAGGATGTACCTTAAAGTGGATGTTACACTTGTATACCTGGCGGGTGACTAGTAAGGGGACTTAATCTTTACTCATGCTTTGATTACTAAAGTTTTATTTTGTCTTTCCTGTGCAGATCTTGAGTTCAATCAAGCTAGACAAAGTGGGGACAACTTGGACATGCAGACTAGAAAGGTTCTTGCCATTCCCAAGGAGTAGAGAGATTGGCAGGTAGTGTTGGAGAAGGCTAATTTGAGGGTAAGTCACTTGTGTGGGCTAGAGTTGGGACGATTCAACGAGGTATCCCCTTCCCTTCGTTGAGGTAGACTTGGAGTGTGCTACTCATTTGCTACTGCAATCATATTTTGTTTGGAAAGTCGAGCCTAACCCACTAACAATTGAGGAATTTACGATTGCAAAGAGACTTATGAAGAAGTTAACCATTAGCACGAGTTAGTCCATCACGAGGCGTCGCGAAAAGAGAAAGAGGAACTCTTCAACCAGGGAGGAGAGGAGGGTGAAGGATATGGTTTTGACTCCACCCAAACAACCAGTTGCAATAGGGGCTGGGTCATCCAAGGCAGTGGTCTTGGATAAGGCGAGTGAGATGTTTACTTTTAGTACCCTTGCCTCTGCATCAACTTATTCGAATGCAACTTCCATGAGAAAGACGGTCGATTCGTTCATGTTTCCAACAGATAAGAGCCAACTGAATCAGATGGGTGAAGTTCTGATTGCTGGTTGGGGGGTTTCCCACGCTTTCCAGGTATGAATCGGGCTTTTATCTTACTATACTCGTTGTGACTAAACCCTAATTGATTGATTTTATACAGGCTTTCACAAGTAGCCTACACCTCAAGAAGTCCATCATGTCGTAGGAGAAGAAAATAAAGGACATTTGTAAAACCCCTCCCTAGCCGGGTATTTCCTAAGTATCCCTTGGCCATTGAGAACCTAGAAAACGCACGCCTAGGAAAGAAGTTTATTTTAAAATCCTATTTAAAGAATAAACTTGTAGTTTAAAACATATATATAGATATATGTGTTTAATTTTTTTCTTAACTATAATAAGTTCATTGTATAATCAAAAAATATAATTTCCTTTCTTGGAGTAAATTATGAAATCCATAGTAATACTTACTAGAACATACACACTTTTATAAAATTTACTAGCAATTTGATTTCCTTTGTTAATACAACATATTTACTCCATTATAGAACATGGACATAATTACTACATTATGAGATATGAACATAATTACTATACTAAATATTAGCAAAACCATTCAATAGTCATCATTAAAGCATCCCCTCATGCTCATAGCGTCCCTTGGAATTCTCTCCCAGCTTCATGCCTTAATCCGTACCTGCAAAACATTTTAAAACATTTCAGGGGTGAGCGCTAATCGCTCAGAAGGAATATGGCCATTTATAAACAATTAAGGTTCATTATACAAGTAAATTACTTAGGACTTTACCTACCTACAAAATATGACCTTCATTCTTTAACATAACAAGTTCATAAAACATATCATACACTTTGGACTTTTCTCATAAACATAAGTCATAACATAATCATACATAATATAACATAGAACATATATGACTTATGAAATATTCATGTACATGGCATGCTTATTTCTTTTGTCTTTATACTTGACGGTTTCATTAGTCTTTGTTATCCGATCGGATTCATTTGAACCATTACCTTGTTCTTGGTCGTCACCTCAAAGGACTCATGGTTTCCATAAGAATTCCATTCCTCTGATCTTGGTTTATACCTCAAGAGACTCATGGAATTCATTCATTAACATTTCATAAATTTTTCATAAGACAACTAAATAAGCTATATGCATTACCATTATGAATGCAAACATATGGACTAACATATTCCATGCTCAATCATACTATATTCTCCTATTAAACTTCTTACCTTAATTCATTCAATTTCTCATACAATACAAAGAATTTCAGTAGTAAGATTATTCAGGGGTTTACTAGAATTAGAAACAAATGGGAATTTCCATTAAGAAGGTGGATGCCATACAGTTCGTTACTTTTCAAGCAATTTTTACCTTATCTTAAAATTCGAACTGGTTCTTGCCTAAAACACAAAAGTTTTAGGTCTGTTTCTCAACTTTTTAACACTTCAAGAATCAACTCATTCGGACTTCTATAACTTCAGTTATGACTGATTCAGTGAAGCATGTACAGTATAAGTCTTAAAACAGTCAAATCCGAATTCTATTCATTTTAACCATGTCACCGTCATTTGCACCTTCATATCATTTGCCATATCATTCTTAGTATAAAAGGCCATAAAAACCTCCCTTTTTGCAGAACCAAAAAGTGCCAAAGCATCGTCCAACTACAAATCTCTTAATTGGCATAATCATCCTCCACATGCACACATACACCAATCAACACACCCATTTAAACAATCCATAACCAAAACATAGCATCACACTCATATTAACATAAATAAATGTAAGTTTCATAAACCCTAGGTGTTATCAATTATAGTCATAAGGGAGATTTTTTTTCCTTACCTTAGTATTCAAAGCACAAAGATACTCCTCCTTGGCTCCAAAATTTCACCTTTCTACCTTACACACACAACCACTTATGAATTTCTCTTTTAACCAAAAAATTCAGAAAAACTAGGGTTTTGAAACTCACCTTTAACCCTGAAATTTAAGTTCTTTAAGGGTGGATGGTGATCTCCTTTGAAAATCAACTTGAAATCCTAAGAAAATTTGAGAATAAAAGCTTGGATTAGTGGCTTTTATGGTGGATTTGAGAGATGAAGAAGAAGATGATATATTTGGGGTCTCCAAGGCCGACTACTCTCTCTTTAAACCTTGTAAATATTCATTCCATTGATATCAAATATGATTGGTCAATAAAAGTTAGATATAAAGGTCATTTGGCATAAATTTTTCATATAAGGGCGTTTTGGTCATTTCTACCTCAACATAAAGATAAGTACTCATTTAATGCCATTTGACTTCTTTAAAACACTTAACCATTAAGTAATTCTACTAGGTAAATGACTAATTTACCCTTGGTGTACTTTTATGGACACTTAAATCATATGGTTTTGTATGAAAAGACCATTATACCCTTGGTTACCGTTTATGCTATTTAACCTTATCAATCAACTTTATAACCATTCTACCCTCATTTCTCTTTAATGACATCATCCTTTACACTTTATAATGGCCACATCTCAAAAATACATGTAAATTGACCATTTTACCCTTCCATTCAAAAAAAGAAAATTACTTGAAAAGGTAAATTTCATACCTTAGGGCATCGAATGATAACGTGGGGTTTACAATCATCCCCCCCTTAGAAGAATTTCATCCTCAAAATTTAGTTGAAAAGGTCTGGATATCTTTCCTTCATATCTTGCTCAACCTCCCATGTCGCTTCTTCTACATTATGATTCCTCCACAATATTTTAACAAGCGTACTTTCTTATTTCAAGCTCTTTTATTCGTCTATCCAATCCGAACTCGGACGTTCTTCATAAATTAGTTCATCTTTTAACTCCACTTCATTTGCTTGTAATATATGCGAAGGATCACTAACATACTTTCGTAATAAGGAAACATGGAAAACATTATGGATCCGGTCCATACTAGCTGGTAAGGCAAGTCTGTAAGCTACTTTGCCCACTTTCTCTAATACCTCATATGGACCAATATATCTAGGGGAGGGCGAGCTTCCCTTTTCTTCCAAACCTCATCACCCTTTTATAAGGAGAGATTTTCACAAACACCTTGTCTCCTATTTGGAATTCTATATCCTTTCTTTTTGGGAGTGCATAGCTCTTCATCTGTCTTGGGCCTGCTTCATTCTCTCTCGAATTAACTTTACATCTTCTATCATTTTTTGTGTCATTTCGGACCAAGAGCTTGAGCTAATGCATTCTTTTCTCCTATTTCATCCCAATGTAATGGAGATCTACATTTCCTTCCATACAAAGCTTCATATGGTGCCATTTTAATGGTTGCTTGATAACTATTGTTATAAGCAAATTCAACTAGAGGAGAATGTCACACCAATTCAACTTATGATCAATACAAAGATGCCCGTAACATATCCTCCAATATTTGATTCGTTCTTTCGTCTCATCCATCTCACGAGGATGATAGGCGTGTTGAAATTAAGCCTAGTACCCAATGCCTTCGCATGCTACCCTCGAATATTGACATAAATTTCACATCCCCTCATCGAGACAATACTATGAGGTACTCCATGTAATCTTACTATTTCTTTAACATATAATCGGCCTAGCGATCGGAGGAGATCTTGTCTCAGAATCGGAATGAAATGAGCAGATTTAGTCAATCTATCTACAATCACCCAAATGGCATTATAACCCCTTTGCACTTTAGGAAGACCTAAAATGAAATCCATAGAAATATCTTCCCATTTCCACGAAGGAATACTAAGGGGTTGCAACAATCTCGAAGGGCGTTGATGCTCGCTTTAACTGTTGGCACACCAAGCATCCGGCAACATACTCGTTACATCTTTCTTTAACCTTGGCCACCAATAGCTCTTCCTCAAATCCCGATACATCTTTACACTCCCCCGGATGAGCGGCGTAAAGAGTACTATGTGCTTCCTCTAAAATCTTCTTTCTTAATTCAATATCCCGAGGAACATACACTCTATCTCTAAATTTCAAGATTCCATTCACCTATTTGAATTCCGATTCTCTACCATCTTTCAACACCGCTCAATTCCTTTACTAAACCCGTCATTCGCTTGTTTTTCTCTAATCTCCTCCAACAACTTAGACCGAACTTCAATTTTGGATAATTTCCCAAACTCCAACTCTATCCCCTCTTTCATTATCTCTTGTTTGTGCTTGAAAAGTTAATTGAGCTAAGGAGACTTTCTGTTGAGGGCATCGCAACTACGTTAGCTTTCCCTGGCCGATACATAATATCACATTCATAGTCCTTCACCAACTCAAGCCATCTTCTTTGCCTCATATTCAATTCTTTCGGGTGAAAAAGTATTTTAGACTTTTGTGATCCGTGTAAATATTACATTTCACCCCAAAGAGATAATGTCTCCAAATCTTCAAAGCAAAAACGACAATGCTAATTCAAGATCATGAGTGGGATACCTCTTTTCATAGTCTTTCAATTGACGAGAGGCATAAGCAATCACCTTGCCTTTTTGCATCAATACCGCCCCCAAACCGTTATGAGAAGCATCATATAAATATCATAATCTACTCCATCCTCGGAAGTGTTAAAATAGGAGCGTGAGTTAATCTTCTTTTCAATTCTTGGAAACTCTTATCACAGTTTGATCCATCCACTGACGGGCTTCCTTTTTTGGTCGAGCTGTGAGTGGAGAAGCTAATTTAGCAAAGCCTTCCACAAATTTCCCTGTAATACCCGCTAAACCAAGAAAACTTCTAACTTCTTTTACGCTTTGGTCTTGGCCATTCAATCACCTGCTTCAATCTTACTGGGGTCCACCGAAATACCCTTTTGTGAAACAACATGTCCCAAGAATGTTACTTGATCCAACCAAAACTCACATTTGGAGAACTTAGCATATAACTTTTTCTCCCTTAGTCTTTGTAACACAAATCTCAAATGCTCTTCATGATCTTCCTTTGTTTTGGAATAGACTAGGATATCATCTATAAAAAATTACTAGAAATTTATCTAGACAATCATGGAAAATCCTATTCATCAAATCCATGAACACGCTGGTGCATTAGTCAATCCAAATGGCATCACTATAAATTCATAATGCCCATATCTGGTTCGAAATGCGCCTTGGGAATATCCTTGTCAACGACCCTCACTTGATGGTAGCCCGACCGAAGATCAATCTTGGAAAACACCGCTCCTTTTAATCGATCAAACAAGTCATCAATTCTTGGTAATGGATACTTGTTTTTCACCGTCACCTTATTGAGCTCCCTATAATCAATACACATTCTCATCGAACCATCTTTTTTTCTTCACAAATAAAATAGGAGCTCCCCATGGAGAATGACTAGGTCGAATGAAACCTTTATCTAACAACTCCTGAAGTTGCTTCTTTAACTCTTGTAACTCGCTGGAGCCATTCTATATGGGGCTTTAGATATTGGTGCCGCACTGGGGAGCTAATTCTATACAAAACTCCACTTCTCTCGGAGGAAGTCCTGGCAAATCTTCCGGGAATACATCTTCAATTCTCGTACTATGGGTACATCTCGAACACTAAAGTTTGGAAACTTTTCTTTATTCACCACATTAGCTATGTACCCCTGTACACCCTTTCCTTATCATCTTCATTGCCTTCAACCGCACTTATCATTAGGTCAGTATAGATGACCTTCCCCAAAGGTGAAACTATCTCCAACATCTAAGTTAAACCCTGGCCTTCTTCTTCCGACAATCTATCAATACTCCATATTTGCTCGGGAAGTCCATTCCCAAAATCATATCAAAATCAGGGCATATCAAAAACAATCAAATCAACATTCAACTCATGCCCCTCAATCACTATAGTTTCCCCATTAACAACTTATCAAACAAAATAATTCTCCCCATTAGGCATCTCGATTTTAACAAGATGTTCCACTTTACAAGGCTCTAAACCTAGTCTTTTTATAATACCATAAGAGATAAAAGAATGGGTAGCCCTTAATCAATCAAGACATATAAAGAGGTAGAGTGGAATTGTAAGGCGCCACCAAGAATCGCAGATGGATTGGCTTCGACTTTCTTTCGAGCTACGAGTAAACTCTAGCATCGAACCTCCAACATCAGAAGGAAGTAGCTTGAGTAACTTTACGATCCTTTGCCATGTGTCCCGGTTGTTTACATTTAAAACACACATTGGTTCCTAATAGACAATTCCTTTATCTTGTCTCCCACATTTTTTGACAATGGGGAAGATTATTCCTTCTCTGTTGTTCTGAAGTCCTCTTATTCTTGCCACCCTTCTTTTGAAATCCTTGCCGAAACTTTCTTTTACCTTTATCCTCCAGGGACTTGAGTGGAATTCCCCACTTCAGCTTTCGAACTGCTATCGGCTCGAACTAGAACTACCAATCACCAACTTGGGGTTCTCCATCCGCCTCCTTATTCACATAAATCTCCGCCCTCAATGCCCGTTCCAAGGCCTCACTATAAGTCGAGGAGGTTGACCACCCGCTATAACAATCTGGGCAATTTTTGGGTGTAGTCCATTAATAAATCTCTAACCGGCAAGCTGAGTACTCACCATAGTAGGAGCAAAACGGGCTAAGGAGTTGAACATTGTAGCATACTCTAACAGTCATATTACCCTGCTTCAATTCCATGAACTCTTGAGTCTTCACGGATAACATGTCTGCCGACCGATATTCTGCTTCAAATAGCCTTTTAAATTCATTCCAAGAAAGATTACTCGTCACATAGGTATGCTCCATTAGCTTCCACCATACCCGAGCATCTCCTCTCAACAAATAGGAAGCATAGCGGACTTTTTCCTGATCACTCATGGGAAACAAGGCCATTGCCCGTTCGATAGTCTCTAGCCACTCCTGTTACCGCCGGATCGTTTGAACCGCTAAACTCGGAGGTTGGTGCTTTTGAGAAAGATTATAGATTGGTTCCACTTGTCCGAAGGTGTAGCACCCATCGGCATAACTGGGTCCGATCTGGAGGTGGAACCGGTATTTGGGAGTCGTGAACTACTGGAGCCGAGGGATTTGTGTTCACTTGGTTACTTATACCCTCCGGGATCACCCTCCTCCCAAAGGCCTCGTGAATGGCTGTCCTGAATCATCCTGTTGATTGCAGGCCTCATCCAAAACGAAGCATTTTGGGCGCGACGTAGGCTGGTCCACTATTGTGGGGGCACATCGGTAGTGCTGCACGGCTCACTAGTGCCTGCTTCATTAATATTCTCCTCGCCCTCCTATTAACCTTTCGTGGACGCCTCGTAGCCATACCCTTTACTCACACAAATTTCAATCAACATTAGCTAAGTCTATTCACTAAACAAGTAAAGAAAATACTTACAGCAATCGGCTGGAGAGAGTATCTTGGGGGACGCATGAGGAATGATACTTCCATTACTTATAAACACCATTTCCAGCATCAATTAAATATAAAATACTATAACAATTTAATCAAAACATCATTTCAAACGCCCAAAATCACGCTCGATACCAAATGTAAAACCCTCCCTAGCCGGGTATTTCCTAAGTATCCTTGGCCATTGAGAACCTAGAAAACGCACGCCTAGGAAAGAAGTTTATTTTAAAATCCTATTTAAAGAATAAACTTGTAGTTTAAAACATATATATAGATATATGTGTTTAATTTTTTCTTAACTATAATAAGTTCATTGTATAATCAAAAAATATAATTTCCTTTCTTGGAGTAAATTATGAAATCCATAGTAATACTTACTAGAACATACACACTTTTATAAAATTTACTAGCAATTTGATTTCCTTTGTTAATACAACATATTTACTCCATTATAGAACATGGACATAATTACTACATTATGAGATATGAACATAATTACTATACTAAATATTAGCAAAACCATTCAATAGTCATCATTAAAGCATCCCCTCATGCTCATAGCGTCCCTTGGAATTCTCCCTCTTCATGCCTTAATCCGTACCTGCAAAACATTTTAAAACATTTCGTGGGGTGAGCGCTAATCGCTCAAGGAATATGGCCATTTATAAACAATTAAGGTTCATTATACAAGTAAATTACTTAGGACTTTACCTACCTACAAAATATGACCTTCATTCTTTAACATAACAAGTTCATAAAACATATCATACACTTTGGACTTTTCTCATAAACATAAGTCATAACATAATCATACATAATATAACATAGAACATATATGACTTATGAAATATTCATGTACATGGCATGCTTATTTCTTTTGTCTTTATACTTGACGGTTTCATTAGTCTTTGTTATCCGATCGGATTCATTTGAACCATTACCTTGTTCTTGGTCGTCACCTCAAAGGACTCATGGTTTCCATAAGAATTCCATTCCTCTGATCTTGGTTTATACCTCAAGAGACTCATGGAATTCATTCATTAACATTTCATAAATTTTTTCATAAGACAACTAAATAAGCTATATGCATTACCATTATGAATGCAAACATATGGACTAACATATTCCATGCTCAATCATACTATATTCTCCTATTAAACTTCTTACCTTAATTCATTCAATTTCTCATACAATACAAATAATTTCAGTAGTAAGATTATTCAGGGGTTTACTAGAATTAGAAACAAATGGGAATTTCCATTAACGAAGGTGGATGCCATACAGTTCGTTACTTTTCAAGCAATTTTTACCTTATCTTAAAATTCGAACTGGTTCTTGCCTAAAACACAAAAGTTTTAGGTCTATTTCTCAACTTTTTAACACTTCAAGAATCAACTCATTCGGACTTCTATAACTTCAGTTATGACTGATTCAGTGAAGCATGTACAGTATAAGTCTTAAAACAGTCAAATCCGAATTCTATTCATTTTTAACCATGTCACCGTCATTTGCACCTTCATATCATTTGCCATATCATTCTTAGTATAAAAGGCCATAAAAACCTCCCTTTTTACAGAACCAAAAAGTGCCAAAGCATCGTCCAACTACAAATCTCTTAATTGGCATAATCATCCTCCACATGCACACATACACCAATCAACACACCCATTTAAACAATCCATAACCAAAACATAGCATCACACTCATATTAACATAAATAAATGTAAGTTTCATAAACCCTAGGTGTTATCAATTATAGTCATAAGGGAGATTTTTTTTCCTTACCTTAGTATTCAAAGCACAAAGATACTCCTCCTTGGCTCCAAAATTTCACCTTTCTACCTTACACACACAACCACTTATGAATTTCTCTTTTAACCAAAAAATTCAGAAAAACTAGGGTTTTGAAACTCACCTTTAACCCTGAAATTTAAGTTCTTTAAGGGTGGATGGTGATCTCCTTTGAAAATCAACTTGAAATCCTAAGAAAATTTGAGAATAAAAGCTTGGATTAGTGGCTTTTATGGTGGATTTGAGAGATGAAGAAGAAGATGATATATTTGGGGTCTCCAAGGCCGACTACTCTCTCTTTAAACCTTGTAAATATTCATTCCATTGATACTCAAATATGATTGGTCAATAAAAGTTAGATATAAAGGTCATTTGGCATAAATTTTTCATATAAGGGATGGGCGTTTTGGTCATTTCTCAACATAAAGATAAGTACTCATTTAATGCCATTTGACTTCTTTAAAACACTTAACCATTAAGTAATTCTACTAGGTAAATGACTAATTTACCCTTGGTGTACTTTTATGGACACTTAAATCATATGGTTTTGTATGAAAAGACCATTATACCCTTGGTTACCGTTTATGCTATTTAACCTTATCAATCAACTTTATAACCATTCTACCCTCATTTCTCTTCAATGACATCATCCTTTACACTTTATAATGGCCACATCTCAAAATACATGTAAATTGACCATTTTACCCTTCCATTCAAAAAAGAAAATTACTTGAAAAGGTAAATTTCATACCTTAGGGCATCGGAATGATAACGTGGGGTTTACAACATTTCTAAGTCCAACGCCAATCTACGACATAGGGAGGCGATGACCCAAAAGGCCAAGCGGGAAAGCCAGTAGCGAGTGAGGGAGGTCGAGGCTGAATTGGACCTACTCAAGAAGAACTTGGTTGAGAAGAACGAGGAGGTTGAGTCACTGAGGGAGCAATGCTTCACCATTATTGACGACACCATCATCAAGGTTAGAGAAGAGCTGATGCTGGATTACAAAGTTGGGAACACTACCCACTAGAACCCGGATGAGGTCATCCAACTCTTGCGAGAAATGGAGGAGGCCTCTAGTCGAGTAGATTACATGGAGGAGTAGGTTGATGGTTAGATACTTGACCTCACTATCCAACCAGAATGGTCGATTACAGATGATGTAGGTGACAGCGCTGTGGGGAAGACCGCCAGTGGCTCTGGCAGACAGGGGTGATCGAAGTCGTGTAGACGGGAGTAGACAACTCTCGTATTGATGATGTGGGGCATGATGCCTCTTAGACTTATGTTTATTTTTCTTTATGTATTTTTTGGGCCTGAGTTGCCTTTTCATGGTGTATGTGCCTTTTTGTATCTGATACTTAGCCGTTTGAGGCTTTTTATATCTTAGCACGCGCTTCCATTTTTGTTGCTTTCTCCATGGATAACTGAATTGATTGTTCATAAATATGTAGGTATTGGGCCCTTCTTTCCTTTATAATGATTTGTAGATGTAGTTTGAACTATATCAACTGAGCCAACGTAATAGAGGTCTGAGCTAACTCATTGCGTTTATGATGTAGTCAAAAACCATGTACCTGAGTTGGCGGTGTCCTTTGAAGGTGATCCCGAGTAAGATCGTGTTGGTATGAACCAACTGGAGGTGTAAGCCTTTGAATTATTGAATTGGTCTAAGCCGACTGAATGTGTAAGCTAATGAGTCGGTCTAAGCCAACTGAAGGTGTAAACCAATGAATTGGTCTGAGCTAACTAAAGTTGTGAACCAATGAGTCTGTTTGAGTCGACTGAATGTGTATGAGCATGTCGACCGCCGGTGTGGTTGATGGGTCGATTTGAGCCAACCAAAGGTGTAAGCTGATGGGTCGGTCTGAGCTGACCAAAGGTGTAAGCCGATGGGTCGGTCTGGGCTGACCAAAGGTGTAAATCGATGGGTCAATCTTAAGCCGACCAAAGGTGTAAGCTGATGAGTCAGTTTGAGTCAACTAAAGGTGTAATTTTGCTAATTATAATTTATTGGTTCAGGCCATAAGGCCGAGTGAAGGTGAAAGATGAATTTTTCATTGAATCTAAGTCATAAGGCCAATTGATGGTGAATTAGGCAACATCATGGCCGAGTCGATGTAAAACTGAAGGTGAATACAACTATATCACTGAATAGTTCTTTTATTGAATCCAAGCCACGAGGCCGATTGAAGATGAAAGGAGGTGGACAAGCCCCACTCATCCTTTTTTTAAAATAAAAACAAAAACAAAAACAGAATTACGCTTAGACAAATCTTACTAGAAGTAGCGTTTAAGGTGGATTGCATTCCAACTATTGTTAATGTCCTTGCCCTCGGGAGTTTGAAGTCTATAGGCACCCTTTCCTACTTCCTTGGTGATCTTGTAAGGTCCCCCTCCCAGGTAGGGTCGAGCTTGCTAAAGTTAATCTCCATAGTGTTTTGAAAGATTTTGGGGAGGATCCAGTCGCCTTCTTTGAAAGTTCTCACTTTGACATTACGGTTGTAGTGTCAAGCGGCCTGTTGCTGGTAGATAGCATTGCGGATTTTTGCTCACTCACGAAGCTCACTCACAACCCTTAAGTTGTGACAAAGGTTCTGGCTATTGGCTTCTTCATCTAACCATTGGAGTCTAGTTGAGGGGGGACTGATACTTCGGTTGGGATGACTATTTCGAATTCATATGTGATGGAGAAAGGGGTTTTGCTAGTGGATGAGCAGGTTGTTGTTCGATAAGACCAGAGGACCCCTAGTAGTTCATTTGCCCATGTGCCTTTAGCTTTCTGGAGGCGCTTTCTTTAAAGTCTGCTTGATTTTTTGGTTGGATGATTCAGCCTGGCCGTTCGATTGGGGGTTGCAAGGGGTAGAAGCTGAGCTTCATCCCCCACATGTCACAAAAGTCTCTAAAGCCTGAGCTAATGATCTGGAACCCATTTTCAGTGACTATTTCTTTTGGTATTTTGAGTCTATAGATGACATGTTTACAGATGAAGACTTTTACCTCTTAGTCTCTGACTTGGGTGAGTATCTCGACCTCGATCCACTTAGTAAAATAGTCGGTGACTGCCAACATGTAGACTTATTACCCGTATGCGGTCTAGAGTTTTCCAACTATGTCCATCCCCCACTTCATGAATGGCTAAGGTGTGAGGATGGAGTTGAGTCACTCAAGTGGGAGGTGTGAGACATGGGAAAATCTTTGACAGCTATCACATTTTTTCACTAAGGACTAAGTTAGTGCGTATGGTTGGCCAATAATAGCCAGCGGTGATTGCTCGGTGGGAAAGGTTGCATCCCTCATGGTTCGCATACTGACCATCATGGAGTTCGACAAGAACATACTTGGCTTGTTGTGGGCTTATACATTTGAGGTGGAAGGGTAATGTTAGAACATTCTTAAGGAGTTCCAGTCTGGTGAATCTTGCGAATCTTTGGCTTTGTCCCAGACGATGTGCTTCATTCTTGTCAACTGGAAGCTCATCATGTTCCAAGTATCTGATTATGGGGGTCATCCATGAGTCGGCTAGTTCAACATCCATTACTTCTTTGGGCTCTTTAGGGTTGGGTGACTCACTCGTTGGATGCTCCTTTTAGTCAACTGGCCATTGGAGGAATAATAGTAGGATAGATGATTGAGAGGAGCCTTTGAAGGGCTAACCTGAGGTTGGCAAGTGCATTAGTGATGAGAATGTAAATGTCATATTTACCCCCCTTAATGTTTAGTCTTTTATACCTATTTGTTGCCTAAATGTACTCATTATTATTCTATTTTGATTTAGGATGCAAATGGAGGCGTTAATTGCAAAACGGAATTAATTAAGTGAATTCGGACAGTTTCGACATTGTTTCGTAATCTGGGCATAACTCTCTCATCCAAGCTCCGATTGAGATGATTCAAAATGACGTGAAACGCTAAGAAATAGATCTACCACTTTTATGTTTTGAGTTTGGAGAGATACTTGCTACATCAAGGTTGTAATAGGGCTTGAATTTGACGTACCTGCACTTGCTGATGTTCTGGAACATTCCGCCTTGTCATGCAATTGAAATAGGCAGATTATTACAAGAAGTTTTGAAGACCTATTGCACGCAAATTACAGCTGGAAAACACCACTTTCCTATTTTATTTTAGGACTTTATTATTTTATTTCCAATTAATTAGATTAGGATAAATGTTACTTTAGGATATTAGAATATTTTGAGGAGATTGAATGGATTTAAAACACTTGAATTGGATTTGTTAAAGAGAGGGGAATTAGACCAGTATCAGTGACGTCTCTCTTGGCTCTTTTCTGGAACTTTTCTTTGTATTTTCATGATGGCCATGAGTGGCGGATTTTGGTAACTTGGTTGAAGGAAACAGAGACCTCAAAATCAACCAACCGTGAGATCTAATCTATTTTATTTTATTGTTCAATTTTTGTGTTCGAGTATTGAATGTTATTCTGTGCATATCTTCATGATTGATGCATTTAATTACTAGGAGGCCTACTAGTGTATTATTTGTTGCAATCTACTGCTAAGTTTGATATCAAATTCGTAATTGTTTGATCCCTCTAACTTGTGAAGCAATTAGGGTTAATAATTTGCTGCGTCAGGAATTAGTAATCTTAAGAAGAACATTCAACTAAATTAAATACAACCGCTTGTGTTTGTGTTGTTTAGCTTCATCGATTTCTCTAATTCTTAAGGCTGCCATTAGATTAAATCTTTAGGGCTTGTCTAGGGTTGTTTAATGGTAAGATTAATTAAGATCGCTTGTTTCCTAATTAATTACAATTAAGGAGAGATAGGAAAATAGTTCCAACGATGAATATTCAAAGTAAGAATTGATTTACTTTTGCATCAATGATCAGTTGTAAGATGGTGGATGTTGACGGAATCCAAGTTTCGTTATATTAATTGATTTCGATTTGAATTGTTTTGTTTTTTTTGTTTTTTTAATTTTTTATTTTTTTGTTTTTTGTTTTATTTTACTAAAACCCCCTTTTCCCCCACCTTGTTCACATCATTGAAAATTCGGTTAGATACTCTTCGTGGGATCGACCCTTCCCTTGCTTACCCTATTTACAGCTTCGTAGTTAGGTTAATGGAAGGTTTTTAATCTTGGTTGTAGAGACACCAGATTTTGGCACTGTTATTTGGGGAGTGATTCTAGTTTTTTTTTTTTTTTGTTGTTATTTTTCAGAAAAAACAAAATTTTTGCAGTACTATTCATGGCAAGATTTTTGGTGGAATTAGGAGTTGTGCGAGTACCCGTTTTAAAGAAAACGAAATTCCGCACAAGACTAGTTAAACCCTAAATCCATTTAGGATTCACTAGCCCCACCCTCTCGAGGCCAAAAAACGATGTTTGATAGGGTTTTTGGCCAGTTTTGTGTTTTTGGTCATTAAAAAAAATTTTATTTTTTTTTATTTTTATTTTCTGGTTGGTTTTTCATTATTTGTCATTTATTTTTCTTAATTCTTTTATGAAGTTTTTTTTGTATGACCAGGTCCTCTCATCTTGGTGATTTAACATTCGACCAAGAATTAGAGAGCACTTTGCGAAGGTTAAGGAAGGAAGCTCAGAGAAATTCTGAGGAAAGAAATTTGGTTTTTGATTCCCA
Organism: Pistacia atlantica; assembly: GCA_026229545.1. NCBI lineage: Eukaryota > Viridiplantae > Streptophyta > Magnoliopsida > Sapindales > Anacardiaceae > Pistacia > Pistacia atlantica. The sequence continues at coordinate 11,558,132 of CM047898.1, read as the reverse complement.
ATTTGCTAGCAACTTTGATTTAGAAGAGGAGGATGTCATGGCTGTAAATCGAACTTTGAAAGAACTTGCTGCCCCTGATTTGAATGAAGCACCTTTATGCATAACGTTTCCTGTTTTAGATGCCGCTACTACTTTTGAATTAAAATCTAGACTAATACATGTCTTGCCCTCTTTTCATGGCCTTGCAAGTGAAGATCCTCACAAGCATCTAAAGGAGCTTCATGTGGTTTGCACGAGTATGAAACCTACGGGGGTGACCGAGGAGCAAATTAAATTAAGAGCTTTTCCGGGGGGTTTTTTTTTTTAAGGATTCTGACTAATTGGATTATTTATTATCTACCCTCCGGAACTATAACCACATGGAATGAGATGAAGAGATTATTTCTGGAGAAATATTTCCCAGCTTCGAGGGCAGCTAACATCCGGAAAGAAATTTGTGGTGTAAGGCAACATAATGGAGAGTCCCTACATGAATACTGGGAACGCTTTAAGAAATTGTGTGCACGCTGCCCCCATCATCAGATTAGTGAGTAGCTACTTATCCAATACTTCTATGAGGGCCTTAACATACACTGATAGGAGCATGATTGATGTTGCAAGTAGAGGAGCTTTGGTGGATTAAAAACTCCCGAGGCCGTGAGAAACTTGATTGCAAATATGGCGGCCAATTCTCAATAGTTTAACACTAGGCTTGACCTTTATGCTAGGCATGATAATGAGGTAAATATTTCTTCCCTTGAACAACAAATCTCGAGTCTAACTTCTCTTGTTCGTCAAATGGTTGTAGGTAACATTGCAAATAGTGAAGGCTTGTGGGATTTGTTCGGTAGTAGGGCATCCAATTGATACATGCCCAACACTTCAAGGGAGCCCATTGAGCAAGTGAATGCAGCAGGTGGTTTTCCTGGACAACCGCAATGGAAGTTATGATCCCTATTCGAGCACATAAAACCTAGGATGGAGGGATCACCCCAATCTTGGCTATGGGAATCAACAAGTGAATTAGCCCCACCCTCAAAACCAACCAAGTTACCAGCAATATAAGCAGTCATACCCCCTTAGACAACAACCGGGCCAAACTTCTAATTCTAGTATGTCTTTAGAAGATATTGTTAAGTCTCTTGCCACTAATACTTTCCAATTTCAACAGGAGACGAGGGCCAGTGTTCAAAGTTTGAAGAATCAGATAGGGCAGATGGCAACCGCAATCAATAAGCTGGAGGTGCAAAGTTCGGGGAAATTACCCTCCCAAACGGTGGTCAATGCAAGAGAAAATGTAAGTGCGATCGTCTTGAGAAGTGGTAAAGAGGTTGAGATTCCAACAAAGGCATCATCGAAGGAAGAAAAGGAGAAAGACGTCATTATAGACGGTAACATTCCCAACGACGATGGCGTTCCTAAGCGTAAGTTTCCGCTGCTGTTAGATTATAAATTGGTGCCACCTTTTTCTCAACCTTTAGTAGAATCTAGAAGAGATGAAGCAAAAGATATATATGAGACTTTTTGTAGATGTGAGGTAAATATTCCAGTCTTAGATGCTATTAAACAAGTACTTCGTTATGCTAAATTGAAAGAATTGTACAGAAGAGGAAACAAAAACTTAAGGGGTGTGAAAAGGTGAGAGTGGGAGAAAATGTTTTTGCAGTGATTTAGCAAAAACTCCCAGTGAAGTGCAAGGATCCAAGTATGTTTACTATCCCTTGTACGATAGGTAACACTAGGTTTGAGAAGGCCATGATAGACTTAGGAGCTTTTATAAATGTCATGCCATATTCCATATATGCTTCTTTGAAACTTGGACCTTTGAATAAAGCTGGTGTTGTAATTCAATTAGCTGATGGATCTAATGATTATCCTAAGGGTGTAGTTGAGGATGTTTTGGTACAAGTTAATAACTTAGTTTTCCCTACTGATTTCTATGTGCTTGATATGGAAAATGGAGATCAATCTGCTCCTATTTTGTTAGGAAGACCTTTCTTAAAGACATCCAAGACTAAGATAGATGTTCATAGTGGTATACTTACCATGGAATTTGATGGTCAACTTGTCAAGTTTAATATTTATGATGCCATGAAATATCCTAATGATGATGATGATAATCCTGTTTATTCTATTGATGTGGTTGATTCTTTAGCACAGGAAGTGTTTGAACTTCATGGAAAAGATGGATTGGGAGTTGCCATTAGTAAGCATCTTAAGGAAGAGGATGAGGAGTTAGCTTTGAGTACTGATTTGCAGGAAACTGTTGCAGCATTGCATGATTTTCTTCTGACGGTACGCTGTTCCTTATATTGCATTACCAATTTCTAACGAGAGGCCTTTACCCTCTGTTTTGCAGGCCCCTGTTCCAGATTTGAAGCCTCTCCCTGGTTACCTCAAGTACGTGTTCCTTGGAGACGGAAGAACGTTACTCAGTGCATCGCAAGAAGAAAAGCCTTGAGTCGAGCCAACGAACAATAAACAAAGGCACGCTTAAATGGCAACCTTCAACCCAAGGGGAGTTTGTTTTCTTATTCTCGCATTTTAAATTTTGGTTATTTTTGCCTTTTCTTTGCATTTCATCTTACATTTGGGACAATGTTAGTTTTAAGTGTGGGGAGGGGATTTAGGTTGTGTTTTAATTTATCAAAAAAAAAATATATATTTATAGTTTTTGTTTTTAGGAAGGTTTATTCTTTAAGTCATGTCTTTGAACATCTAGTGATGCTGAAATAGTAACTTGACTTTGTTGTTGAGCATATTCCTTGACTTAGGATGTTAGCAATCTTTCATAAAATAGAGTTAATCAGATTTGAATCTTTGTAGTTTTGAAACAATATGTCTTGAGAAGTTGTGTGAACTTGGTGACGAAGCATGATTGAGGAGTGTATAACAACCCTTAGAAAAAAAAAAATTGTTTCTCTTAAGCTAGTCCTAAATTTGGGTTTAAGCAAATAGGAAAAAGAAAAGAAAGGTATTTATTGAGTCAAGATGGAGCGTAAAACACACTCACTCATAAACACAACCATGAAATGAGATGGAGCATAAAATGCACTCATTCTTTTTCAAAACAGAAAGAAAAAAAGAAAAAAGAAAAAAAAATTGTATCCTTAGTTTGCTATACTTATTTGTTGCCTAAATGTACTCATTATTATTCTATTTTGATTTAGGATGCAAATGGAGGCGTTAATTGCAAAACGGAATTAATTAAGTGAATTCGGACAGTTTCAACATTGTTTCATAATATGGGCATAACTCTCTCATCCAAGCTCCGATTGAGATGATTCAAAATGATGTGGAACTCTAAGAAATAGATCTACCACTTTTATGTTTTGAGTTTGGAGAGATACTTGCTACATCAAGGTTGTAATAGGGCTTGAAGTTGATGCACCTGCATTGCCGATGTTCTAGAACATTCCGCCTTGTCATGCAATTGAAATAGGCAGATTATTACAAGAAGTTTTGAAGACCTATTGCACGCAAATTACAGCTGGAAAACCCCACTTTCCTATTTTATTTTAGGACTTTATTATTTTATTTCCAATTAATTAGATTAGGATAAATGTTACTTTAGGATATTAGAATATTTTAAGGAGATTGAGTGGATTTAAAACACTTGAATTGGATTTGTTAAAGAGAGGGGGATTAGACCAGTATCAGGGATGTCTCTCTTGGCTCTTTTCTGGAACTTTTCTTTGTATTTTTGTGATGGCCATGAGTGGCTGATTTTGGTAACTTGGTCAAAGGAAACGGAGACCTCGGAATCAACCAACTGTGAGATCTAATCTATTTTATTTTATTGTTCAATTTTCGTGTTCGAGTATTGAATGTTATTCTGTGCATATCTTCATGATTGATGCATTTAATTACTAGGAGGCCTACTAGTGTATTATTTGTTGCAATCTACTGCTAAGTTTGATATCAAATCTGTAATTGTTTGATCCCTCTAACTTGTGAAGAAATTAGGGTTAATAATTTGCTGCGTCAGGAATTAGTAATCTTAAGAAGAACATTCAACTAAATTAAATACAACCGCTTGTGTTTGTGTCGTTTAGCTTCATCGATTTCTCTAATTCTTAAGGCTGCCATTAGATTAAATCTTTAGTGCTTGTCTAGGGTTGTTTAATGGTAAGATTAATTAAGATCGCTTGTTTCCTAATTAATTACAATTAAGGAGAGATAGGAAAATAGTTCCAACAATGAATATTCAAAGTAAGAATTGATTTACTTTTGCATCAATGATCAAAGAATTGATTTACTTTTGCATCAATGATCAATTGTAAGATTCCGATGGTGGATGTTGACGGAGATTGTTTGCTTATATTAATTGATTTCGATTTGAATTGTTTTTGTTTTTTTTCGGGGGGCTTTTTTTTGCTAAGATTGTTTTCTGTTTTACTCAAAACCCCCTGTACCCCCTTCCTTGTTCAAATACTGATTGAAAATTTGGCTGACACTCTTCGTGGATCGACCCTTGCTTACCCTATTTACAATTCAATAGTTAGGTTAGGAAGGTTTTTAATCTTGGTTGCCTACGACAGCACACCAATTAGCATGGGTGTTCTCTGTTCTTTGGACTTGGGTGATAGAGAATTCTTCAAAGGCAGACCGAAGTTCTTTGGCCAGGTTTAAGTAAGTTGTCATCTTTAAGTCTCGGGCCTGGTAAGTCCCTTGTAGTTGGTTGACTATGAGTTAGGAATCGGACTTAACCTCTAACTTTCTTACTCCAATCTCCTTGGTTAGAGAGAGTCTGACGATGAGGGCTTCGTATTTGGCTTCGTTGTTTGTGCACTTGAACCTACATTAAATGGTCGGTTGGATGGTGTACCCTCTCGTGTAATAAGTATGATGTCAAGCCCACTCCCATTCACATTGCTTAAGCCGTCCACTGAAAGAGTCCACTTTGAAGATGTCCCACTAGTCATGCACAATAGCTCTTTCTCCACCTGAACAAAAGTGTTAGGAGTGAAATCTGCAATGAAGTCTACTAAGACCTATGATTTGATGGTGGTGCGTGGTTGGAATGATACATCAAACTCATTAAGTTCTATTGTCCATTAGGTGAGTCGGCCTGATAATTTTGACTTGTGAAGTATCTTTTTGAGCGGGACGGACGTAAGGACGATTATGGAGTGGCACTGAAAATATGGTCTAAGCTTCTTGGATGCAAGGATGAGGGCGAGTGCCAATTTCTCTAGCTAGCTATACCATGTCTCAGCATCAAGGAGTGATTTACTTACATAGTACACTGGTAGCTGTTTCGCATTGTCTTCTCTGACCAATACTATTGAGATGGCTGTTTCTGAGACACCAGTAGGTATAAAGGCTTTTCCCCAACCAAAGGCTTGGAAAGAAGTAAGGGAGACATCAAGTACCTCTTCAGTAGCTGTAGGGCTTCTTCGCAGGCAAGGGTCCACTCAAACTTCTTGGACTTCCTGAGTGCAGTGAAGAAGAGATGGCATTTGTCAACAGATCTAAAGAGATGAAACGGCTCAAGGCAGCCACTCACCTCGTAAGGCGCTAGACATCTTTGATGCACGTCGGTGATGGTATATTTAGGACCATCTGGATCTAGTCAAGATTGGCTTCTATCCCATGCTGAGTCACCATGTATCCCAAGAATTTACCTAATAAGACCCTGAACGAACACTTGGCTAAGTGGAGCTTCATGTTATATTTGCTGAAAGGACAGCAAATGCTTGGTTGAGGTGGTTGAGGTGCTGCTCAGCCATAAGAGACTTCTTGACGAGCATGTCGTCAATGTATATTTCCATGGTGTCTCCAAGGTGTTCAACAAAATATTTTGTTGACTAGCCGCTGGTAAGCGGCCCTGGCATTCTTAAAGGACAGACATTACTTTGTAGCAATAGGCACCCCTCTCTGTGACGATGCTTTCTTTTCTTGGTCGTTTGGGTGCATCAAAATATGGTTGTAGCCCGAGAAGGCATTCATAAAACTAAGTGGAGTTCATGGCTTGCTGTCACATCGACCATCATGTTGATATGCGGGGTAGTGGGAAGGAATCCTTGGAACGTGCATGTTTCAGATCTATGAAGTTTATGCAGACCCTCCATTTTCCGTTCTTTTTCTTCACGACCACCATGTTGGCTAGCTAGTCGAGATGATGGACTTCTCTGATCAATCCATTACTTAACAACTTGTCAACTTCCTCATTAATGACCTAATTGCATTCTACAGCAAACTTTTTTTAGTTTATACTTCACTAGAGGGTGATCTGGATCTACATAGGTGGTTAACTGTAACGCCCCACTTGAGGTACGTAGTTATTGTTTCTTCTTTTGCTCTTATTTGAGTTGGTTTCTTAGTAATATTGATTGGTTGACCTTTGATTGAGTGTTATGTTGAATACTTGCCCTGAAATTGGTTGAAAATAGAAGTTCAAGATCCTAAGTCACGGGCCGAAGAATCTTCGCCACGAAGAGGTGGGGTTAAGCCACGGGTGGGGTAGTCATGGACAGCCCTGCGCGTACGTAAGTTTCCTCAGGCGACAGCCGACCAAAATGTTTGTTAAGTTTTAGATATTTTCTTCCCTAAGAGCAATTTGACCCTTCTACCCCTAATTAGCAGGAAAAGTGGGGAGTAAAATGTAAGGAATTTTCATGGAGAATATGTTGCTATGGGGGTGTGTTTGTAATGAATCAAAGGATATAGATAGAATTCCCAAAGAAGAGTAAGGGCAAAATGGGAATGCTTGTGTATAAATTTCATTAAAAGGAATTAAGTCATTACAAACCCTTCATTCTTCTTCTCCAACGCCACTCTCCTTTCTTGCTTCCTCTCAAATTCTCTTTCTTTTGATCAAGGAGTTTTAAAGGGCTTTTGGAGTGATTTGGGGTAGAAAATCAACCTAAGGCATCCTAAGGTAAGGATTCTTGCTTTGGTTGTGAAGTCTTGTGAGTTTTTGTATATAGTTGAGTTTTGAGGGTTTTTGTTCTTTTGTTTAAGAGTAGAGAAAAGTCAAGCAAACCAAGTGAAAGGAAGAGTTAGTGAAATCTCTCCATAACAAGGTAAGTAAACCCCAACCCAAGTTGAGATTTTGGGAATTTTCTTGATTAGGGTTTTGATAACACTTATGTATGTATGTTATATACATGTTAATATGCCATAATATTGAGGCTTAAATAGAGATTTCAAGTGCTTTGTGGTTGTTTATACATTGCAAATATAAGAAGTGACATATGGGTTGGAAAGGTAGTTTGAGATTGAATTAAAGGATATTGAGAAATCCTTTTTGGAAGTGTCTTTCTTTGGATTATGTGGCTATGTGAGGGGGTTTCTCCCCATTTTGGATGGTTAGATAAAGATTTAGAATTATTGTTATAGTAGAGTTTTATGATGCACTTGAGTTGTTTGATGAAATGCCTAATAGAGGTTTGAGTATGAGTAGTGAACCTTAATTCTTGTAACATTGCATGTTGGCATTTCATAAGTGCATTAGTGGAGATGAAACCATCCATAGGCATTAATTGTGCCTTGAGAAGTGACCTAAGAAAGAGTAGGAAACTTTGTGTATGCACTTGCTCTATGAGTAGAGATCTTTATGGATGCAACTACTCTAAGGGTAGAGAGAATGAGAAGTGCTAGAATAGAGTGAATGAGAAGAGTATTAGAGATGGGTGGATGCTTTGTGATCATTACCCGACAGTTATGAGAATCGGGTTGATGCTTTGTGATCACAACCTAAATAGCCATTAGAAATGGGTTGATGCTTTGTGATCATCACTTGATGGGTATTAGAAGCGGGTGGATGCTTTGTGACCATCACTCGATTAGTTATTAGAAAATGGGTTGATGCTTTGTGATCATCACCCGATATTTCTGAGAAGCGCCTTGATACTTTTGTGATCATCACCCGAGTGATTAGGAACGATTAATGCTTGGTGATCGTTACGAAAGTAATGAGGAGCGGGTAGGTGCTATGTGGTCTCCACCCGATAGTTACGAAAATCGGGTACGGTGCTTCGTGATCCCACTGGTAGTCATTAAGAACGGGTTGGTGCTGTGAATTCCACCCGATAGTCATGAAGAGTGAGATGGTATTGTGTGAACGCCATCCGGCCGTACCTCCGGTAAGATGAGGCCATGACGTTTAGTAAGAAACAACAGAAAGTGTGAGGAAAGAATTAAGAGTAATACATACGGGGATAGACAGGATAGAGGGTTTTACTTCTGAGGCATTATTTTGTTGCTCACCCCGGTTATTTTCCTTTGTGGATGCAGGATCTAGGTGATGATGCAGTCGGAGGGGCATCGAAAAGCGAGGAGCAATAGCTACACTGTTTCCCCTGTTTTGTCTTTTAAAATGGCACTTTTGTAAATGACGTTCTTTGTATATAAAAGACGTATGACTTATAATGAAAAGAAAGTTTTTGGGCCCTAATTTTCTATTGTTATTATGCATGCATTGTATTAGTTTACAGTAGTTGTTACATTAACTATTGCCTCAAGGCTGATGCCTATCATGTTTGCATAGGGACTAGGCGAAGCAATCTTGATTCTGCTTGAGGAAGTCTATAAGTCGCTCTCTTATCTTACTGAGGCGAGAGCCTAGCTAGGTCTTTTGGTCTGGATGGTCGAGTGTATATGCACTTCATCCAAATCTTCCATGGATGGTTGATCTAGCTTGATCGGAAGGGTTGGATGGTACTGTAGTTGCTATGAAGCGTGACTCTTGCCTTTGAAGGTGTTCTTGTAAAAGTCTCTTGAGGCCTTAGGATCGCCTTTGATTTCTCTTACTCCCACTTTGTTGGAAACCTAATAGTTTGATGGAAGGTGGATGGGACAACTAGTATGTCATGGATCTAGGGTCGACCCAAGATGACATTGTAGGGTGAGAGGGCAATTAAGTACTAGGAAGATAGTTTGCTTGTTGATTCCACTGGCATGGACAGGCAAGGCAATTTCTCCGATGGTGTACTTCACTCAAAACTAAACTTGATGGAGATGGTTAGACGTTTGTTGATATTTGACTCTTCTAGACTCATGGCTTTCACTGCTTCAAGGAAGAGGATGTTTGCTGAGGATCCCCCATCTACAAATACTTTTTTGACCAAGATGTTGGTGATCTGGAGGGAGATGATCAGAGCATCGTGGATGGAGGGCGATTAAGGTGGTTGGCTCATTATCTTCAAATTGAATGATCTGGGTGGTACGTGCCTAAAGAGATGGATGGATGGGTGGATTAGACTTCTAGGTGGTGATTGGCTCGAGCGTGTCGCTTGGCTAAGGGAAGTAACTCTCTTCACTGATTTTCAACCCTTCAAAGATAATGGAGCATAACCACTTCAGTGTTGGTTCCCAAAGGAGGGGGAGATGTTTCTTTCGAGCTAATTTGGCTAAATGTATTCTTCCTTTTATTTGTCAACAGGTCCCAGAGATGTCCCTTCTTCAATAGTGTTGCCACTTCCAATCTAAAGGTAATCGCGGTGCTTATGACCACAATCCCCGTGAAATTTGCATTCCACTTGGTTCAGTCCCTCTTCTATTAGGATTCAGTCCAATGGCCACTTCACGATGGGTCTCATCCTTTCATGATCGCCACGATCGGAGCTGGTTCAACGTTGAGGTTGTATTCTGAAATCTTGAATTGGTTTGATCCAGATGGCCTATTTATGGCCCTGGTCAGCTAGTGATCATATGATTTTTTGATTCTACCTGAATTACGGGGTAGGGGTTATAACGGGGCTCGTATTACCTGGACTCTAGCATTTTTTCACTCCGTCTTTGGTGACAGTCATCATATTTGGTATGCCTCATTCGGTTTGCCTCTTCTTTCTCCCATCTAATCTAGATTACTGCTCTGGCTAGGGCGTCTTCCATTGTGGTGTAACCAAGTTTTGTCAAAACTTTGTATAATTCACCATCTGTGAGGAAACCCTTTTTGAAAGCATCTACTGCTGTCTCTGGATTACAGGATGGGATGGAGATTTTTTGTTTGTTGAACCTTCTAACGTACTCTCTTAGTGGCTCCCCCTTTTCTGGTAGACTTTGTATAGATTGTCCGACTTCTCGAGTTTCTTATTGCTAGTGAATTGCTCAACGAAGGTGTTGGTGAGCTGGGTGAATGAGCTGATTGAGTTGCTTGGGAGGTTTGTGTACCATTGAAAGGCTGGTCCAAAGAGGCAGGAGCCAAAGCTTTTACACATGTAGGCTTCCTTTAATGCTCGGGGTATTGAGGCGGTGACCATTCGTTGCTTGTATGAGGCTATGTGGTCCATCCAGGTCGGTCGTGCCATCGTAAGGCTTCATGTTGGGGATGGTGAACATATGTGGCATCTCGGCTAGAGCAATTGTATCCACAAAGGGTGAATCAACATAGTTGTGGGGTTAGCTTTTTTTGGTTAGGATCGGCACTCCAGGTATACACCTTATTATTGCTTCCATGTCGGCCAATCTTTTGGCCAATATCAACTCCAAGGGTGAGGCGGAGGCCTATTAGGTCAGCTTTGTTGGCTTGGTTTGTCATGTGACTCACACTCGACATGTTGGGTTGAGCCAAGTCACTTGGAGCAGCTTGCTGTATTGTTCCACCATGTGCTGCTTGGTAAATTGGATCTCTATTCATTCCTCTAGGTTGGATGGCTCTAAGTGTGATTGATTGGGTGTTTCATAGCATGGATAGTGAGTGGGATTATTTAGGAGTCACTCAGTTTGTGGGGATGAATGGACCAGCGGGGGTGGATTGGTGTGGAAGTCCGCTTCGACCTATGAGGATGAGTCGAGCTAAGTGGGGTTTTGTTAGGATTGGTTGATTATATATGAGACAAGAGGCTGAGGATGGGTGGCTCTTGTCGCGGTAGGTTTAGGGGTACTTAGGTGCCTTGATCTTGTGCCTAGAATGGGTCGGCTGAGAGCGACCCTGTTTGCTGTCCTGGTTCGGTTGGATTCTAGGTCGAGCCATCCACTAGCATTGAATGGAATTGGCATGACTAAGTATCCGAAATGGTCAATCTGTGTTCTAGAGTTTGGAGAGGCTATATAGGTGGAATTGGTGTGCGAAGTAGTTAGGTTGTACCTGGTAAGGTTGAAGCTCAAGATTGTAAAATTGACTTACCTTCTCCTTGAGAGTCTAGGTTTTCTACCCAGATGGAAGCTTTTTTAGTCTGGATGGCGGCATTCTTAGCTTTTAGCACTACGACTTTATCTGAGTGTTGTTGCATAAGAGCAATGAGAGCTTCAAGCTTGGTTGGTGTTGTCTAAATTTTGGGCCATAATGAGTTTCCTTATGAAGTAGGGTTTGAGAGATGAATGATTGACAGAGGCCCCACGGTGGGCGCCCAACTGTAGAATGTAAAATCTATGGTTACGGAATGGGGGGTATGATCTCATGAGGTTGAGGCCACAACTAATCTGCTGTACCTGGACACACAAGAAAACAAGCGTGAAGGGAATGGAAAACACCGGAGTGGTGGTTGCCGTAGGCACTCCAATGCTCAAGTCAGCAAGGCTGAATGGGGCTAATTTAGTAAAGGTTAGGAAAAGAAAAGGTTACCAGAAGTTTAGTCGAAGACTATAACTACGATAGTGATGTACAACTCCCTAGAGTGAGAACTATGGGGGTTGGAAGGTGTAATGTTCAATGCCTTGTGAGAGGGATGGCCTCAGTTTATATAATAGTTGTAGGATCTTTGAATCCTAGTAAGGACTATGAGTCCTTGGTGGTTATGATTTATATTGAATAGGAAAGCCTTTGATTCCCTTGCCTTAATAGGAGAGGGAGTCTTGTTCAATCTAAGATTCGGATCTTAAACAAGTTAGGATAGTGATAGATCTGTTCCAAGGAATTCGAATAGTACCCAAATAGGAAGTAGGTGACCTTGAGGTTTAAGTAAACCCTAGGTCCAGTAGGTGATCTTGGATAAATGGGCTTGGGCCCAGATGAACTGATGATGAGGCCTAAGCAGATCGGGGACTTATTGATAGGGCTCAAGTAGTGATCGATTTGGTAGGTGTAGTGAGCAGTCCCAATACATGAATTATGTTATGGGCCCAATCGGAATTGGGTCGTGGCTCTAAGTGTTGAAAGGTGTCTTCGTCTTCGAGCCTATTGGAGCCGATGACATTTTTTGGCCCTAAGATTTGTGTAAAAACACACACACACACACACACACACACACACACAAAAAAAAAAAAAAATTTAAATAAATAAATAATCACCTCCACAACCAATAAAACTCCTTCAAATTACTACTTATTTTGTTAATCTTTATTCATCTTGAAGAACTTATCTCACTTATATCAGCGGTTGATATCAGTTTGCAATTTTGTGTTAAATAACTTGATTTAAATTAAAAATATGTGTTTAAAGAGAGAAAGTGAAAGACATAAAAGAAACAAAAAATATATAATTTTTTATTCAAATATTAATTTTTATATAAAAGGTGGGGCTCATATTCTTTCTTTTCCCATCGATTTCACCTCTTCCGATTAAAATTTTTTAAGAAACAATAAACGAATTGATATTTTGCCAATTTCAATATATAAAAAATGAGAAGGAAATGCAAAGTTTATAAAAGAACACACCCTATGTTTCTTTCATTTCTTAGTAATTATGGTGTAACTTAAAAATAATAAAATATTATGATTAAAACACTTTTTTCATGCTTCACTTTTAATTTGGATATTCTAATTTGTATAATTGAATTCTTCAGATCTTATTTACTTTTATTGTAGCATTACATACTTAACATATTTCTGATTAGTTGTTGATGCGTGATTTTGACACCAATGACTATGCACGTGCAAAGTCTTATGAAGTTACACGTGAGGTGATTGTGAGATGTGTTTATGGTGCAGTAATGATGTTTGTTTGTTAATACATAAATAACAAGTTGACAAGAGATATTTTTGAGTGGCTTGGATGCTATGAGCAATTCCTACATCCATTGTGATTGTATTATGGTTTATTTTGTGATTGTTTGTGAAGATTACAAAGAGAGCGATCTCTCGTGATTACAAGTGTTTGAAGTGTTCTAAGAGAATGACAAGCCGGTCTCTTTATAGTAGTGTGTCTTTGTTATTTTTGCTGCAGAATAAGTGTGTAAAATTGATCCCGTTTTAAGGAGTAGAGTTGCCTATTTATACTATTTTTTAGCTCAAGGTAATGAGTGTTTTTACAAATTGCCTTGATTTGGTGAAGATCTTCCTTCAATCTGATTTGCTGAGGGCTTTAATCAATATCCTTAAATAAAATGATATTTTGGTAGATGGCCACACAAAATATCCCTTTGAGTCAGCTTAAGGATCAGACAATTATTATATTTTGTCTTCAACCCTTGGTGAATCTTGGTTGGTTGAGATGCATGTTGAAAGCTGATTGGTGGAGAATTCTATTGAATCTTGATTGATGGAGATGACATCAACATATTAATTAGGCATAATAGAAGCCTCTAGTTTTTGGAATTCAAAATTGAATTTTGAGAATTCCAAGTTATGTTGTGATCTAGACATGTGCAAACTCTTTGAACAAACACGATCTCAAATGATCCTTCTTAATGTGCCTTTGTCATGACCTTTGATGTGCGAATTTTCGTGGAATTGGAGAACATACGATTTAAGAGCTTGGAGATATCAGGTGGATGAGAGCGATCTGAGGGTGATCATATTATGAAAACTGATAATTGACCAAAATCTACAATTTGAGAGATCGGGATGACCAGATGCATAGGAGCGATCTAAGGTTGGTCGTGCTTTCTAAAAACTAAGAACAAACTAAGATCTTTGATATGAGAACTTTTTGTGATTTGAGGAGACGCTATGCAATGAGGTTTGAACGATCTGCACTGATATCCTTTGTCTTATTATTGGTGTGCTCAACAATACACTTGACTTTTTCTAACCAAAAGCCACTGTGGCATTAAATGATAGCCATGCACGCTTAATGTTAGCCATACTGAAACGACATTCCCTGTAGCGTATTTAATGCAACTAAGATGATTACACTGACAATTGCAATTTTCTAGGGTTTTCATCAATGGTTTTCTTTTTGGCAAACTTGGTGGCCACTGTTTCCATAGATTAAAGACACGTGGTCGAGATCAATGGTCAAAAAACCACTCCCACCAAAAATTTTCTTATATAAAGAAGCAAATCGTCATTTTTGCAAAGAAGAAAACCCTAAGTTGCCCGAGGGAGAGAAAAACAAAACTTTTTGCAGAGAAACTTTCTTTTAACAATTCTTCCGAGTAAGCATTGATGCGAACGTCATTCATATACTTCAGAACTCATCCGTCCAACTATAATGAGGTAAGAACCTTTGTCTTTATCTCTTTTTCTTGGTTTTTGAGGTGATATACATCTATGGTAGGGTTGCAAACTTTAGGTAGAATAAGTAAAAAATGAGGGGTTTCGTGGGTTGTTTTGGTTGAGTCGTTTGAGGACTTTGAGTGTCTAGGTGAAGAATCTTGGTGATTCTTATTTGCCAAGGTTTATAACTTTGATAGGAATATATGGGTGGAAACTTTTATTACTTTCTAATTCTGTTAGTAAACGACCCAGTTACGCAACGGAAAACAAAAAACATAAACTTTATGGATCGTTCCTTAGAACCAAGATCCGGGTACAAAAATTACAGTTTATATAAAATAATCAAATCTGCAGAAAATCAGTTCAAGGTTTAAGAAACCATACCCACGTTTGGAGGCTCCACCAATATTGTCTTTGAACGTGTTTGCTACCGATCCAAGTGTAGGATCGAACCGTAACGGTCCACACGAAGACAATCAACAAGAACCAATGAGGGATTTGCTAGATCCTCCTTGGCCTTAAGAGATCAAAAAGAACAAAAGGGAAAAGTTTGATTTTTCAATCAAACAATGAAAGTGGCGTGGGAGAGTGTGTTGGGGCAGGAGGTTTTCTCTTTCAATGAAAAATGGAATAATAAAAACACTTACAATTTTTCAACTAAAACTTTTCTTTTATAGTGATATTTTAGTTGCCCTATTCCCATATGGAATGGGCTTGGGCTCCAACCCAAACACCCCCAAATTTGCCAAACACTCCCAATTAGATATTTTAATTTAATTCATCATTATCTCAATTAAAATCAATTAATATATATTTAATATATATATATTAACATTTAACAATAATGATAATTTATTTAAATATATGCGAACACATATTTAAACGAAATTTCACTTATTTAATTTTTCTAACAAATTAAATAAAGGCTACGACCTCAGCAAATTTAATTGCACTGTGAAATTACCAAAATACCCTTTTCTTTCCCAAAAAAGATGAAAACGCCCTTCTTTCTTTTTTCTTGGCTCTTAAATTATCTTCTATGTGTATGACCCATAGGCTCCTCATCATATCGGCAGTGTATAGTATCGCGATTAACACCAATTAATCGTCTCACTAATACATAGACTAAGATTGGCCTTTAGCAAGGCATCATGGCCACCCGATAGGTTCGGATTCAACAAAGTAGCTACCTGTCAACAATTTGGTTACCATGCAATTCGATCCTTTTATCATGCGTTATCTCGACGAGACGAAGGCATATAAATAGTGTCAACCTTCAGTTATTCTCGATATTATTTATTCAATTTCTGGACCAATGACCTGTATTATAAACTGGATAGAGCAACAACTCAATCCCACTTTGACCACAGTTTTAGTGTCATTGCCATATACTGAATTGTGCCGTGAGATAACTTCTCCCATACCCGGGAGTGATGAATCATCTGTCAATCCACTATAGTCTTGATACACTCCTTGATGCAGCCAATCACCACCGTATTGACAACTCTGAAAAGAACTGCGTTAGGCTAGTGTCAAACTGCACCAATCGGTGCACAGGGCGCTCTGGTGATCTCAAGTCTAAGGATCACATGTATCACCATTCGTTAGAGGATTTGTTCCATAGACACTGGGGTTACCATCCATATGGAATCCTCTGGTGGGTCAGTCCAGTGAACTTGTTGCGGTGTATTTGCCTACAACAAGCATCCATGTGTTGCACCAGGTTGCCACCAAACAACCTTGACAAATGAGATCTGTCTCTGCCTTTCAACAAGGTCGTTCAACACTATGATAGCCTTACCGTATTATCTGTGCCCTTACTTATCGAATAATGCTCTACTGGATGTTTTTAGAATGGCCACCATATGTGCTCATAGGGTTCTCACTATCAAGATTTGAAACACTTGATACCCTCGTCATGGTTCTACCATTCTAAGGACATATATCAATACATATTGCAATAATAATGATTTATGCGATATAGAATAAAATGCCTTTTATTGATTAATGAACATTATTACAAAGAGTCAATTCTACAATAATTGATTGGCTCAAGGGCATCTACTCCAATAGATTCATCTTTTGAAGTAGATTTTTATGGGTTTGAATTCCTCTTGGTTGTCGTCCCTTTACAGATGGTAGAACCCGTAGAGTACCCAAGAGGTTATCAAAGTGAGTGGGGATCAATTGCTAAGATGGGAAAATCTAATAACAAAGATGCTATTGGGCATTGAAATATCAACTTTAGGACCCACGAAACCGGAGTTTGCTTCGACCACAATCACTCAAGTAGAGTTAGAGAAGATCACGGAGCAGTGTACGATTAGTGTGCCTTTGCATAAACAAAAGAAGTGGTCGACTCAACATCCTCCCTATGGAATGGTGGGTGATCTTAGAAGCAATGTTCAAGAGCGAAGTTTTGGTCCCTCTTTATCCGTTTATTTGCTCGATCATTTTAGGATCTCACCTTTCCAATTAACACCCAACTCCTACCTAAAGGCAATAGTGATGTATATATCGTTTTGCGAGCATAACTTGGGTGAGCCTATGGCGTTGGAGCTTGCGTGCGCACATATGTTGAAGAAGAGTAAAGATAAAAAGTCCTATTATCTTTCAAAGCATTCATTAATTGAAGGACGATTGTTCGGGGCCCCCAGTAATGTAGGGGACTGGGAGGCTAAGTGTTTTTTCTTTGATTATAATGGCATTTGTTCTTTTTGGCATCCAAATAGGTTTTTTCCTTTTATGTTGTACCTTGTCTCTGCATTTCTTTTCCTTGTGCGAGATCGTTGCCTAACGACCTTTTTTGTGTGCAATAAACAAAGTGATGAAATATCGTCTATTAGGAGGACCATAGTCGGATAAGGGCTTTTGGTCGCTTCCCAGAGAATTATCGCGACGTGAGGATACTTGTTACTATTGAGAGCTTGAGGAAGTACGGATTCTTCAACATAATGCCTATCTTGACTCTGTGTTTGTGAAACCACATAAGATTCTTTAATAACGAGTGGTTGCTTTTTGTCATTTTTTGTTCGCTGATTGTGCTGTTTCCTTTTGTAGAGATTGTGGAATTTTGAGATTGAAAGTGTTTGAAGCTTAAAGTGAAGATTTGAGAAGAAAAAGACTTTCTCTGTTGATTAAAAGATACACGACAATGCAGCAGACTTCTCTTTAAATATTGCAGAGAAGTTTCAGCTCAAATTTACTAAAAACAGAGAAGAAAAGAAACTGGTAAAAAACGACTACGCTTTTGTTTAACACTTAAACTGTAAAAACGTCAATGTTTCTGGTTGCCACTTAAACTGCAGAACGGCGGTGTTTTGGTCATGTTTTTATCTTGCTAACAGCCCCCCTCAAGCTGAACTACTTCGTAGCTTCAGCTTACCAATTCAACTTGCAGCTAACATTCTGCTCAGGCAAAAAAAAACTTAAAGCTCAAATTCCACTACTTATAAAACCTGCAAATATTCTCAAGTTTGCTTCAACATAAGTTTGCTACAATATAAACTTCAGAGTAACAATTCCACTGCTTATAAATTCTGCTTATAAAACCTATAGATATTCTCCAATTTGCTGCAACATAAGTTTGCTGCAATATAAACTTCAGAGTAACAATTTCACAGTTTATAAATTCTACTTATAAAATCTGCAGATATTCTCCCAAGTTTGCTGCAACATAAACTTCAGAGTAACAACTTCAAAGTAGAGACTGATCACCAAATGCCAATGCCACATACTAATGCCAACAACTTCAGAGCAAAGCTTTAGAACAACAGCCTTCAGAACCAAAAACAAAAACTTCACCAAAAACAAAACAATTTCACCAAAAACAACAACTTCAGAGTAACAATTTCACTGCTTAACTTCACTGCTTTACTATCTTTGCTATCAACAACAACTTCAGAGTAAAATTTCACTGCTTAACTTCACTGCTTCACTGCCTTTGTGATCAACAGCTGCAACACAAAAAACTAACCAACTTGCCATAATGCATCAATCACTACTGCCATCCATCAGAGCCATAATGCATTAATCACTACTGTCATCCATCAGAGCCATAATGCATTAATCACTACTGTCATCCATCAGACTTAACCATTGCTTCATTACTTTAATGCCTTTGCAACCAATAGCTGCAACACAATAACTAACCAATCTTCCAAATGCCAACATATCACAACAATTAATCAACACACAACGCTGCCAACATTAACAAACATACAACCAACATAAACAACTCACTATTTCAACATTTTACTGCAGCAGATTCATTCACTACTGCCAACATTTTACTGCAGCATATTCAGTCACTACTCACTACTGCCAATTTTTTTACTATAGCAGATTCAGTCACTACTGCCATCATTTCAACATTTTACTTACTGTAGCAAATTCAGTCAGATTTAACAGTCAGCTTTGCTTTTAATTCTTCAAATTGAGCAGTAGGAAGAGGCTTAGTGAGTATGTCAGCAATTTGCAACTTAGAAGGTTACATATTGAACAACAATCCTTATTAGCCAATACTTGTTCACGAATATAATGAGTGTCAATTTCTATGTGTTTGGTACGAGCATGAAAAACTGGATTTGAGGCCAAGGCTCCAACACTTACATTGTCACACCATATAACTGGAGTTTTGTTGAAAGACAATCCTAATTCAGTAAACACACTATTCAGCCAAGCAATTTCAGTGGCTGTGTGTGCAAGTGCCCTATACTCAGCTTCAGTAGAGGAAAAAGCCACAACTTTTTGTTTTCTAGAGCTCCATTGGATTAAGTTAGGACCTAGGAACACACAATACCCACTGGTTGACCTCCTATCTTCTATATTACTTCCCCAATCAAGCATCAAGATAACACTCAATTTGAAGAGAGCAGTAGGAGTGATTTTCAGCCCATGATCTTTAGTACCCTAAATATATCGCAGGACTCTTTTACAAGCTTGCCAATGAAGGGTGGTAGGAGCTTGTAAGAATTGACTTAACTTGTTAACTGTAAAGCTCAAATCTGGTCTAATTAAAGTCAAATACTATAATGCTCCTACAATACTTCTAAACAGGTTGCGATTAGAAAACAGATCACTATCTCTTGAAAACAGTCTTGCACTAGTAGCCATAGGAGTAGCACATGCATTAGCTTCTAATGTATTTGTCTTGGCAAGTAAATCATTAGCATATTTGGACTATTTTAAATGTAAACCAGTGGTTGTCCTTGTTGCTTCCAGTCCTAAAAAATAATGAATTGAGCCAAGTGTTTTGAGTGCAAATTGGTCATTAAGCTCCTGCACTAACTGTTTTATGTAGGAAAAATCTGAACCGGTTAACAATATGTCATCAACATAAATCAAAATGTAAGTGACTTGACCATTTTGATATAGGATGAACGGGCTCGAATCCGATATAGAATGAACGAAGCCTTT
Organism: Pistacia atlantica; assembly: GCA_026229545.1. NCBI lineage: Eukaryota > Viridiplantae > Streptophyta > Magnoliopsida > Sapindales > Anacardiaceae > Pistacia > Pistacia atlantica. Next base: position 11,538,470 of record CM047898.1, on the reverse strand, counting down.
CTGTAGAAGAGCTTGTTTAAGCTTGTTAAACCAGGCCCTTGGAGCTTGCTTAAGTCCATAAAGGGCTTTGTTTAACTTGCAAACTGAAGTGGGATTGTGCAGTATCTTCAAAACCAACAGGTTGAGTCATGTAAACCACTTCATTTAGTGTGCCATTGAGAAAGACATTGTTTACATCCACTTGCTGGATATCCCAATTGTTTATCACTACCAAGGTAAGAATAATCCGTATTGTGGAAGGCTTGATTACTGGACTAAAGGTTTCAAAATAGTCAAGGCAAGGGGTTTGTTGAAAGCCTTTGGCTTACAAGCCTTGCTTTACACTTTTGCAGTGACCCATCAGCATTGAACTTTGTCCTAAAGACCCACTTATTCCCTACAACATTCATTTCCGAAGAAAAAGGGACAAGAGACCAGGTTTGGTTGGCAAGTAGAGCATCATACTCTACTTGCATAGCTGACTTCCACTCATGACTAGATAAGGCTTCTTGGACAGTGCTGGGTTCAGGTATTATGGAGGCAAGCTAGTAATGCTGTTTTGGGAAAAACAGCAGCAAATTTGCTTCTTGTAACCATAGGATGAGTGTTTATGGGCACCTCTGAAGAGCTTGGAATGGCAATAAACTTGGACAGGTTCAGATCAATTTCAATGGAACATGATGGTTTAGTTTTTCTGTGAGAATTGTGTATGATTGATTCTGTTTTTCTTTGACAATTGTGTATGACTTATTCTGGTTTTTGAGAACTATATAAGGCTGATTCAGTGTTGTGAAAGTTGTGTGGAGTTGTTGAATGATTAGGGAAGTTGTGAAGATTTTAAGTCTATTGTGATAGTACTAGGCAGTGTTTTTTATGGTGGAGATGCACTGGATGATGATATAGGTACAGCCAGTGTATTTGATGGTAGAGAAGTACTAGATGATGGTATAGGCAGTGTATTTGATGGTGGAGATGCACTGGATGATGGAGATTGATGAATGACAGGAATAATAGATGAGGAGAAGAGTAAATCCTTACCACTTGTTGGAGGAGAATCATTTGAAGGACGGGCTACTCTAGGAGAACCAGAGCTAGAGCTGGTAGGATTATGGATGGAAATGAAAGGGAAAAATGTAGATGTAGGGGAAGGGAATTCAGATGAAGCGGGTTGAACAGATTTCACAGTGGTGAAACAGGAAGAAAAAGGGAACTCATGTTCATTAAACCTAACACTAGGAGTAATAAAGATTCGACCATCTAAGCTGAGACATTTGTAACCCTTATGCATCAAACTGTATCCAACAAAAACACACTTACTTGAATGGAAACTAAACTTATGTTTATTGAAAACCCTTAGGAAAGGAAAACAAGCACAACCAAAGACCTTTAAGGTATCATACATAGGAGGAAATTTAAAAAATAGTTGATAAGGAGATGTATGTTGCAGTACATCAGTAGGCATTCTATTTATTAAGTAGACTGCAGTCTCAAAAGAAAGCCACCAGAAATTTAAAGGCATAGATGCATGGGCTAATAGTGTCAAACCTGTTTCTAGAACATGCCTATGCTTTCTTTCACTTCTTCCATTTTGTTGATGTACATAAGCATAAGAATATCTAAACTGAATGCCTTCACTAGTTAGATATGGCAATAATCCCTTATACTCACCTCCTTGATCAGATTGAACGCACTTAAGCTTATAACCAAAATGTCTTTCGGCTAAATGATGAAATTTGATAAATATAGACCTAACCTCAGCCTTAGTTCTAAGGGGAAATAGCCAAGTAAACCAACTAAAATCGTCTAAGAATTGCACATGGTATCTAAAACCTTCAGTTGAGGCAATAGGTGTAGGACCCCATATGTCACTATGGATGAGTTTAAGAGGAAAGTTGCTCTAGAATGTGATTTGGGAAAGCTTAGTGTGATGCATCTTTCCTAATTGACAAGCATCACAGAACTCAACAGGATGTAATTTTCCTGATTGAAAATTAGTTTGACGAATGATTTGATTGTAAACTTTACTATGAGGTTGACCTGGTCTTTGATGCCAAATCAATGAATTAATACTAGTGTTTGTAGTAACAAGTGCTTTAGCAAGAGGAGATGAGTTGTCTAAAGACACTTGACTAATATTTTGTGGAGTAATAGGAGCAAAATTAAGCAAATCAGCATTAGAAAACACAGTATCAGGGAACACAACATCAGACAGATCATTCAAATGATATGTTTTATTAGATAAATCATGTTGCTGACATTCATTAGAACTATCAATCTTGGAATTTTCAATAGGTACTAAGATATTTGAAACTGAAACTGAGTTTTATTTTTATTGCAAGAAGATTTAACACAAACAATGTCATTGCTATATATGGTATTGTCATCAAACATTATAGATTTTGAATTCTCTAACACTATTGACCCTAAAGATTCTTCTACTGAATACTGAATCTGTTTAGACAATGCACAATTAACAGAAGGTAAATTTGGAGGTTTGACTTGGGAGGTAAGTGAGGGTCGAATGGACATACTAGAAGGTAGCATTAGTCGATATATCCCTTCTTTAAGATCTCCTTGGAGTAGCACAGTCCTGGAAATTTTGTCCTTCACAACACATCAATTAGAATTAAACTCAACAACCACATTATTATCCTTAGTGAATTTTGAAATGCTTAGTAAGTTCTTGGTGATTTTAGGCACACACGGGATATTTTTAAGGTACAAACATTTGGACTGTAATACACTAGGTAATGAAGAAAAACCAATGTGAGAAATGTTTAAGAACTCACCATTTCCCACTTGCAATTGATATGTACCTTTGTATGGTTTGCTAGCATTCAACTGAGCTGGATCAGAGGCGATGTGGTCTGTTGCACCTAAATCCATGTACCGGATGGGACCAGAAGGTGTTGCTGAGTTTGCAAGGGAAGTTGACATATTTGGGCAATGTTGTGGAAGGCATATTTGGATACTTGTGGAGGCATATTTGGGTACTCTTGTTGTGTAGGTAAAGCAGAACTCGTTGGGGACCGCATGAAAGTGTGCTTGGTGAGTTGTGATCCAGACATCATCTGTTGACTTGGGAGACCAACAGGACCAGATGATATCTGCTGACTTGGAAGACCAATAGGACCAGAGTATCCAAAGTTTCCATAAGAGCCAAAGTTAAATTGTCCAAGCTGTCCAGAGTGTCCTGAATTTCCATAGGAACCAGGATTAAACTGTGAAGATGCATATTGATAAGAACTTGGCCTTGCAAAATGGGAATTTCCAATTTGATAGTGCCCATTGCTAAAGCGTGGATCGAGACGGAAACATTCCCTGATCAAATCCTCCGCAATAAGGTTGAGTCATATCTGTGGGAACATTGGATCTCAGTATGTCCTGGTTTACTACACACTTGACAGATAGGTCTACCTCTATTGTTGAACCTACCTCTACCTCTACCAAAATTATTAAACATAGCAGGTCTGTAAGCATTCCAGGACATATCAGTTTGGCCACTAGGCTACTGTATTGAGACATTTTGAGAATTCTAAGACATATCAGTTTGGCCACTAGGCTGCTGTGTTGAAGCATTTTGAGAGTTGAATTGAGAGACTGAGTTTACAGGAACATGATGAGTGGAGGGTGGTTTTTGACTAGAAACTATGAAGAGCATTCAATGTAGAGCCGTTAAACATTGGAACATTCTCATTTTCTTTCACTTGATGTTAATCGATTTCTAGCTTTGCGGCAGAGCTGTTAGCTGAAATGCTTTGAGAAGTCCAAAGTATTAAATTTTTCCAGCCTTATTTCATATTTTTGTAGCAAAAACTTTGCTTCTTACAAAGAGATAGAATCCACTTTAGACTCAATTCGTGAGGTTAAATTCACAACAGCAGCATCATACTCAGGGCCAAGACCATCTAAGACACATTGAAGAAGATCCTCATCTGATATGGACTATCCACTAGCAGATAAACTGTCCGCAATCTCCTTCATTTTCTTGAACTATTAATGCTTAAGTCCTTCTTATGAGTAGTTTGCAACAAGTTCTTTAAGTGCAAAGCTCTAGCCTTAGAATCTATTTCAAATTCATTCTCTAGTACAAACCATATTTCACTTGAATAACGACACTTAGAGACATGACCAAACATACTTTCTGAAATTGAAGCTAACAACACTAACCAAGAATTTATTCAGACGTTTCCAAGCAATATAAGCTGGATTAACTTCTTCTGTAACTACATTTCCTTGTCTATAGTTTCACCAATAGTTCCAACATTATCTTTCTTAACACAAATAAGCGGTGGAGGACAAGGAACAATGACTCCTATCAAGTGATCTTCCAATGCATGAGCACCCACGGCAAATAGAACTTGCGATCTCCAGAATCGGTAGTTGTCGATGGTGAGCTTAGGGTTAATTACTTGTAAATTGGATGAGAACATGGTCGAAGCAAAGTTACTGGAATTGTTGAAGTTATTCAGCATCTTGTTGGTATTAATGGACTTAGGAGGATAGATTTCAGCCATTGACGTTTGTCAAGGCTCTGATACCATGTGGAATTTTGAGATTGAAAGTGTTTGAAGCTTAAAGTGAAGATCTGAGAAGAAAAAGAATTTCTCTGTTGATTAAAAGATACACAAAAACACAATAGACTTCTCTTTAAATATTACAGAGAAGTTTCAGCTCAACTTTACTAAAAACAGAGAAGAAAAGAAACTGGTAAAAAACGACACAGTTTTGTTTAACACTTAAACTATAAAAACTGTCAGCGTTTCTGGTTGCCACTTAAACTGATAGAACGGCAGCGTTTTGATCATGTTTTTATCTTGCTAACAGAGATGCCTATAAGAAGAGTCAAATCAAAATCGGGGCTCAAGCCCCCTGGAATTATCTTGCTTACTCAAGAACCCGATGTTCTTAAGGCTCTCCAAGGACATAGATGACGCCACCTACCGAGATCACCGCACGCTGAGAAGAAGGGTCTCAAAGAGAAGAAATTGGCTAAGTCATTGTGTCCTTGAGAGGCGATTTCCGAAGAAGACTGTTGCTTTGAAGAAGAAGAGGCAACTTGGAGAAGGTGATTATGTCTTTTCTTGCGAGGAGTTTGCATACCGAATGGAGTGCGTTTCCAAAGGTGACTTTAGATACATCAGTATGGAGTGACCTTCAAAGAAGTAGAAAAGACAATCTTCCAAAGATCATTCACAAAGAGATCGACAGAGCCTCGAGAGCAGATGACATAGGGGATTCCATCCCAACAATCATCGGGAAACTGCTCGAACATCTGCAAGCCCAGCTATCCTCGATGCTTGAATCGAAGCTCACAGATACTTGGGAAGGATTCAAAAATGTTAATCAGCCTGACCTGCTGGTTAACATATCCGGCTGCATAATCAGGTACTGTCTTTTACACTTTATGATCTTGACAAATATTAGTTAGAGATCTTTTATAAAACTAACTTGATGATCGTTTCGCTTTTTGCAGACCTCTTCCGTCTAAATATATTCTTCAATAAGGTTCATACCAAAATTTTTCTTCCAAGAAAAGAGTGGGAGCAAGTATGTGGAGATGAAAGAATAAATGACCAAGCTCAGAGAAACTTTATCAATGGTCAATAAAGCAGTGAAAGATGCAGCAGATAAACGATCATCTGAGAAAGAGTCTCTATTGAAGACGATTGACTGGCAGTAGTGCGAGCTACAAAAAAAGAAGGAGAGTAATAAAGACCTTCAGTTGAGGGTGTTGAGACATACTAAGGAGCTCAACATAAGCAATGAGGAGCTTTGCCAAAGTAAGGAGTGTGGAAGAGAAGCTCAAGCTTTTAAGGTTGCAGTTTGGCAAAAGATCGACAAATCCATCAAGGATAAGGACAAAGAGCTCAAGGTCGCTACCCAAGAGATCGCTTCTTTGAGAGACCGGATGCGACTCATCGAGGGCGATGTGGAGAGAAAAGAAGGGTTATGGGCATTGGAAACTATCAAGACCAGTGCTCGTGGAATACCTTGAGGCTGACTATTCTGGTTTTCCCCCTGATTATATAAACCTAATCGACGCATGGTGGAACGAAGACATCCTAATCAAAGAACAAGAGATGGTCCCCGGACAAGATGAGGATCTTGAGCACCTTGATGAGGAGGATGTTGTGCACCCTACTAAGGTTGAAGCTGTTGGAGTAGGTGCCCTAGAGTCAATCAATTATTGTGGAATTGACTCTTTGTAATAATGTTCATTAATCAATAAAAGGAAATTTTATTCTATATCGCGTAAATCATTATTAGTGCATTATGTATTGATATATGTCCTTAGAATGGTAGAACCATGACGAGAGTATCAAGTGTTTCAAATCTTGATAGTGAGAACCCTATGAGCACATATGGTGGCCATTCTAGAAACGTCCATAGCCCTAGTATTATTCTTAAGTAAGGGCACAGATAATACGATAAGGCTATCATAGTGTTGAATGAATTTGTCGAAAGGCAGTGACTGATCTCACTTGTCAAGGTTGTTTGGTGACAACCTGGTGCAACACATGGGTGCTTGCTACAGGTGATTACATCGTAGCAAGTTCACTAGACTGACTCACCAGAGGATTCCATATGGATGGTAACCCCAGTGTCTATGGAACAAATCCTCTAACGAATGGTGGTGCATGTGATCCTTAGACTTGAGATCACTGGAGCGCCTTGTGCACCGATTGGTGTAGTTTGACATTAGCCTAACACAGTTCTTTTCAGAGCTGTCAATACGGTAGTGATTGGTTGCATCAAGGAGTGTATCAAGACTATGGTGGATTGACAAAGGATTCATCACTCCCGGGTACGGGAGAAAGTTATCTCACGATGCAATTCAGTATATGGTAATGACACTAAAACTGTGGCCACAGTGGGATTAAGTTGTTGCTCTATCCAGTTTATAATACGGGTCATTGGTCCAGAAATTGAATAAATAATATCGAGAGTAACTGAAGGTTGACACTATTTATATGCCTTCGTCTCATCGAGATCACGTATGATGAAATGATCCAATTGCACGGTAACCATATCGTTGACAGGTAGCTACTTTGCTGAATCCGAATCTATCGGGTGGCCATGATGCCTTATAGAGGCCAACACTACGTATTAGTGGGGACGATTAATTGGTTAATCACGATATTATACACCGCCGAGCATTATGAGGACGTGGGTCACACACATAAAAGACAATTTAAGATCTAAGAAGAAAGAATGGCGTTTTCGTCTTTTAAGGCAAAAGGGTATTTTGGTAATTTCACAGTGCAATTAAATTTGCTGAGGTCGTAGCCTTTATTTAATTTGTTAGAAAAACTAAATAAGTGAAATTATGTTTAAATGTGTGTTCGCACATACTTAAATATATTATCATTATTGTTAAATGTTAACATATATTTAAATATATATATATATATTAATTGATTTTAATTGAGATAATGATGGAAAAAATAAAAATATTAAATTGGGAGTGTTTGGCAACATGGGGCGCTTGGGTTGGAGCCCAAGCCTCTTCCGTATGGGGTTAGGGCAAATTGATTAACTATAAAAAGAAAAGTGTGTGTGTTAATTGTTTAATTAATTGATTTCTTCTTGAAATTAAAACACACAAGCACCACTGGTTAAAACATCCCACACTAAAAACATCTTTTGCCTAAAATCAATTCAATTGATTTGCTTTCTTCTTAATCTTGAAGCCAAAGAGGATCTAGCAAATGCCTTTTTGGTTCTTTTTGAGATTGTCTTCGTGTGGACTACGCAGGTTCAATCCTACACTTGGATCGGTAGCAAAACATTCGTTGACAAATTTGGAGGAGCCTCCAACGTGCGTTTGTTTTCTTTAAACTCAAATTTATTTTTCTACAGATTTTATTTAATATGAATTGTAAAATTATACCCTTGATCTTGGCTCACATAAACGATCTCTATATTATATTTGTTTTGTTTCCACTGCGTATACGGGACCGTTCACTTACAATGGTATCAGAGCCTAGGTTACTGAATTTTACAATTTTTATTTGGATGGTTGATAACATGTATTTGATGATATAATGTTGCCTTATAAAATCTGCCTTAAATCATGTTTTTGAGAAATTGATTAATTAATTAATCTGATTTGTTGATGAACTGCAAGTTTGATTTAATGCATGATGGATTTTTGTTGAGATCAATGTGTTTGATTGATTGCAAAATCCGTTTAGAGTGTTTTTGGTTACTGTATGAACAGATCCAGAGCTACAGATCTATGTACGCTCGCCGCGACGATATAAACCATCGCCGTAGAGAGTTGTTCACAGCTGGCGCTAGTGACGAAACCAGCACTCGCCGTGACGATCGTCCTTAGGATGGGCGCTGTACCAAATCATCGCAGCAAAGGTACGTTAAGCTGAACGTCAAGTAATCAATGTACACCGCGCGATCTAACTCATTGCCCAATCGAGAGCACTTCCGAGTGTATAGGGGATAAAATGTAATGTTTCAAAACTTTTGGACCAAACTATAATTCTATAAATTATCAGGGGGTAAATGGTAATTAAACCAAAAATTGATTGTTTTTTAAATGTATGTTTTGTACTTGTTTGTATATTGCATAGTGCCCGGCACATGAGCCTTAGACCTAAGGGTGAATGTTTTAAAATATTTTGGGTATGTATGGTTGTATTATTTATTAAATAGGGCCTGGCGTGTCCTGCCTTTCTCCTCTTCTCGATGTACATTCTCTTCTCATCTAATTCCCCTTGAACATAAATCGAGGCTTTCTATATTTATTGATGCAAAGAATTTGTATAATTATTTATTATAAATTTAGAATGATATTTTTTTAATGTACTTGAAGACGGAGTAAAGGACGTAGCAACCATACTTGAAGACTCAAGATGTTTATTACAGGACCCCTAGGTGACCCATCAATTCCTCTAGGTTCGAGGAAATTTGTTTTAGTTGGGCCATGTACCGGCACGTTTTAAATTATGTTTAGAATGCATGCTAAGGTTGAATGTTGAATAACATGTCAAACAATGTCATTCTAACAAAGATAATAATCTGGTGAGATATTAAATAAGAAACCATCAATCAAATTATATTAAGTCACGAAAGCCTTCCATCACCATGGTTTTTATCAAACCACTATTCGTCAAACCTTGTTCGCCAAAGCGAAGGGTACACTTCAACCAATGGGAGGTTAAAATGCATTAGAGTTTTCCTTAATGGTGATGGGTAGACTTAAAATGACGGTTTTGCTTGTTCGCCAAAGTGAAGGTTGATAAACGCGTGTCATAGGCATAGTAGAGTAGTACACATATTGTGTACGTGGTGACATGTAGTGTCCACTCTCCTGATACTGAGAATCACACTTGAGGACGATGGCATGTAGTGTCCATTGGATTGTGTGATTGGACTTGTTGGCTTTCTCACATTTGAGGTTGATAGTGGGAGCTATCAACTGGTGTAGATTAAGTTTGTTGGCCTACCTAATCAACTCATTTTGGCTTGTTCACCAAAGCAAAGGTTTGAAATGGGCAGGATGGGATCTCGGTCCACTAGGAAAGTCAACGGGCTTTCCCAAGTTAATGGTGAGGGCTATTGACTTAAGTAAAATAGTGAGAGCTTCGTTTAATAAAAGACCATTTTAAACAATAATAATGAACATGGTAATAATGGTTATTTTTCTGCATTTGTAGATTCACTTAAATTTGAACAAAATGATCCCAACATCACTGTGACAAATCATCGAACTAGGAGAGAAATGGAATGGTGAAAATTTCGTTGGCTAGTATAGAAGTATAAATAATATACTTCAGTCAAGCGATAGATTATACACCATTGAGCAAGCTCTATCATGAGAGCCTGCTGATAGTTCTATCCATGAGACTGGGTATGTATATGTGAAGCATACACATGATGCAAAAGCAAAAATGACTAGATACATTATGCTTGCATCAATGGCACCATTACTGCGGCAACAGTGCCAGAAAATGGATTTAGCTTCTATTCCATTTTCTTCGAAGAAATGAGAAGCATATGGTGTCTCGGTCATTATTCAGATGTAGGATGGAAGAGGGTACCAAAATTGGCGATCATATACTCAAGTGGACCGAGTATATGAACAAGCTTGAGATTTTGGGATGTGGACTTAAAGAAGGTTTAGTGATAAACCTAATATTAAAGTCTTTGCCAGATTCTTATTCTCAATTCGTCTATGACTTTATTGAGGAAGATAAGAAGAATACCCTTTTCGAGCTTTTAGATTTGTTAAAGGCTACAAAGTCGTGGGCATGAAAATGTCAAACATTGAGCTTGGTTGAAGCCTAACTCAAGTGAAAAGGAAATTTGTTGTCAGGCTGAAAGAACAGCTTACAGAAAGGAAAGGCGTTTGTCCTCACCGTGGGAATCCCAGCCATTAGAGGAAACATTGCAAGGCCTTCCTAACAAAAAGGAAGAAGAATGTTACTTCTTCGTCAGGTACATTCTTGAGATTAACTTCTCCCGTAAACATCTAGTTGACACAAGATGTGGTTCTCACATTTGATTGATGTGCAAGAACTACGGTAAAGTAGATTGTTCGCGAGGGAGAAATGGACCTCATCCAGCCTTGGAAATGGGAAGACGTGTCGCTTACATTTGCTATGGATCTTATCGTCTAATTTAGCTTATTGGACTTGTTTCTTGGAACTTGTGGATTATTATGGTTTTTCTTCGGTTTCTAGAAATTATATTTCTGTGTCCAAATAGGACAAGTGAGAATATTAGTTTACTAATGGATTAATGTTCTTGAGTATAAATAATATTCTTTATGGAACTGTTTCATAATAATATGTTCTTAAGAAAGACAACAAGGATAATCTCAAAATGACTACTATGCCAACTTTGGCAAGTTGAGCTAGACATACCTGAAGGAATGTGGGATAGTATCACAACTCACCCCTCCTTATACACCCCAACACAAAGGAGTGTCGGAAAGGAGGAGGGACCTTACTTGATATGGTTAGGTCCATGATGAGTTTTAGTGATTTACCTGCATCGTTCTAGGGTTATGCCCTAGAAACTGCGACTCACGTTTTGAACCATGTGCCATCAAAGTCTATAGATAAGACTCCATATGAGTTATGGAGTGGATGAAAGCCCAACTTGTCTTATCTAAGGATTTGGGGTTGCGAAGCTTATGTTAAGAAATTGACTTCGAACAAGCTGGGCCGAAAATCCTGTAAATGTATATTTGTGGGGTATCCAAAGAAGACCAAAGGATACTATTTCTACCACCTAGAAGAGCACAAAATTTTTGTTGCTCAATCTGGTGTCTTCCTAGAAAAGGAATATTTTCTAAGAAGTACTAGTGGGAGAAAATTAGAACTCGATGAAGTTCTAGAACCACAAGATATACTAGACGAAGGACGGAATGATGTGCCACAGGAAGTAGTTGAGCATCATGAGGAGGTTACTCCACAACTTGTGGATCAAAGTGAACTACCTCGGTAGCACAAGAGCTACGTAGATCTGGGAGAGTACGCCATGAGCCCGAGAGATACGGTTATCTCGTGACTCAACATGGTGATGTACTGGTCTACCAAGATAATGAACCCAGTTAATCAGAAGATGTATATCGAATCCAGATTCCATTAAATGGCTTGAAGCCATGAAATCGAGATGGACTCCTATGTACCAGAACCAAGTGTGGTCTCTGGTGAAACCACCTGAAGGGGTAAAACTCATAGGGTGTAAATGGGTCTTCAAGAAGAAGACTGACATGGATGGCAACATGCATAGTTATAAAGCATGGCTGGTTGCCAAAGGTTTCAAACAAATTCATGGCATTGACTATGAAGAAACCTTTTTGCCGGTTGCCATGATTAAATCCATCCGATTATGCTTGCAATTGCTACATATCATGACTATAAGTTTTGGCAAATGGATGTCAAAACTGCTTTCCTAAATAGAAACCTTGAGGAGGATGTGTATATGACACAACCTGATGGTTTCGTTCTTGATAGTCAAGCTAATAAGGTATGCAAGTAGCAAAGATCCATTAATGGACTCAAGCAAGCTTCAAGGAGCTGGAACATTCGTTTTGATGAAGCCGTAAAAGAATTCAGTTTTATCAAGAACGAAGATGAGCCTTGTGTTTACAAGAAAGCAGGGGAGGGTTCGCAGAGTATTCCCTGTTGTATGCTCTGACAGACATACTTGATCTAGGGAATGATATACGAACTTGCAACATAAAGACTGGATTATCCAAGTGCTTCTCCATGAAGGATTTAAGGGAAGCAGCCTACATCCTTGGAATAAAGAGCTATCGTGATAGATCGTGTAGGTTGCTCAAACTAAGTCAAAGAACACATTCAGTATAGAAAAAATCCAAGAAAGGATTTCTTCTGATGGCATATGTTGTCTATCTCTAAGGATGTGTCTTTAACCACACAATGAGAGAGATAGAATGAAGAGGATCCCACATGCTTTAGCAAGTGGATCCATCTTGTATGCTAAGATTGATATCTAATGTGCATTCAGCACTTGTGGTGGATATCAATCAAGCTCAAGTGAGCAATATGTTATGTACTTAGATTGATGTCTTATGTGTATTTAGCACTAGTAGAAGATATCAACTAAATCCAAGTGAATGACACTGGATGAGTGTCAATGGACATTCTTAAGTACTTGAAAAGGGATTAAGAATATATATTCTTGGATTATGGAGGGAAAGATGAGCTCACTGCAAGAGGATACAGTGACATTAGTTCCTAACGAGAAAAAGGATGATTATAGTTCGTAATTTGGGATTACACAATTTTGTCTCAATGTGACTACAGTGGGCTGGAAGAGCTCGAATCAGTGTACTACAGTGAATTCTACAATTGATGCTAAGTGTACAGCATTTTTAATGCAGTGTAAGGCGGTTTGGATCAAGAAGTTCATTACTAAACTTGATGTGATTTCAAGCATTGCTAATCTAGTATAGTTGTACTGCGATAACAATAGAGCCATTGTTGTGGCTGAGGAATCACGGTCTCACCAGTAATCCAAACACTTACCTTAGTTGATTTAATCTGATATGAAGGATCGATAAGAAAGGGAATGTGCAGATTTTCAGAATACCTACCAACCCACTATTAAAGTTTCAGTTGTAGCAGAAGCATGATGGGCACTTGGGTCATTCAATGTTGAGTGCATGAATGACTGGCTATAGTGTAGGCACTTGGGTCATTCAATGTTGAGTGCATGAATGACTGGCTATAGTGTAGGCACTTGGGTCATTCAATGTTGAGTGCATGAATGATAGGCTATAGTGCAAGTGAGAGATTGTTGGAGTAGGTGCCCTAAAGCCAATCAATTATTGCGGAATTGACTCTTTGTAATAATGTTCATTAATCAATAAAAGACAATTTTATTCTATATCGCATAAATCATTATTATTGCAATATGTATTGATATATGTCCTTAGAATGGTAGAACCGTGACGAGGGTATCAAGTGTTTCAAATCTTGATATTGAGAACCCTATGAGCATATATGGTGGCCATTCTAGAAACGTCCATAGCCCTAGTATTATTCTGAAGTAAGGGCACAGATAATACGGTAAGGCTATCATAGTGTTGAACGACCCTGTCAAAAGGTAGTGACTGATCTCACTTGTCAAGGTTGTTTGGTGACAACCTGGTGCAACACATGGGTGCTTGTTGTAGGCGATTACACCGCAACAAGTTCATTGGATTGACCCACCAGAGGATTCCATATGGATGGTAATTCCGGTGTCTACGGAATTGTAAGGTAAACGGTCCTGTATACGCAGCGGAAACAAAAAATTAATATAAAAGGATCGTTTACATGAGCCAAGATCAAGGGTATAATTTTACAATTTTATCATAATAAGAATCTGCAGAAATATTCAACATGAGTTAAGAGAAACAAAAGCACGTTTGGAGGCTCCACCACGATTGTCTTTGAACGTTTTGCTATCGATCCAAGTGTAGGATCAAACCCACGTAGTCCACACGAAGACAATCTCAAAAGAACCAAAGAGGTATTTGCTAGATCCTCTTTGGCTTCAAGATTAAGAAGAAAAGAAATCAAATTGAATTGATTTAGGCCAAAGAAAGGTTTCTGCCGTGGGAGTGTAAAATCGGGGCTGTGTGTTTTTGTTTTTCAAAGAAAAATCTGCCTCGTTTAATTAACACACTTTTCTTTTTATAGTAAAAACAATTTTCCCTAATCCCATACGGAATAGGCTTGGGCTTCAACCCAAATGCCCCATGTTGCCAAACACTCCCAATTTGATTTATTTTATTTTCCATCATTATCTCAATTAAAATCAATTAATATATATTTAAATATATATTAACATTTAACAATAATGATAATATATTTAACTATGTGCGAACACACATTTAAACGTAATTTCACTTATTTAATTTTTTCTAACAAATTAAATAAAGGAGGCCTCACAAATTTAATTGCACGTGAAATTACCAAAATACCCTTTTGCCCTTCTTTCTTCTTGGATCTTAAATTGTCTTATGTACGTACTTTATAGGCTCATCATATCGGCAGATAGCATCGCGAATTAACACAACCAATCGTCTACTAATACATGCACCAAGATTGGCCCCTCCCCTAGCAAGGTATCATAACCACCCTTGACAGATTCGGATTCTTAAAGTAGTATCCGTCAACATATGGCCTTATCCGCACAACCCGATCCTTTCATCATACATTATCTCGACGAGATGAAGGCATAGAAATAATGTCAACCTTCGGTTACTCTCGATATTATTTATTCAGTTTCCGGACCAATGACCTGTATTATAAACTGGATAGAACAACAACTCAATCCCATTGTGGTCACAGTTTTAGTGTCATTGCCATATACTGAATTGCGCCGTGAGATAACTTTCTCCCATACCCGGGAGTGATGAATCCTTTGTCAATCCACCATAGTCTTGATACACTCCTTGATGCACCAATCACCACCGTATTGATAGCTCTGAAAAGAATTGTGTTAGGCTAGTGTCAAACTACACCAATCGATGCACAAGACGCTCCGGTGATCTCAAGTATAAGGATCACATGCACCACCATTCGTTAGAGGATTTGTTCCATAGACACTAGGGTTACCATCCATATGGAATCCTCTAGTGGTCGGTCTAGTGAACTTGCTACGGTGTAATCGCCTACAGCAAGCACCCATGTGCTACACCAGGTTTTCACCAAACAACCATGACAAGTGAGATAAGTCATTGCCTTTCGACAGGGTCGTTCAACACTATGCTAGCCTTACCGTATTATCTGTGCCCTTTACTTCATAATAATACTAGGGCTACGACGTTTCTAGAATGGCCACCATATGTGCTCATAGGGTTCTCACTATCAAGATTTGAAACACTTGATACCCTCGTCACGGTTCTACCATTCTAAGGACATATATCAATACATATTGCAATAATAATGATTTACGCGATATAGAATAAGATGCCTTTTATTATTGATTAATTACATAGAGTCAATTCTACAATAATTGATTGGCTTTAGGGCACCTACTCCAACAGAAAAAAATCCTCTAACGAATGGTGGTGCATGTGATCCTTAGACTTGAGATCACCGGAGAGCCTTGTGCACCGATTGGTATAGTTTAACACTAACCTAACGTAGTTCTTTTCAGAGCTGCCAATGCGGTGGTGATTGGCTGCATCAAGGAGTGTATCAAGACTATGGCGGATTGACAGAGGATTCATCACTCCCGGGTATGGGAGAAAGTTATCTCACGGCGCAATTCAGTATATGGTAATGACTCTAAAACTATGGTCATAATGGGATTGAGTTCTTGCTCTATCCAGTTTATAATACGGGTCATTGGTCCAAAATTGAATAAATAATATCGAGAGTAACCAAAGGTTGACACTATTTATATGCCTTCGTCTCGTCGAGATAACGTATGATGAAAGGATCGGATTGCACGGTCACCATATCGTTGACAAGTAGCTACTTTGCTAAATCCGAATCTATCGGGTGGCCATGATGCCTTGCTAGAGGTCAATCTTAGTCTGTGTATTAGTGAGACGATTAATTGGTGTTAATCGCGATACTATACACTGCCAATATGATGAGGAGCCTATGGGTCACACACATAGAAGACAATTTAAGATCCAAGAAGAAAGTTATGGCGTTTTCGCTTTTAAAGGCGAAAAGGGCGGGTATTTTGGTATTTCATAGGTACAATTAAATTTGTCGAAGTCGCCTTTATTTAATTTGTTAGAAAATTGAATAAGGAAATTACGTTTAAATGTGTGTTCGCACATATTTAAATATATTATCATTATTGTTAAATGTTAATATATATATATATATATATATATATATATATATATATATATATATATATTAATGATGGAAAAAAATAAAAAATATTAATGATGGAAAAAATAAAAATATTAAATTGGGAGTGTTTCGTAACATGGGGCGTTTGGGTTGGAGCCCAAGCCTCTTCCGTATGGGATTAGGGCAAATTGATTAACTATAAAAAGAAAAGTGTGTGTGTTAATTGTTTAATTAATTAATTTCTTCTTGAAATTTAAACACACAGCTGCCACGTCAGAAACATCTTTTGTCTAAAATCAATTCAATTGATTTGCTTTCTTCTTAATCTTAAAGCCAAAAAGCATCTAGCAAATCCCTCTTTGGTTCTTTTTGAGATTGTCTTCGTGTGAACTACGCAGGTTCGATCCTACACTTGGATCGGTAGCAAAGCATTCGTCGACAAATTAGGAAGAGCCTCCAACGTGCGTTTGTTTTCTTTAAACTCAAATTTATTTTTCTGCAGATTTTATTTAATATGAATTGTAAAATTATACCCTTGATCTTGGCTCACGTAAACGATCTCTATATTATATTTGTTTTGTTTCGGCCGCGTATACGACACCGTTTACTTACAGAAGCAGCTCTTGTAAGGATCCTCCCCTTGAGTCCTCGAACCTCGAGCATAAGAAAGAGGAGTGATCATTTTGAAGATTTTTTTTCTTTCCTTTATTTTATTTATTTATTTATTTTTGTAGTGATCAATTGTAAACAAGTCTCTATATATAGAAGAAGTCTTTTTCTCACTTAAAGTGTTCATGTCTTTTTTTTTTATTTTTTTTATTTTTTTAACTCTTCTAAGGAATGCATTTCCTTTGCATATTATCTCAAATCAAATAATGAGATCACGAGAAATTGCATGTAAGAAAGATAATAAGTTACATGACGTAATTTTTTATTGATAGCAAATAATTACAAGTATATCAGATTGATAAAAAGGAAGAAAAAGACTTGGACTAGACACTTATTGATAATAGCATCGTTAGTGCTTAGTATTCCAAACTCTTAGTACCTTAGAGCCAATCAATTATTGTAGAATTGACTTTTTGTAATAATGTTCATTAATCAATAAAAGACATTTTATTCTATATCGCGTAAATCATTATTATTGCAATATGTATTGATATATGTCCTTAGAATGGTAGAACCGTGACGAGGGTATCGAGTGTTTCAAATCTTGATGGTGAGAACCCTATGAGCACATATGGTGGCCATTCTAGAAAGGTCCATAGCCCAAGTATTATTCTGAAGTAAAGGCACAGATAATACGGTAAGGCTATCATAGTGTTGAACGACCTTATCGAAAGGCAGTGATTGATCTCACTTGTCAAGGTTGTTTGGTGACAACCTGGTACAACACATGGGTGTTTGCTGTAGGTGAATACACCACAGCAAGTTCACTGAACTAACCCACCAAAGGATTCCATATGGATGGTAACCCCAGTGTCTATGGAACAAATCCTTTAACGAATGGTGGTACATGTGATCCTTAGACTTGAGATCACCGGAGTGCCTTGTGCACTGACCTGCGCTTTGACACTATCCTAACGCAATTCTATTCATACATGCAATACAAGGTGATTGGGCTGCATCAAGGAGTATCAAGACTATGGTGGATAGACAGAGGATTCATCACTCCCGGGTACGGGAGAAGTTATCTCACAGTGTAATTCAATATATGGCAATGACACTAAAAGCGTGGCCACGGTGGGATTGAGTTGTTGCTCTATCCAGATTATAATACAGGTCATTGGTCCAGAAACTGAATACATAATATCGAGAGTAACCTAAGGTTGACATTATTCTATGCCTTTGTCTCGTCGAGATAACGGATGATGAAAGGAATGGATTATACGGTAACCATATCGGTGACAGGTAGCTACTTTGCGAATCTCTATCATGGGTGGCCATGATATGCCTTACAGGATTAATCTTGGTTTGTGTATAGTGAGACGATTAATTGGTGTTAATCGCGATACTATATACTGCCGGTAGGATGAGGAGCCTATGGGTCACACACATAGAAGATAATTTAAGACTCAGGAAGAAATAAGGGCATTTTTGTCTTTTTAGGTGAAAGGGTATTTTGGTAATTTCACAATGCAATTAAATTTGCTGAGGTCGTAGGTTTTATTTAATTTATTAGAAAAATTAAATAAGTGAAATTACGTTTAAATATGTGTTCGTATATATTTAATTAAATCATCATTATTGTTAAATGTTAATATATAGATTAAATATATATTAATTGATTTTAATTGAGATAATGATGAAATAAAAATAAATATCTAATTGGGAGTGTTTGGTAACATGAGGTGTTTGGGTTGGAGCCCAAGCCTATTCCATATAGGGAATAGGGCATTAAAATAACACTATAAAAGAAATGTGTTAATTGAAAGAAATGTGATTTTTTCATTAGTTCATTTTCATTGTAAAAGAGAAATACCCATAGCCCCAAACTCTCTCCCGCAGCAGTATTTCATTTTGCCCAAAATCAAATCATTTGATTTTTCTTCTTTAATCTTAAAGCTAAGGAGGATCTAGCAAATCCCTTCTTAGTTCTTTGTGATTGTCTTCGTGTGGACTACGTGGGTTCGATCCTACACTTGGTCAGTAGCAAAAACGTTCATTGACAAATTTGGAGGAGCCTCCAAACGTGCGTATGTTTTCTAAACTCATGATTAATTTTTCTGCAGATTTCTACTTTAATATAAACTGTAAAATTATACCTTTGATCTTGGCTCTTTGGGAATGATCCTTGTATTATGATTTTTTGTTCTTCCGCTGCGTATATGGACCGTTTCCTAACAGTGGTATCAGAGCGTTTTTATTTGGATGGTTGATAACATGTATTTGATGATATTATGTTGCCTTATAGAATCTGCCTAAAATCTGCCTTAAAAGCATGTTTTAAGAAATCTATTAATCGATTAATTTTAATTTGTTGATGATCTGCAAGTTTGGAATAATGGTTGATGGATTTTTAATGAAATCAGTGTGTATGATTGATTGAAAATCCGTTTGAAGTGTATATGGTTACTGTATGAACAGATCCGGAGCTACAGATTTGTGTACGCTCACCGCAACGATATAACCCATCGCTGCAGCGAGCGTTATTCATGCTCCTGCTGGTGACGAAACCAACGCTCGGCATCGCATCGGCGACGCCCTTTGGACGAGCTGCAGAAAATAGCGCGCATGAGCAGCAACCCATCGCGGCAATCATCCAGAGTGGATGTCAAGATAACCTTAACGACGTTCAGTAATGAATCTAACTCATCGCGCATGAGCACACTTCCGAGTGCAGGGGCTAGAATATAAAGTTTCAAAACTTTTGGTACCAAATGTAGATATGCAAATTGTCAGGGGGTAAATGTAATTAGCCCACAAATTTCAAAAATTGATTGTTTTTGAAATGTATGATTTGTACTTGTTTGTATATTGCATGGTGCCCGGTACATGAGCCTTAGACCTAAGAGTGAATGTTTTAAATTTTTTTTAGGGTATGTATGGTTGTAAATTTATTAAATTGGGCCTGCGTGTCCTGCCTTTCTCCTCTTATCAATGTACATTCTCTTCTCATCTCATTCCCTTCGAATGTAAATCGAGGTTTCTAAATTTATTGATGTAAAGAATTTGTATAATTATTTTTATTGTAAATTTAGAATGATGTTTTGTAATGTACTTAAAGACGGAGCAAAGGACAAGGCAACCATACTTGAAGACTCAAGATATTTATTACAGGAACCCTAGGTGACTCACCGATTCCTGTAGGCTCGAGGAAATCGGTTTTAAGTTGGGCTACGTACCGGACGTTTTATATTATGTTTAGAATGCATGCTAAGGTTGAATGTTGAATAACATGTCAAACAATGTCATTCTAACAAAGATAATAATCTGATGAGACATTAAATAAAAACCCTCAATTAAAGTATAATAAGTCACGTATGCCTTCCATCATCATGGTTTTAATCAAACCACTGTTCGTCGAAACCTTGTTCACCAAAGCGAAGGGTACACTTCTACCAGTGGGAGGTTAAAATGCATTGGAGTTTTCCTTAATGGTGATGGGTCGACTTAAAATAACAGTTTTGCTTGTTTGCCAAAGCGAAGGCCTTGGTAAACACGCTGCAGGCATGGTAGCACAAGACACATATTATGTGTGCGTGACATGTAGTCCACTCTGATACACGAGAATCACACTTGAGGACAATGGTTGGAGCCATTGGATTGGGTGATTGGCTTGTTAGCTTTTTCACATTTGAGGTTGATAGTACGAGTTATCAATTGGTGTGGATTAAGCTTGTTGGCCTACCTAATCAACTCATTTTGGCTTGTTCGCCAGCGAAGGTTTGAAATGGGAAGGATGGGATCTCAGTCCACTATGAAAGTCAACGGGCTTTCCCGAGTTAATAGTGAGGGCTATTGACTTGAGTAAAATAGTGGGAGCATCGTTTAATAAAAGACCATATTAAATACTAATGAACTTTATAATGACTTTATTTTTCTGCAATTGTAGATTCACCAAAATGAGCATTATGAACCTGCGACCAATAATCGAGAAAGAAAACAGGTTGGATGGATCCAATTTCTTAGACTGGTATCATAATCTTCGGATTATACTCAAGTTAGAAAAGAAAATTGTATATCCTTGAAAAGCCATACATGGTTGAGCCTGATCCTGATGCCACTCAGGAAGTTAAGGATACTTATCAAAAGTTCCTTGTAACACCCACACGGAGGTATGTAATTTAATTTATGTTTTTATAGCCCTTAGTTAATTTTGCTAAAGTTATTTTGAGAAAATGTGAAAAAATGCCTTAAACATGCATTAAGGGTAAAATGGTCTTTTCACTCAAAATTAGTTGAAAAAGTGGGGAGTGAAAAGAGAGAGAATTTCATGTAAAATGCAATAAAAATGAGGGCATTATGGTAATTGACTAAGGAACACAGATGGAATTTCTAAGAAAATGTAAGGGCAAAATGGGAAAGTATGTTTATAAAATAAGATATTAAGGGTTTGTAACCCTTATGTCTCTCCTTCCACCGCCACTTTCCTTCTCCATTTTCTCTCAAATTTTCACTCAATTTTCCAAGGATTTTGAGGGCTTTTGAGTGGATTTTAATAAAGTTTTGATCCTAGGCAACAAGGGGTAAGAATTCTTGCTCTATATGTAAGATTTATTTGTGTAGAAGTTGAATTCTTATAAAATTTATGCCTTAGGGTTAAGAGAAGGTTTGAATCCAACAAGAGTAGAGAGCTTTAGTGGAGACTACTCAAGTATAAGGTAAGTAAATTCCACTCAAACTCCAACTCAAGTTAAGGTTTTAAGAAATCAATTGAGTAGAGATTTCTTTAAGCATGTATATGTTATGATTGTTGAGAAATTGAGATGAGATTCATGATTATTTACGCTTGCTGTTGGATATATTTGAGTATGAGAAGTGTTTTTGATTGTATGATGATGGGTTGAAATTGGAAGAGTTTAAGAAAAATTTTAGGAGTGTTTTGCCGTGTAGGGATTGCGATGATACATGGGAGTTTTCTCTCATTTTCGATGGTTTAAGAAACAAATAGAATTATAATTAAAGTAAAGTTTGTATATGCGCATTTATTGTTTGATGAAATTCCTAAGAGAAGTATGAGTATGAGTAGAAACTTTAATTTTATGCAACATTGCATATTTGCATTTCATGAGTGCATTTAAGTAAGAATTCTAAGCATGAGCCATCCATATGCATATATTTGTATATGTGTAATAACTTAAGAAAGAATAAAGAATTCTAAGAATAAAACACCTTAAGCATAAAGAGAAAGAAAGAATAAACACTAAAGAATTAAAGAAAGAAAAGCATTAAAGAAGAGTAAAGAATAGGTTGTATGATGGGGAACCGTGAGTGTTAAGAAGAAATTCCCACATACACGCCACCTTAATTGAGTGGCATAAGAAGAAGAAGAATTGTAAGACTCCCGTAAGAGTGTATGTGGATGAAGGTTGTACCAAGAAGAATTCCTACATGCACGCCACCTTAATTGAATGGCCTAAGAAGAAAGAAAGAATTTGTATGGTTCGCAAGAGTGCATGTCGATGAGGACTGTACTCCCTCACACGGCCAGGGTTCCAAATCCATACGTCAACCGAGACCGATTGGCAAAGAATAAGAAAGAACCAGAGTAAGAAAGAAAAGAGAAGCTTGAGCAAGCAAGATAAGAAAGAAAAGATCAACTTGAGCAAGCAAGGTAAGAAAGAAAAGAAAAGAATAGAAAGAAAAGAAAAGAAAATAAATAGAAAGAAGAAAGAAAATGCATTTTTGCATTATTGCATATGCATTTCATTCATGCATATTACCATGAATTCCATCATGGTTAGAAAGAATAGAAAGAAAGAATAGAGAGAAGGAAAGAACAACGAGAATTAGGAAGAAAAAAAAAACAGTAAGAATTAGAAACGGAGAAAGAAAAGAGAAAGAACTAAGAATGAAAGAAAGAAGAAAAGAATTAAGTAAGGAAAGTATCAAAGAAGGAGAAGAGTTAAGGGATTTACTTACTGAGCATTTTTATGCTCACCCTGTTGTTTTTCCATGTTTTGCAGGAAATAGGTGAGCAGCGGTCGGAAGGAACTCGACAAGCAGAGAGAATTGGCATTACTGTCCATCGTTGCTAAAGTTTTTGTACTTGTTATTTTGGTATATTTACAGAATTATATTTTATAAGTAAAGAAAATTTGGGCCCAACTAATTTTCATATGCTAAGTATGTATGTTTTTATTGTATATGTTCTAAAGTATACTAATAGAAAGAAGTTATTACATTTTTTATATCAGAGCAAAGATTTTGGGATTTGACGGTGTCCCATTCTCACCGCCACGATGTTCCGTAGCCGACCGTTGTGAGTTAAATTTTCTTTCCTTACTTAAAGTGTTGCATGTGTTGATTGAATGTGGTTGTTTTGTAGATGAGAAGGTAGAACTTGAGCAAGTAGTAAGAAAACAGTGAGTACGGGGGAACCTTTTAATCGACCAAAACCTACTCCCCCTACCCTTGATGAAGCTAGAATTTAGGGGATTATATAGCAAGTCTTAGTAGAAAGTCAGGGGAGAGTTGAATTAGAAAGAACTGAAACCCCTGTTCAAATACCGCCTACTAGAGGAAAAGAGAAAGGTCGGTATCGAAGACAGTACACAATCGGATTAAATCGATTTATGGGCTTCCAAGTTAGCATCAGCCGTCGAATTTAAGGGTACAACAGACCCTTTAGTGGCAGAAGAATGGCTTTAGGTCCATTGAGCGTACTGGCACTGTTTCCTATGATGGACAGGAAGAAGATACGGTATGCCAGTTTCTTGTTTCAGGGTGATGCCCGAATTTGGTGGGAATTGATGGAAGACACTCATGATGTTTTGGTGATGACCTAGGGCGAGTTTAAAAGATTGGTTGTGTTAGAGTAGATGCCCTAGAGCCAATCAATTATTGTAGAATTGACTCTTTGTAATAATGTTCATTAATCAATAAAAGGCATTTTATTCTATATCGCGTAAATCATTATTAATTGCAATATGTATTGATATATGTCCTTAGAATGGTAGAGCCGTGATGAGGGTATCAAGTGTTTCAAATCTTGATAGTGAGAACCCTATGAGCACATATGGTGGCCATTCTAGAAACGTCCGTAGCCCCAGATATTATTCTGAACTAAGGGCACGACAATACGGTAAGGCTATCATAGTGTTGAACGACCTGTCGAAAGGCGGTGGTGATCTCACTTGTCAAGGTTGTTTGGTGACAACTGTGCAACACATGGTGTTTGTTGTAGGCGATTACACCACAGCAAGTTCATTGGGCTGACCCACCAGAGGATTCCATATGGATGGTAACCCCAGTGTCTATGGAACAAATCCTCTAACGAATGGTGGTGCATGTGATCCTTAGACTTGAGATCACCGGAGCGCCTTGTGCACCGATTAGTGTAGTTTGACACTAGCCTAACGCAGATTCTTTTGAGTGTCAATACGGTGGTGATTGGTGCATCAAGGAGTGTATCAAGACTATGGTGGATTGACAAAGGATTTATCACTCCCGGACGGAGAAAGTTATCTCGCGGCACAATTGAGGTATATGGAATGACACTAAAATGCGGCCAGTGGGATTGAGTTGTTGCTTTATCCAGTTTATAATACGGGTCATTGGTCCAGAAACTGAATAAATAATATCGAGAGTAACCGAAGGTTGACACTATTTCTATGCCTTCGTCTCGTCGAGATAACGTATGATGAAAGGATCGGGTTGTACGGTAACCATATCATTGACGGTAGCTACTTTCTTTGAATCCGAATCTATCGGGTGGCCATGATGCCTTGCTAGGGGCCAATCTTGGTGTGTATTAGTGGGGACGATTAATTGGTGTTAATCGCAATACTATACACTGCCGATATGATGAGGAGCCTAAGGGTCACACACATAGAAGACAATTTAAGATGCAAGAAGAAAGAAGGGCGTTTTCGTCTTTTAAGGCGAAAGGGATATTTTGGTAATTTCACAGTGCAATTAAATTTGCTGAGGTCGTAGCCTTTATTTAATTTGTTAGAAAAAATTAAATAAGTGAAATTACGTTTAAATATGTGTTCGCACATATTTAAATATATTATCATTATTGTTAAATGTTAATATATATATATATATATATATATATATATATATATATATATATATATATATATATATATATATATATATTAATTGATTTTAATTGAGATAATGATGGAAATTAAAATAAATCAAATTGGGAGTGTTTGGCAACATGGGGCGTTTGGGTTGGAGCCCAAGCCTATTCCGTATGGGATTAGGGCAAATTGTTTTTAAATATAAAAGGAAAAGTGTGTGATTTTAATTAATGATTTTTCTTTGTAAAACCAAAACACACAGAACCCTTTTTGCCTTCTCCAGGCGGTAACACCTATTGCCTAAAATCAATTCAATTGATTTTGTTTTCTTCTTAATCTTGAAGCCAAAGAGGATCTAGCAAATCCCTCTTTGGTTCTTTTAAGAATTGTCTTCGTGTGGACTACACGAGTTCGATCCATACACTTGGATCGGTAGCAAAACATTCGTCGACAAATTTTGGAGGTAGCCTTCAACGTCGTTTGTTTCTCTTAACTCATGTTGAATATTTATGCAGATTTTAATTTAATATAAATTGTTAAAATCATACCCTTGATCTTGGCTCATGTAAACGATCCTGTTATATTAAATTTTTTCGTTTCATTGTGTATACGGGACCGTTTACTAACGGGTGGGTATCAGAGCCTAGGGTACTGAATTTTACAATTTTTATGTGTATGGTTGATAACGTTTATTTGATGATAATATGTTGCCATATTGAATCTGTGTCAATCTGTCTTAAAATATGTTTTTAAGAAACTGATTAATCCATTAATTTAATTTGTTGATGATCTGCTGGTTTGGTTTAATGCATGATGGATTTTTGTTGAGATCAATGTGTTTGATTGATTGCAAAATCCGATTAGAGTGTTTTTGGTTGCTGTATGAACAGATCCGGAGTTACAGATCTGTGTACGCTCACCGCGGCGATATAATCCATCGCCGTAGCGATCGTTGTCGTCGCGGCGATATAACTCATCGCCGCGGTGATTGTCCTTTGGACGAGCGCGGTATGAAAACAGCACTCGCCGCGGCGATATAACCCATCGTCGCGGCAATCGTCCTTCGGACATGCGCTGTACCAAAACCAATGCATGCCGCGGCGATCTAACTCATCGCTGCAGCGAGCGCACTTCCAAGTGTGCAAGGGGTAAAATGCAAAGTTTCAAAACTTTTGGACCAAACAAAATCTGCAAATTGTCAGGGGGTAAATTGTAATTAACCCACAAATTTCAGAAATTGATTGTTTTTGAAATTTATGCTTTGTACATGTTTGTATATTGCATGGTGTCCGGTACATGAGCCTTAGACCTAAGGGTGAATGTTTTAAAATATTTGGGTATGTATGGTTGTATTATTTATTAAATAGGGCCTGCGTGTCCTGCCTTTCTCCTCTTCTCGATGTATATTCTCTTCTCATCTAATTCCCCTCGAATGTAAATCGAGGTTTCTAAATTTATTGATGTAAAGAATTTGTATAATTATTTATTGCAAATTTAGAAATATATTTTTTGTAATGTACTTGAAGTCGGAGCAAAGGACGAGGCAACCATACTTGAAGACTCAAGATTTTTATTACAGGACCCCTAGGTGACCCACCGATTCCTCTAGGCTCGAGGAAATCAGTTTTAGCTGGGCCATGTACCGGCACGTTTAATTTTGTTTAGAATGCATGCTAAGGTTGAATGTTTGATAACATGCCAAACAATGTCATTCTAACAAAGATAATAATTTGGTGAGACATTAAATAACAAAACCCTCAATTAAAGTATATTAAGTCATGAAAGCCTTCCATCACCATGGTTTTAATCAAACCACTGTTCGTCGAAACCTTGTTCGCCAAAGCGAAGGGTACACTTCTACCAGTGGGAGGTTAAAATACATTGGAGTTTTCCTTAATGGTGATGGGTCGACTTAAAATGACGGTTTTGCTTGTTCGCCAAAGCGAAGGTTGATAAACGCGTCATAGGCATAGTAGAGTACACATATTGTGTGTACGTGGTGACATGTAGTGTCCACTCTACGATCGAGAATCACACTTGAGGAAAATGGCATGTCTTGTCCATTGGATTGTGTGATTGGCTTGTTGGCTTTCTCACATTTGAGGTTGATAGTGGGAGCTATCAACTGGTGTGGATTAAGTTTGTTGGCCTACCTAATCAACTCATTTTGGCTTGTTCGCCAAAGCGAAGGTTTGAAATGGGCAGGATGGGATCTCGGTCCACTAGGAAAGTCAACGGGCTTTCCCGAGTTAATGGTGAGGGCTATTAACTTGAGTAAAATAGTGGGAGCTTCGTTTAATAAAAGACCATATTAAACAATAATAATGAACATGGTAATAACGGTTACTTTTACGCACTTGTAGATTCACTTAAATTTGAGCAAAATGATCCCAACATCAACTGCGACAAATCATCGAACAGGGAGAGAAATGGAATGGTGAAAATTTCGTTGGAGTGGTATAGAAGTATAAATAATATACTTCAGTCAAGCGATAGATTATACACCATTGAGCAAGCTCTATCACGAGCTGCGATAGTTCTATCCATGAGACTGGGTATGTATATGTTGAGCATACACATGATGCAAAAGCAGAAATGACTAGATACATTGTGCTTGTATCAATGGCACCCACTATGCTGACAGTGCAGAAAAATAGATTTAGCTTCTATTCTTCATTTTCTTGAAGAAATGAGAAGCATATGGTGTCTCGGTCGTTATTCAGATGTAGGATGGAAGAGGGTACCAAAATTGGCGATCATATACTCAAGTGGATCGAGTATATGAACAAGCTTGAGATTTGGGGATGTGGACTTAGAGAAGGTTTAGCAATAAACCTAATATTACAGTCATTACCGGATTCTTATTTTCAATTTGTCTATGACTTTATTGAGGAAGATAAGAAGAATACCCTTTCCGAGCTTCTGGATTTGTTGAAGACTACTGAGTCAAGCATGAAAATGTCAGAAACATTGACGTTGGTTGAAGCCAACTCAAGTGAAAAGGAAAGGGCTCAGAAGTCGATGGAAAGAACTGTTGCAGAAAGGAAAGGCGTTTGTCCTCACTGTGGGAATCCCAGTCACTGGAGAAAACATTGCAAGGCCTTCCTAGCAAAAGGGAAGAAGAATGTTACTTCTTCGTCAGGTATGTTATTGAGATTAACTTCTCCCGTAAACATTTAGTTGACATAAGATGTGGTACTCTGTGAGACCATGGGCTATCCCTCAACTACCCCGCCCTTGGGCCGTCGGGCAAGGGGCTTTCCCATGCGGCCCACTCATAGGAATATCCCTACCCCTGCAAGTAGGTTTCTTTCGCCTTCCCCAACTCTCGAACACAAGACCTGCAGGCTAAGTACTTGTGACAAGAGAGGTGAGTACCATCAGGCTAGCTTAGCCTGATGGTACTCACCATGCTCCCCAATTGACTATAGCCCCTTGGTCTTGGGTTCGAGTGGTGGGGAAGGCGAAAGAAATCCCTTAAGGGGGGGGAGATAGTCCTAGTGAGTGGGGCCGCCGGGGCAAGATTGGGAAAGCCCATGAGGGACAGAGCCCAAGATTGGGATAGCCCATGAGCCGAATCCGGGTCCTCACAATAAAAGGCGCCTTTTATTGTGGGACCATGGGCTATCCCTCAACTACCCCGCCCTTGGGCCGTCGGGCAAGGGGCTTTCCCATGCGGCCCACTCATAGGAATATCCCCACCCCTGCAAGTGGGTTTCTTTCGCCTTCCCCACCTCTCGAACACAAGACCTGCAGGCTAAGTACTTGTGACAAGAGAGGTGAGTACCATCAAGCCATGGTCCCATCCACGAAGGAATACTAAGGGGCTGCAACAATCCAGATGGGCATTGATGCTCTGCTTTAACCTGTTGGCACACCAAGCATCTGGCAACATACTCAGTTACATCTTTCTTTAACCTTGGCCACCAATAGCTCTTCCTCAAATCCTGATACATCTTTACACTCCCTGGATGAGCAGCGTAAAGAGTACTATGTGCTTCCTCTAAAATCTTCTTTCTTAATTCAATATCCTGAGGAACATACACTCTATCTCTAAATTTCAAGATTCCATTCACCCATTTGAATTCCGATTCTCTACCATCTTTCAACTGCTGCTCAATTCCTTTACTAAACCCGTCATTCGCTTGTTTTTCTCTAATTTCCTCCAACAATTTAGACCGAACTTCAATTTTGGACAATTTCCCCAAACTCCAACTCCATCCCCTCCTTCATTATCTCTTGTTTGTGCTTGAAATGTTAATTGAGCTAAGGAGACTTTCCTGCTGAGGGCATCTGCAACTACATTAGCTTTCCCTGGCTGATACATAATATCACATTCATAGTCCTTCACCAGCTCAAGCCATCTTCTGCCTCATATTCAATTCTTTCGGGTGAAAAAAGTATTTTAGACTTTTGTGATCCGTGTAAATATTACATTTCACCCCAAAGAGATAATGTCTCCAAATCTTCAAAGCAAAAATGACAGCTGCTAATTCAAGATCATGAGTGGGATACCTCTTTTCATAGTCTTTCAATTGACGAGAGGCATAAGCAATCACCTTGCCTTTTTGTATCAATACTGCCCCCAAACCATTATGAGAAGCATCAGTATAAATATCATAATCTACTCCATCCTCTGGAAGTGTTAAAATAGGAGCAGTAGTTAATCTTCTTTTCAATTCTTGGAAACTCTTATCACAGTTTCGATCCATCCATCGAGCGGGCTTCCTTTTGGTCGGTGTGAGTGGAGAAGCTAATTTAGCAAAGCCTTCCACAAATTTCCTGTAATACCCTGCTAAACCAAGAAAACTTCTAACTTCTTTTACGCTTTGGTCTTGGCCATTCAATCAACACTTCAATCTTACCGGGGTCCACTGAAATACCCTTTTGTGAAACAACATGTCCCAAGAATGTTACTTGATCCAACCAAAACTCACATTTGGAGAACTTAGCATATAATTTTTTCTCCCTTAGTCTTTGTAACACAAATCTCAAATGCTCTTCATGATCTTCCTTTGTTTTGGAATAGACCAGGGATATCATCTATAAAAAATTACTAGAAATTTATCCAAACAATCATGGAAAATCCTATTCATCAAATCCATGAATACCGCTGGTGCATTAGTCAATCCAAATGGCATCACTATAAATTCATAATGCCCATATCTGGTTCGAAATGCAGTCTTGGGAATATCTTTGTCAGCGACCCTTACTTGATGGTAGCCTGACCGAAGATCAATCTTGGAAAACACCGAAGCTCCCTTTAATTGATCAAACAAGTCATCAATTCTTGGCAATGGATATTTGTTTTTCACCGTCACCTTATTGAGCTCCCTGTAATCAATACACATTCTCATCGAACCATCTTTTTTCTTCACAAATAAAATAGGAGCTCCCCATGGAGAATGACTAGGTCGAATAAAACCTTTATCTAACAACTCCTGAAGCTGCTTCTTTAACTCTTGTAACTCTGCTGGAGCCATTCTATATGGGGCTTTAGATATTGGTGCCGTACCAGGAGCTAATTCTATACAAAATTCCACTTCCCTTCGGAGGAAGTCTGGCAAATCTTACGGAAAAACATCTTCGAATTCTCGTACTATGGGTACATCCCGAAGACTAAAGTCTGGAAATTTTTCTTTATTCACCACATTAGCTATGTACCCTGTACACCCTTTCCTTATCATCTTCATTGCCTTCACTGCACTTATCATTAGGCTGTATAGATGACCTTCCCCAAAGGTGAAACTATCTCCAGCATCTAAGTTAAACCTGGCCTTCTTCTTCCGACAATCTATCAATACTCCATATTTGCTCAGGAAGTCCATTCCCAAAATCATATCAAAATCAGGCATATCAAAAACAATCAAATCAACATTCAACTCATGCCCCTCAATCACTATAGTTTCCCCCATCAACAACTTATCAGCAAAATAATTCTCCCCATTAGGCATCTTAATTTTAACAGCATGTTCCACTTTACAAGGCTCTAAACCTAGTCTTTTTATAATACCATATGAGACAAAAGAATGGGTAGCCCCAGAATCAATCAGTACATATAAAGAGGTAGAGTGGAATTGTAACTGACCAGTCACTGCAGATGGATTGGCTTCAGCTTCTTTCTGAGCTACTGAGTAAACTCTAGCAGTCGAACCTCCAACAGTCTGAAGGGAAGTAGCTTGAGTAACTTTACAGTCCTTTGCCATGTGTCCCGGTTGTTTACATTTGAAACACACATTGGTTCCTAATAGACAATTCCCTTTATGCTGCCTCCCACATTTTTGACAATGGGGAAGATTAGTCCTTCTCTGTTGTTGCTATGGAGTCCTCTTATTCTTGCTACCTTTCTTTTGAAATCCTTTCAAACTTTCTTTTACCTTTGTCCTCGAGGCCCGAGTGGAATTCCTCACTTCAACTTTACGAAGCTATGTCCGCTCCCGAACTAGAACTACCAATCACCAACTTGGGGTTCTCCATCCGCCTCCTTATTCACATAAATCTCCGCCCTCAATGCCCGTTCCAAGGCCTCACTATAAGTCTGAGGAGGTTGACCACTCGCTATAACAATCTGGGCAATTTTTGGGTGTAGTCCATTAATAAATCTCTCTAACCGGCACTGTTGAGTACTCACCATAGTAGGAGCAAAACGGGCTAAGGAGTTGAACATTGTAGCATACTCTCTACGTTATATTACCTGCTTCAATTCCGTGAACTCTTGAGTCTTCACGGATAACATGTCGCCGACCGATATTCTGCTTCAAATAGCCTTTTAAATTCATTCCGGGGAAAGATTACTGTCACATAGGTATGCTCCATTAGCTTCCACCATACCGAGCATCTCCTCTCAACAAATAGGAAGCATAGCGGACTTTTTCCACGATCACTCATGGGAAACAAGGCCATTGCCCGTTCGGCAGTCTCTAGCCACTCCTCGTTACCGCGGATCGTTTGAACCGCTAAACTCGGAGGTTGGTGCTTTTGAGAAAGATTATAGATTGGTTCCACTTGTCCAGAAGGTGTAGCACCCATCGGCATAATCGGTCCGATTCTGGAGGTGGGAACCTGGTATTTGGAGCCGTGGTGAACTACCCGGAGGCGAGGGATTTGTGTTCACTTGGTTACTTATACCCTCCGGGATCACCCTCCTAAAGGCCTCGGTAATGGCTGTCGAATCATCCTGTTGATTGCGCCTCATCCAAAACAGAAGCATTTTGGGTAGGCGTAGGTGGTCCCATTATTAGGGGGCAGGGGCACGGTGATCGGTGCTCGGCTCACTAGTGCTGCTTCATTAATATTCTCCTCGCCCCTCCTATTAACCTTTCGTGGACGCCTCGTAGCCATACCCTTTACTCACACAAATTTCAATCAACATTAGCTAAGTCTATTCACTAAACAAGTAAAGAAAATACTTACAGCAATCGGCTGGAGAGAGTATCTTGGGGACGCATGAGGAATGATACTTCCATTACTTATAAACACCATTTCCAGCATCAATTAAATATAAAATACTATAACAATTTAATCAAAACATCATTTCAAACGCCCAAAATCACGCTCTGATACCAAATGTAAAACCCCTCCCTAGCCGGGTATTTCCTAAGTATCCCTTGGCCATTGAGAACCTAGAAAACGCACGCCTAGGAAAGAAGTTTATTTTAAAATCCTATTTAAAGAATAAACTTGTAGTTTAAAACATATATATAGATATATGTGTTTAATTTTTTCTTAACTATAATAAGTTCATTGTATAATCAAAAAATATAATTTCCTTTCTTGGAGTAAATTATGAAATCCATAGTAATACTTACTAGAACATACACACTTTTATAAAATTTACTAGCAATTTGATTTCCTTTGTTAATACAACATATTTACTCCATTATAGAACATGGACATAATTACTACATTATGAGATATGAACATAATTACTATACTAAATATTAGCAAAACCATTCAATAGTCATCATTAAAGCATCCCCTCATGCTCATAGCGTCCCTTGGAATTCTCTCCCAGCTTCATGCCTTAATCCGTACCTGCAAAACATTTTAAAACATTTCGTGGGGTGGCGCTAATCGCTCATAAGGAATATGGCCATTTATAAACAATTAAGGTTCATTATACAAGTAAATTACTTAGGACTTTACCTACCTACAAAATATGACCTTCATTCTTTAACATAACAAGTTCATAAAACATATCATACACTTTGGACTTTTCTCATAAACATAAGTCATAACATAATCATACATAATATAACATAGAACATATATGACTTATGAAATATTCATGTACATGGCATGCTTATTTCTTTTGTCTTTATACTTGACGGTTTCATTAGTCTTTGTTATCCGATCGGATTCATTTGAACCATTACCTTGTTCTTGGTCGTCACCTCAAAGGACTCATGGTTTCCATAAGAATTCCATTCCTCTGATCTTGGTTTATACCTCAAGAGACTCATGGAATTCATTCATTAACATTTCATAAATTTTTCATAAGACAACTAAATAAGCTATATGCATTACCATTATGAATGCAAACATATGGACTAACATATTCCATGCTCAATCATACTATATTCTCCTATTAAACTTCTTACCTTAATTCATTCAATTTCTCATACAATACAAAGAATTTCAGTAGTAAGATTATTCAGGGGTTTACTAGAATTAGAAACAAATGGGAATTTCCATTAAGAAGGTGGATGCCATACAGTTCGTTACTTTTCAAGCAATTTTTACCTTATCTTACAATTCGAACTGGTTCTTGCCTAAAACACAAAAGTTTTAGGTCTGTTTCTCAAATTTTTTAACACTTCAAGAATCAACTCATTCGGACTTCTATAACTTCAGTTATGACTGATTCAGTGAAGCATGTACAGTATAAGTCTTAAAACAGTCAAATCCGAATTCTATTCATTTTTAACCATGTCACCGTCATTTGCACCTTCATATCATTTGCCATATCATTCTTAGTATAAAAGGCCATAAAAACCTCCCTTTTTACAGAACCAAAAAGTGCCAAAGCATCGTCCAACTACAAATCTCTTAATTGGCATAATCATCCTCCACATGCACACATACACCAATCAACACACCCATTTAAACAATCCATAACCAAAACATAGCATCACACTCATATTAACATAAATAAATGTAAGTTTCATAAACCCTAGGTGTTATCAATTATAGTCATAAGGGAGATTTTTTTCCTTACCTTAGTATTCAAAGCACAAAGATACTCCTCCTTGGCTCCAAAATTTCACCTTTCTACCTTACACACACAACCACTTATGAATTTCTCTTTTAACCAAAAAAATTCAGAAAAACTAGGGTTTTGAAACTCACCTTTAACCCTGAAATTTAAGTTCTTTAAGGGTGGATGGTGATCTCCTTTGAAAATCAACTTGAAATCCTAAGAAAATTTGAGAATAAAAGCTTGGATTAGTGGCTTTTATGGTGGATTTGAGATGAAGAAGAAGATGATATATTTGGGGTCTCCAAGGCCGACTACTCTCTTTAAACCTTGTAAATATTCATTCCATTGATACTCAAATATGATTGGTCAATAAAAGTTAGATATAAAGGTCATTTGGCATAAATTTTTCATATAAGGGCGTTTTGGTCATTTCTACCTCAACATAAAGATAAGTACTCATTTAATGCCATTTGACTTCTTTAAAACACTTAACCATTAAGTAATTCTACTAGGTAAATGACTAATTTACCCTTGGTGTACTTTTATGGACACTTAAATCATATGGTTTTGTATGAAAAGACCATTATACCCTTGGTTACCGTTTATGCTATTTAACCTTATCAATCAACTTTATAACCATTCTACCCTCATTTCTCTTCAATGACATCATCCTTTACACTTTATAATGGCCACATCTCAAAATACATGTAAATTGACCATTTTACCCTTCCATTCAAAAAAGAAAATTACTTGAAAAGGTAAATTTCATACCTTAGGGCATCGGAATGATAACGTGGGGTTTACATACTCACATTTGATTGATGTGTAGGAACTACGGTAGAGTAGATTGCTCGCCGAGGGAGAGGTGGACCTACCAGTTGGAAATGAAGCACGTCTTTCTACATTTCTTTGTAGGATCTTATCGTCGATTTAGCCGATGGACTTGTTTCTTGGAACTTGTGGATTATTATGGTTTTTCTTCAGTTTCTAGAAATTATATATTTCTGTGTCCACATAGGACAAATGAGAATATTAGTTTACTAATGGATTATTGTCCTTGAGTATAAATAATATTCTTTATGGAACTGTTTCATAATAATATGTTCTTAAGAAAGACAACAAGGATAATCTCAAAATGACTACTATGCCAACTTTAGCAAGTTGAGCTAAACATACTTGAAGGAATGTGGGATAGTATCACAACTCACTCCTCCTTATACACCCCAACACAATGGAGTGTCAGAAAGGAGGAATAGGACGTTACTTGACATGGTTAGGTCCATGATGAGTTTTAGTGATTTACCTGCATCGTTAGGGGTTATGCCCTAGAGACTGCGACTCACGTTTTGAACCGTGTGACGTCAAAGTCTGTAGATAAGACTCCATATGAGCTATGGAGTGGGCAAAAGCCCAACTTGTCTTATCTAAGGATTTGGGGTTGCGAAGCTTATGTTAATAAATTGACTTCAAATAAGCTGGGCCTAAAATCCTGTAAATGTATATTTGTGGGGTATCCAAAGGAGACCAAAGGATACTATTTCTACCACCCAGAAGAGCACAAATTTTTTGTTGCTCGATCTGGTGTCTTCCTAGAAAAGGAATATTTTCTAAGAAGTATTAGTGGGAGAAAAGTAGAACTCGATAAAGTTCTAGAACCACAAGGTATACTAGACGAAGGACGGGATGATGTGCCACAAGAAGTGGTTGAGCATCATGAGGAGGTTACTCCACAACTTGTGGATCAAAGTGAACTACCTCGAGTAGCACAGGAGCTACGTAGATCTGGGAGAGTACGCCATGAGCCCGAGAGATACGGTTATCTCGTGACTCAACATGGTGACATACTGGTCTTTACCAAAGACAATGAACCCGAAACCTACGAAGGACGCTATATCGGATCCAGATTCGTTAAATGGCTTGAAGCCATGAAATCGAGATGGACTCCATGTACCGAGAACCAAGTGTGGTCTCGGTGGAACCACCTGAAGGGTAAAACCCATAGGGTGTAAATGGGTCTTCAAGAAGAAGCGACATGGATGGCAACGTGCATACTTATAAAGCATGTTTGGTTGCCAAAGGTTTCAAACAAATTCATGGTATTGACTATAAAGAAACCTTTTTCGCGGATGCCATGATTAAATCCATCCGGATTATGCTTGCAATTGCTGCATATCATGACTATGAGATTTGGCAAATGGATGTCAAAAGCGCTTTCTTGACGGAAACCTTGAGGAGGATGTGTATATGACACAACCTGATGGTTTCGTTCTTGATAGTCAAACTAATAAGGTATGCAAATTACAGAGATCCATTTATGGACTCAAGCAAGCTTCAAGGAGCTGGAACATTCGTTTTGATGAAGCCGTAAAAGAATTCAGTTTTATTAAGAACGAAGATGAGCCTTGTGTTTACAAGAAAGTGAGTGGGAGCGCAGTAGCATTCCTAGTGTTGTATGTCGATGACATACTTCTGATCGGGAATGATATACCAAACTTGCAATCGGTAAAGACTTGATTATCCAAGTGCTTCTTCCATGAAGGACTTAGGGAAGCGGCCTACATCCTTGGTATAAAGATCTATTGTGATAGATCGCGAGGTTGCTTGGCCTAAGTCGAGTGCATATATTGACAAAGTACTGAAACGATTCAGTATGGAAGAATCCAAGAAAGGATTTCTTCTGATGTCACATGGTGTTTATCTCTCTAAGGAATTATGTCCTAAAACACAAGATGAGAGAGATAGGATGAAGAGGATCCCATATGCATCAGCAATTGGATCCATCATGTATGCCATGCTATGTACTCGGATTGATGTCTCATGTGCCTTGAGCATTTGTAGTAGATATCAATCGGATCTAGGTGAGCGTCACTGGATGGCTGTCAAGAATATTCTTAAGTACCTGAAGAGGACTAAGGATATGTTCTTGGTTTATGGAAGGGAAGATGAGCTCACTGTAAGAGGATACAGTGATGCTAGTTTCCAAACGGACAAAGATGATTATCGATCGCAATCGGGGTGGGTTTGTATTTTGTCTCAATGGCGGTGCGGTGGTGGAAGAGCTCCAAGCAAAGCAACGTAGCAGATTCTACAATGGAGGCTGAGTATATTGCATTGTCGGATGCGGCCAAGGAGGCAGTTTGGATTAAGAAGTTCATTACTGAACTTGGTGTGGTTCCTACGATTGTTGATCCTATAGACATCTATTGTGACGACAATGGAGCAATTGCTCAAGCCAGGGAACGAAGGTCTCATTAGAAATCTAGACACATACCCAGACGATTCCATCTCATCAGAGAGATAGTTGAGAGGAAAGACGTGCAGATTAGTAAAGTGCATACTGATGACAATCTCGCAGATCCACTAACAAAGCCTCTATCGCGAGAAGCATGGCGAGCACTTGAGATCATTTGGTATTAAATACATGAATGATTGGCTATAGTGAAAGTGGAAGATTGTTAGAGTAGATGCCCTAGAGCCAATCAATTATTGTAGAATTGACTCTTTGTAATAATGTTCATTAATCAATAAAAGGCATTTTATTCTCTATCGCGTAAATCATTATTATTGCAATATGTATTGATATATGTCCTTAGAATGGTAGAGCCGTGACGAGGGTATCAAGTGTTTCAAATCTTGATAGTGAGAATGCTATGAGCACATATGGTGGCCATTCTAGAAACGTCCGTAGCCCCAATATTATTCTGAACTAAGGGCACAGATAATACGGTAAGGCTATCATAGTGTTGAACGACCCTGTCGAAAGCCGGT
This sequence comes from Pistacia atlantica, assembly GCA_026229545.1. Classification (NCBI taxonomy): domain Eukaryota; kingdom Viridiplantae; phylum Streptophyta; class Magnoliopsida; order Sapindales; family Anacardiaceae; genus Pistacia; species Pistacia atlantica. The sequence continues at coordinate 11,500,527 of CM047898.1, read as the reverse complement.
GGCGATCTCACTTGTCAAGGTTGTTTGGTGACAACCTGGTGCAACACATTGGTGTTTGTTGTGGCGATTACACCATAGCAAGTTCAAGGATCGACCCACCGAGAGGATTCCATATGGATGGTAACCCCTGTGTCTTTGGAACCAAAAATCCTCTAACGAATGGTGGTGCATGTGATCCTTAGACTTGAGATCACCGAGCGCCTTGTGCACCGATTAGGTGTAGTTTGACACTAGCCTAACGCAGTTCTTTTCGAGTGTCAATACGGTGGTGATTGGCTGCATCAAGGAGTGTATCAAGACTATGGTTGATTGACAGAGGATTTATCACTCCCGAGTACGGGAGAAAGTTATCTCACGGCGCAATTGAGTATATGGCAATGACACTAAAACTGTGGCCACAGTGGGATTGAGTTGTTGCTCTATCTAGTTTATAATACGGGTCATTGGTCCGAGCGAATAAATAATATCGAGAGTAACCGAAGGTTGACACTATTTCTATGCCTTCGTCTCGTCGAGATAACGTATAATGAAAGGATCGAATTGCACGGTAACCATATCATTGATAGGTAGCTACTTTACTGAATCCGAATCTATCGGGTGGCCATGATGCCTTGCTAGGGGCCAATCTTGGTCTGTGTATCAGTGGGACGATTAATTGGTGTTAATCGCAATACTATACACTGCCGATATGATGAGGAGCGTAAGGGTCACACACATAGAAGACAATTTAAGATGCAAGAAGAAAGAAGGGCGTTTTCGTCTTTTTAAGGCAAAAGGGTATTTTGGTAATTTTACAGGTGCAATTAAATTTGCTGAGGTCGTAGCCTTTATTTAATTTGTTAGAAAAAATTAAATAAGTGAAATTACGTTTAAATATGTGTTCACACATATTTAAATATATTATCATTATTGTTAAATGTTAATATATATATATATATATATATATATATATATATATATATATATATATATATATATATATATTAATTGATTTTAATTGAGATAATGATGGAAATTAAAATAAATCAAATTGGGAGTGTTTGGCAACATGGGGCGTTTGGGTTGGAGCCCAAGCCTATTCCGTATGGGATTAGGGCAAATTGTTTTTAAGTATAAAAGGAAAAGTGTGTGATTTTTTAATTAAGGATTTTTCTTTGAAAACCAAAACACACAAGCACCCTTTTGCTTCTCCCACTAGCGGTAACACCTATTGCCTAAAATCAATTAATTGATTTTGTTTTCTTCTTAATCTTGAAGCCAAAGAGGATCTAGCAAATCCCTCTTTGGTTCTTTTAAGATTTTCTTCGTGTGGACTACGCAGGTTCGATCCTACACTTGGATCGGTAGCAAAACGTTCGACGACAAATTTTGGAGGAGCCTTCAACGTGCGTTTGTTTCTCTTAACTCATGTTGTATATTTATGCAGATTTTAATTTAATATAAATTGTTAAAATCATACCCTTGATCTTGGCTCATGTAAACGATCCTGTTATATTATATTTTTCGTTTCCGTGCGTATACGGGACCGTTTACTAACAAGTTGATGCCGAGTATAGAACAGTGGATCGGGTACATGAGAAGTTACAAGAATTTATTAATTTGAAGCAAGGGTCAAGTATAGTGAAAGAGTATTCTGTGAGGTTTAATTCTCTTGCCTAGGTTTGCACCCGGAATAGTCAGTACCCTAGAATTGAGAAGAGATAAGTTTGTCCATGGGTTGAAGCTAGAGATAGCCGGAGATGTAATAACAGAGCTGAGCCCCCTCGAACCTGTAGTGAAGCTTTAGAAGAGCTTTAAGGGCAGAAATTTTTTGTAAACAAGCTCACCCCAACAGGACCAAGTGAACCATCTCCCGCTCCGCAGAGAGAAAGATTTGAGAGTGCAAGAAATAGAGAAGTGAAGAATAAGAAGAAGTTTCAACCAAAGAAGAACAGAAAAGATTGGCAGAATAAATAGCTGAGAACAGTGGAGTTTCCCCTATGTCCTAAATGTGGGAAGATTCATCCAGAAGAGTGTTTGAGAGAGTTGGGCCATAATGTGTGTTATCGATGCCGGCAGCCAGGGCATCTGATGAAAGATTGTAAAGCTCCTCTTCCATCTGCAACATAGAATTCCAGAGGCACTAATGCCAGGGTGTTTACAGTAGCACAAGGTGAAACAGAGGCCGGTCCATCATCTGTTATCGGTCAGTTATTATTTCATGTAGTTCCTCTTTATGCTTTAATTGATTTTGGAGCCACTCATTCATTTATATCTTATGGGATGATAGAACGATTAGGTTTGAAACCTACTAGAGTGAGTCGACCCATTAAGATAGAGTTACCTGATGGGGTTAGTGTTGTGACCCATGAGATGTTGTCAAGAGAGTCCGTGGTGATCCATGATCGGGAGTTAGCAGTTGATTTAATAGTGTTTGATATGTCTGACTTTGATGTGATTTTGGGTATGGATTTCCTAAGGAGGTATGGAGTAGAAATTGACTGTCGGAAGAAGAAAGCGAGATTTAATCTTGATAGTGGAGATTAGTTTAGTTTCAGAGAGGGTCATCAGTTGAGTATGTTGATTAGTAGCATGAAAGGCTAGGAAGATGCTAAGAAAAGGGTGTTCTAGGGTATATAGCCCGTGTGGTGCAAAGTAGAGATGTCCTACAACCAGAATTGCAGAATGTGCCAGTAGTTTGAGAATTTTCAAATGTATTTCCGGAAGACTTATCGGGTTTGCCTCCAGAAAGAGAAGTTGAGTTTAGTTATTGAACTGGCACCAGGAACAGCACCGATATCTAAAGCCCCTTACCAAATGGCCCTAACCGAGCTTCAGGAATTGAAGAAGCAACTCCAAGAGCTCCTAGATAAAGGTTTTATCCAACCAAGTCATTCTCCCTGAGGAGCCCCAATCTTGTTTGTAAAGAAGAAGGATGGTTCATTACGGATGTGTATTGATTACAGAGAGTTGAATAAAGTGACAATGAAGAATAAATACCCGTTACCTCGGATAAATGACCTTTTTGATCAGTTAAAGAGTGCAGCAGTATTTTCAAAGATTCATTTGAGGTCAGGTTATCATCAGGTAAAAGTGGCAGAACAAGATATAGCTAAGATTGCCTTCCAGACAAGATATGGGCATTATGAATTTGTGGTGATGCCTTTTGGGTTAACAAATGCCCCAACAGTCTTTATGGACTTAATGAACTGGGTGTTCCATGATTGTCTAGATCAGTTTATAGTTCTATTTATTGATGACATCCTGATTTATTTGAAGTCAAGAGAAGAGCATGAGGAACACTTAAGATTTGTGCTGTAGCGATTGAGAGAAAAGAAATTGTATACCAAGTTTTCTAAATGTGAGTTCTGGCTTGATCAGGTGATGTTTCTGGGCCATATTGTTTCTAGCGAGGGGATTTCAGTGGATCCTAGTAAAGTAAAGGCAATCCTAGAATGGCAAAGGTCGAAGACAGTAAAAGAAGTAAGGAGTTTCTTGGGACTAACAGGTTACTACAGCCGGTTCGTGGCAGGGTTTGCCCAGCGAGCTAAGCCATTGACAACTCTTACTAAACAGAGAGTTCCTTTTACATGGTTAGTTGCCTGTGGAGAGAGTTTTCAAGAGTTGAAGAAAAGATTAACGACAGCTCTCGTGTTAGTGTTACCACGGGAAGGGTGTAGATTATGACATTTATATAGATGCCTCCCTATAGGGACTTGGTGCCGTATTGAATGCAGTTAGGTAGGGTTATAGCTTATGATTCTTGTCAATTGAAAGAGTATGAGACAAGATACCCTACACATGATTTAGAATTGGCAGTAGTAGTCTTTGCCTTGAAGATTTGGAGGCATTACCTTTACGGTGCCAAGAGTAATATCTACACCGACCATAAGAGTTTAAAGTATTTCTTTACTCAAAAGGAGTTGAATATGAGATAGAGAAGATGGTTAGAGCTGGTTAAAGATTATGAGTGTGAGATTGAGTATCAGTCGGGGAAAGCTAATGTAGTAGCCGATGCTTTGAGCAAAAAGCTTATTTGTCCCGACTCACAAGACAGAAAGAGTTAATAGAAGAGTTGTGTAAAGATCAGATTGAGGTCATACCAGGAAGGATTTGCCAGGTTAGAGGTTCAGTCTACCTTACTGGAAGAAATTAAAGAAAAGCAAGTAACTGATGAGTGGTGTCAGAAAATAGTTTAGAAGGTGCATGAGGGCAAGACATCAAAGTTTAAGTTGTTGGATGATGTCCTCCGTTTTAGGAGTCGGTTGTGTATTCCTCAGGAAGATGAGTTGAGAAAGAGAATCCTTATAAAGGCTCATGACACACCGTACTCTGCTCATCCTGGAGCAACCAAGATGTATCAAGATTTAAAGAAAGGCTATTGGTGGCCAAGTATGAAGAAACATATTGCAGAATTTGTAGCTAAATGCCTGGTTTGTCAACAAGTGAAAGCAGAACACCAAGGCTATCAGGGTTGCTTTAGCCACTTAGTATTCCTAAACGGAAATGGGAGAGTATCTTGATGGATTTTATTATAAGTCTCCCTAGAGTGCAGAAAGGGTACAATGCTATATGGGTGATTGTAGACAGATTGACTAAATCAGCCCATTTTCTTCCAGTAAAGGAGAGTACCACTTTGAATCAACTGGCCCAGATGTATATTAAAGAGATAGTGAGACTTCATGGTGTACCCAAGACAACAGTATCAGACAGAGATTCCAGATTTGTCTCAGCTTTCTGGAATGAGTTTACAAAGGAACTTGGGTACCAGGTTGGCTTTTAGTATCGCCTATTATCCTCAGACAGATGGCCAGACAGAGAGAACAAATCAAGTGCTTGAGGACATGTTGAGAGTATGCTGTATGGATTATAAAGTATCCTAGCATGAGATGTTACCCTTGGTGGAGTTTACTTATAATAATAGCTACCAGTCTACAATTAAGATGGCTCCTCACAAGGCTTTGTATGGTAGATGGTGTAGATCTCCAAAGTATTGGGATAAGATAGGCGAAAGAGATGAGTTGAATATAGCTTTGGGCCAGAAATGACTCAAAAAATGATAAAAGATGTAAAGCTGATTAGAAGCAGAATGAAACAAGCCTAAGACAGGCAGAAAAGTTATGCTGATCTGAAAAGAAAAGAAGTTGAGTTTGAAGTGGGTGACAAAGTTTTCCTGAAAGTTTCCCCCTACAAACGGGTGATGCATTTCGGTAATAAAGGAAAATTAGCACCGAGATTCATTGGTCCATTTGAGGTGTTACAGCGAGTAGGAAAAATGGCCTACAAATTAGCATTACCACCCAGTATGGACAAAATTCACAATGTATTTCATGTCTCGATGCTTCGAAAGTATATAAGTGATCCCTCCCATACTCTGAGCATAGAGGACGTAGACTTGGAAGAGAATCTTGTGTATAGGAGCTTCCAGTGCAAATTTTGGATAGAAAAATTAAAAAGCTCCGGAGCAAGAGTATCCCTTTAGTGAAAGTCCTCTGGAGAAATCATAAAGTTTAAGAAGCTTCATGGGAGAAAGAGCAAGACATGCAAAACCATTACCCGAAGTTGTTTGTTTGAATTTTGGGGACGAAATTCTTTTAAGGGGGGGAGAATTGTAACGCACATGGAGGTATGTAATTTAATTTATGTTTTTATAGCCCTTAGTTAATTTTGCTAAAGTTATTTTGAGAAAATGTGAAGAAAATGCCTTAAACTTGCATTAAGGGTAAAATGGTCTTTTCACTCAAAATTAGTTGAAAAAGTGGGGAGTGAAAAAAGAGAGAATTTCATGTAAAATGCAATAAAAATGAGGGCATTATGGTAATTGACTAAGGAACATAGATGGAAATTTCTAAGAAAGTGTAAGGGCAAAATGGGAAAGTATGTTTATAAAATAAGATATTAAGGGTTTGTAATCCTTATGTCTCTCCTTCCACCGCCACTTTCCTTCTCCATTTTTCTCTCAAATTTTACTCAATTTTCCAAGGATTTTGAGGGCTTTTGAGTGGATTTTAATAAAGTTTTGATCCTAGGCAACAAAGGTAAGAATTCTTGCTCTATATGTAAGATTTATTTGTGTAGAAGTTGAATTCTTATTAAATTTATGCCTTAGGGTTAAGAGAAGGTTTGAATCCAACAAGAGTAGAGAGCTTTAGTGGATACTACTCAAGTATAAGGTAAGTAAATTCCACTCAAACTCCAACTCAAGTTAAGGTTTTAAGAAATCAATTGAGTAGAGATTTCTTTAAGCATGTATATATTATGATTGTTGAGAAATTGAGATGAGATTGATGATTATTTATGCTTGTTAGATATATTTGAGTATGAGAAGCGTTTTTGATTGTATGATGATGGGTTGAAATTGGAAAAGTTTAAGAAAATTTTTAGGAGTGTTTTGCCGTGTAGGGATTATGATGATACATGGGAGTTTTCTCTCATTTTCGATGGTTTAAGAAACAAATAGAATTATAATTAAAGTAGAGTTTGTCTATGCACATTTATTGTTTGATGAAATGCCTAAAAGAAGTATGAGTATGAGTAGAAACTTTAATTTTATGCAACATTGCATATTTGCATTTCATGAGTGCATTTAAGTAAGAATTCTAAACATGAGCCATCCATATGCATATATTTGTATATGTGTATTAAATTAAGAAAGAATAAAGAATTTTAAGAATAAAACACCTTAAGCATAAAGACAAAGAAAGAATAAGCACTAAAGAATTAAAGAAAGAAAAGCATTAAAGAAAAGAAAAGGAATAGGTTGTTGCGATGGGGAACCGTGAGTTCTAAGAAGAAATTCCTACATACATGCCACCTTAATTGAGTGGCATAAGAAGAAGAAGAATTGTACGACCCGTAAGAGTGTATGTGGATGAGGGTTATACCAAGAAGAATGCCTACATGCACGCCACCTTAATTGAATGGCCTAAGAAGAAAGAAAGAATTTGTACAGTCCGCAAGAGTGCTGTAGATGAGGACTGTACTCACTCACACGGCCAAGGTTCCAAATCCATGCATCAACCAAGACCGATCGGAAAAGAATAAGAAAAGAAAGAATAAGAACAAGAAAAGAAAGAATAAGAAAAAACCAGAGTAAGAAAGAAAAGAGAAGCATGAGCAAGCAAGATAAGAAAAAAAAGAAAAGAAAAGAAAAGAAAAGAAAGAAAAAAAGAAATAGAAAAAAGAAAAAAATGCATTTTTGCATTATTGCTTATGCATTTCATTCATGCATATTACCATGAATTCCAGCATGGTTAGAAAGAATAGAAAGAAAGAACAACGAGAATTAGGAAGAAAGAAAAAAAAACAGTAAGAATTAGAAACGAGAAAGAAAAGAGAAAGAACTAAGAATGAAAGAAACAAGAAAAGAATTAAGTAAGGAAAGAATCAAAGAAGGAGAAGAGTTAAGGGATTTACTTACTGAGCATTTTTATGCTCACCTCATTGTTTTTCCATGTTTTGCAGGAAATAGGTAAGCAGCGGTCGGAAGGAAGTCGACAAGCGGAGAGAATTGGCATTACTGTCCACCATTGCTAAAGTTTTTGTACTTGTTATTTTGGTATATGTACAGAATTATATTTTATAAGCAAAGAAAATTTAGGCCCAACTAATTTTCATATGCTAAGTATGTATGTTTTTATTGTATATGTTCTAAAGTATACTAGTAGAAATAAGTTATTACATTCCTTGATGATGCTGATAGTGTTCAATGCTTGATGTTTGCATCGATGACACCTTTGCTGCAAAAGCAGCATGAGAATATGGACGCTTCATCCATTATTCTACACCTCGAGGAGCTTTTCGAAACAAATGCTTGACATGAGAGGTACAAGGTGTCTAAAGCACTATTTGGGAGTTATCTTACTGAGGGAGCCCAAGTTGGTCCTTATGTGCACAAGATGATCGAGCACATAGAGAGGCTTGAAACTTTGGGATGTGGCTTAGATGCAGAATTACAAATGGATTTAATTCTACAATCCTTACCTGACTTTATGCTCCGTTCATAATGAATTTCAATATGAACACGATGGAGAAAACCCTGTCAGAACTTCTGAACATGCTGAGGACTGCATAGCAGGACTTGAAAAAGCCCAAGCCTATTTTACTGGTTGCTGTCAGTAAAGCAATGGGTAATGGCAAGGGTAAGGCCAAGGCCAAACCCCAAGCCCAAGCCCAAAGGACAGGTAGCTCTTGGGCCTGAGAGTGGCACAAGGAAAGGCAAGGTAGTCTGCTTCTTTTGTGGCAAGCTTGTCCACTGGAGGAAACACTGCAAGGCTTTCCTCGCAAGCAAGAAGAAGTCAGAGGCTACGACTTTAGGTATTTTTATGGATTGAGATTAACTTCTCTCCCTCAACATCTTGGGTCATGGACATAGGATGTGATACTCATATTTGTACTGATGTGCAGGGACTAAGGTAGAGTAGAGTGCTTGCCAAGGGAGGGGTGGACCTACGAGGTGGAAATGGAGCACATGTGGCTGCATTGGCTGGAAGGACTTATTGTTTATCTTTGTTTACGGGCTTGTTATTGGAACTACATAACTATTATCACTTACCTTCCATTTCTAGAAATATTATTTCAGTATCCACTTTGGATAATATAGGGTACCATTTTGAGATATCTAATGGATTGTTGTCCTTTAGTTTGAATGGTATTCTATTTGGAATTGCAAGGTTATATAATGGATTATACGTTCTTGATTTAAACAATAAAGTTATTCTCAATATTGAAACCAAGAAAGCTAAACATAGCGATCAAAACTAGACATATCTCTGGCACTGTAGATTGTGTCATGTTAATAAGACTCGCATTGCAAAACTTCAAAGGGATGGAGTTTTGGCCCCTTTTGACTTTAAGTCATTTGAGGTATGTGAATCATGCCTTTTAGGTAAGATGACCAAGTGTCCTTTCACAGGACAAGGTGAAAGAGCTACTGAGCTGTTAGGCATCATCCATAGTGATGTATGTGGTCCACTAACAGTTGAGGCCAGAGGTGGATATTCATTCTTCATCCCATTTACTAATGATTTCAGTAGATATGGTTGTGTCTACCTTATGAGACATAAATCTGAAGCCTTTGATAAATTCAAGGAATTCAGGAATGAAGTATAGAATATATTGGGCAAAAGTATTAAAGCTCTTCGATCGGACGAGGAGGTGAATACTTAAGCTCATGGTTTTCAGAGTACGTGAAGGAATGTGGAATAGTATCACAACTCACCCCTCCTTATACACCCCAACACAATGGAGTGTTAGAAAGGAAGGAATGGGACCTTACTTGACATGGTTAGGTCCATGATGAGTTTTAGTGATTTACCTGCATCGTTTGGGGTTATGCCCTAGAGACTATAACTCACGTTTTGAACCATGTGTCGTCAAAGTCTGTAGATAAGACTCCATATGAACTAGGGAGTGGGCGAAAGCCCAACTTGTCTTATCTAAGGATTTGGGGTTGCGAAGCTTATGTTAAGAAATTGACTTCGAACAAGCTAGGCCCAAAATCCTGTAAATGTATATTTGTGAGGTATCCAAAGGAGACCAAAGGGATACTAATTCTACCACCCAGAAGAGCGCAAAATTTTTGTTGCTCGATCTGGTGTCTTCCTAGAAAAGGAATATTTTCTAAGAAGTACTAGTGGGAGAAAAGTAGAACTTGATGAAGTTCTAAGACCACAAGATATACTAAATGAAGGACGGGATGATGTGCCATAGGATGTGGTTGAACATCATGATGAGGTTTCTCCACAACTTGTGGATCAAAGTGAACCACCTCAAGTAGCACAGAGCTACATAGATCGGGAGAGTATGCCATGAGCCCGAGAGATACGGTTATCTCGTGACTCAACATGGTGACAACTAGTCTCTCCAAGATGATGAATCCCAGAACCTACGAGGACGCTATATTGGATCCTGATTCTGTTAAATGGCTTGAAGCCATGAAATCTTAGATGGACTCCATGTACCAGAACCAAGTGTGGTCTCTGGTGGAACCACCTGAAGGGGTAAAACCCATAGGGTGTAAATGGGTCTTCAAGAAGAAGACTAACATGGATGGCAACGTGCATACTTATAAAGCACGGCTGGTTGCCAAAGGTTTCAAACAAATTCATGGCATTGATTATGAAGAAACCTTTTCGCCGGTTGCCATGATTAAATCCATCCAAATTATGCTTGCAATTGCTACATATCATGACCATGAGATTTGGCAAATAGATGTCAAAACTGCTTTCCTGAAGGGAAACCTTAAAGAGGATGTGTATATGACACAACCTGATGGTTTCGCTCTTGATAGTCAAGCTAATAAGGTATGCAAATTGCAGAGATCCATTTATGGATTCAAGCAAGCTTCAAGGAGCTGGAATATTCGTTTTGATGAAACCATAAAAGAATTCGGTTTTATCAAGAACAAAGATGAGCCCTGTGTTTACAAGAAAGTGAGCGGGAGCGTAATAGCATTCCTAGTGTTATATGTCGATGACATACTTCTGATTGGGAATGATATACCGAACTTGTAGTCGATAAAGACTTGGTTATCCAAATGCTTCTCCATGAAGGACTTAGGGGAAGCAGCCTATATCCTTTGTATAAAGATCTATCGTGATAGATGGCGTAGGTTGCTTGGCCTAAGTCAGAGTGCATATATTGACAAAGTACTAAAGAGATTCAGTATGGAAGAATCCAAGAAGAGGGATTTCTTCCGATGTCACATGGTGTTTATCTCTCTAAGGAATTGTTTCCTAGAACACAAGATGAGAGAGATAGGATGAAGAGGATCCCATATGCATCAGCAATTGGATCCATCATGTATGCCATGCTATGTACTCGGATTGATGTCTCATGTGCTTTGAGCACTTTTAGTAGATATCAATCGGATCTAGGTGAGTGTCACTGGATGGCTGTCAAGAACATTCTTAAGTACCTGAAGAGGACTAAGGATATGTTCTTGGTTTATGGAAGGGAAGATGAGCTCACTGAAGAGGATACAGTGATGCTAGTTTCCAAACGGACAAAGATGATTATAGATCGCAATCAGGGTTTGTATTTTGTCTCAATGGTGGTGCAGTGAGCTGGAAGAGCTCCAAGCAAAACACTGTAGAAGACTACAATGCAGGCTGAATGTATTGCATTGTCAGATGCGGCCAAGAAGACAGTCTGGATTAAGAAGTTCATTACTGAACTTGGTGTGGTTCCCACGATTGTTGATCCTATAGATATCTATTATGACAATAATGAAGCAATTACTCAAGCCAGGGAACCACGATTTCATCATAAGTCCAAACACATACTCAGACGATTCCATCTCATCAGAGAAATAGTTGAGAGGAAAGACGTGTAGATTAGTAAAGTGCATACTGACGACAATCTCGTAGATCCACTGACAAAGCCTCTATCGCAGCAGAAGCATGAAAGGCACTTGAGATCATTTGGTATTAAATACATGAATGATTGGCTATAGTGCAAATGGGAGATTGTTAGAGTAGATGCCCTAGAGCCAATCAATTATTGTAGAATTGAATCTTTGTAATAATGTTCATTAATCAATAAAAGGCATTTTATTCTATATCGTGTAAATCATTGTTATTGCAATATGTATTGATATATGTCCTAGAATGGTAGAACCGTGACAAGGGTATCAAGTGTTTCAAATCATGATGGTGAGAACCCTATGAGCACATATGGTGGTCATTCTCGAAACGTCTGTAGCCCTAGTATTATTCTGATGTAAAGGCACAGATAATACGGTAAAGCTATCATAGTGTTCAATGACCCTGTCAAAAGGCAATGAGTCTCACTTGTCAAGGTTGTTTGGTGACAACTTGATGCAACTCATGGGTACTTGCTGTAGGCGACTAAACTGTAGCAAGTTCACTGGACTGATCCACCAGCGATTCCATATAGATGGTAACCCCAGTGTCTATGGAACAAATCCTCTAACGAATTATGGTACATGTGATCCTTAGACTTGAGATCACCGGATTGTCTTGTGCACCGATTGGGGTGCAGTTTGATACTAGCCTAACGAAGTTCTATTCAGAACTGTCAATACGGTGGTGATTGGCTGCATCAAGGAATGTATCAAGACTATGGTGGATAGATAGAGGATTCATCACTCCCGGGTAAGGGAGAAGTTATCTCACGGCGCAATTCAGTATATGGCAATGACACTAAAATTGTGGCCACAGTGGGATTAAGTAGTTGCTCTATCCAAATTATAATACAGGTCATTGGTCTAGAAACTGAATACATAATATCGAGAGTAACCGAAGGTTGACACTATTTCTATGCTCGAGATAATGGATGATGAAAGGATCAAATTGTACGGTAACCATATCGTTGACTGGTAACTACTTTGTTGAATCCGAATCTATCGGGTGGCCATGATACCTTGCTAGGGGCCCAATCTTGGTATGTATATAGTGAGATGATTAATTGGTGTTAATCCTGATACTATACACTGCCGATAGGATGAGGAGCCCATGGGTCACACACATAGAAGATAATTTAAGACTCAGGAAGAAAGAAGGGTGTTTTCGTCTTTTTAGGTGAAAGGGTATTTTGATAATTTCATAGTGCAATTAAATTTGTTGAGGTCGTAGCCTTTATTTAATTTATTAGAAAAATTAAATAAGTGAAATTACGTTTAAATATGTGTTCGCATATATTTAATTAAATCATCATTATTGTTAAATGTTAATATATAGATTAAATATATATTAATTGATTTTAATTAAGATAATGATGAAATAAAAATAAATATCTAATTGGTAGTGTTTGGTAACATGGGGTGTTTGGGTTGGAGTCCCAAGCCTATTCCATATGGGAATTGGGCATTAAAATAACACCATATAAGAAAAGTGTTAATTGAAAGAAATGTGATTTTTTCATTAGTTCATTTTCATTGTAAAAAAGAAATACACACAGCCCCAAACTCTCTCCCATGGCAGTATTTCATTTTGCCCAAAATCAATTCATTTGATTTTTCTTCTTTAATCTTAAAGCTAAGGAGGAATCTAGCAAATCCCTCCTTAGTTCTTTGGGATTGTCTTCGTGTGGAACTACGTGGGTTCGATCCTACACTTGGGTCAATACATGTGATCCTTAGACTTGAGATCACCGGTGTGCCTTGTGAACCGATTGGTGCAGTTTGACACTAGCCTAACGAAATTCTATTCAGTTGTCAATACGGTGGTGATTGGCTGCATCAAGGAGTGTATCAAGACTATGGTGGATAGATAGAGGATTCATCACTCCCAGGTACGGGAAGAAGTTATCTCATGGCGCAATTCAGTATATGGCAATGACACTAAAACTGTGGCCACAGTGGGATTGAGTAGTTGCTCTATCCAGATTATAATACAGGTTATTGGTCTAGAAACTGAATACATAATATCGAGAGTAACCGAGGGTTGACACTATTTCTATGCTTGAGATAATGGATGATGAAAGGATCGAATTGTACGGTAACCCATATCGTTGACATGTAGCTACTTTGCTGAATCCGAATCTATCGGGTGGCCATGATGCTTTGCTAGGGGCCAATCTTGGTATGTGTATAGTGAGACGATTAATTGGTGTTAATCGCGATACTATACACTGCCGGTAGGATGAGGAGCCTATGGGTCACACACATAGAAGATAATTTAAGACTCGGGAAGAAAGAATGGCGTTTTCATCTTTTTAGGTGAAAAGGGTATTTTGGTAATTTCATAGTGCAATTAAAATTTGCTGAGGTCGTAGCCTTTATTTAATTTATTAGAAAAATTAAATAAGTGAAATTAACTTTTAAATATGTGTTCGCATATATTTAATTAAATCATCATTATTGTTAAATGTTAATATATAGATTAAATATATATTAATTGATTTTAATTGAGATAATGATGAAATAAAAATAAATATCTAATTGGTAGTGTTTGGTAACATGGGGTGTTTGGGTTAGAGCCCAAGCCTATTGCCATATGGGAATAAGGCAATTAAAATAACACTATAAAAGAAAAGTGTTAATTGAAAGAAATGTGATTTTTTCTTTAGTTCATTTTCATTGTGAAGGAGAAATACATACAGCCCCAAACTCTCTCCCACGGCAGTATTTCATTTTGCCCAAAATCAATTGCAACGCCCCACTTGAGGTACATATTTAAGATTTGCTGTATTACTTAAATGTTCTTTGAGTCAGCTTTAATTGAAGTTGTATATTGAGTATTTGCCTTGAAATTGGTTGAGACTTAAGGGATCTTGGAATATAGTCTTTGCCACGGCAACGTTGACTTTGTAATTGCGGTGTCGGTTTTGTCCGTTTTCACCAGGGCGACGGAATTGCTTCGCCACGGTGACGGGACGACAGAAAAGTTTTCTTGAGGTTTCTAGAGAATTCTCCATATGGGCAAAATGACCATTCTACCCCCAATTAGCAGGAAAAGTGGGGAGTAAAATGTAAGGAAATTTCATGGAGAATAGGTTAGTGTGGGGGTGTAAATGTAATTAATCAAAGGATATAGATGGAATTTCCAAGAAAGAACAAGGGCAAAATGGGAAAGGAAGGTTATAATATGAGCGGGAGGAAGAAGGCACATAGATCGGGAGCGAGTCCCGGCCGTGCCTCCGGTAAGATGAGGCCGTGACTACTAAAGAGAGTTAGTAGAAAAGAGTTATGAGAAAGAGAAAATAGAGGGAAAGTATAAGAGAGAGAGTAAACGAGAATTATAAAGAAAGAATTAGAGAGAGAGAGTTACGGGGATAGATGAGTAGAGGATTTGCTTACTGAGCATTAGTTGTGCTCATCCCGTTGTTTTCCATGTTTTTGTAGGATCTAGGTGAGGACACAGTCGGATGGGTGTCGGCAAGCGAAGGGAAATGGCTACATTGTCCACCTTGTTTTGATCCTTTGTACATGATACAAATTTTTGTATAAGAATATATATGTTTAATAAAAGAAAAAATTGGGCCCAACCTTTTTATGCTATTTTATATGTATTTTATTATGTACATGTTTTTTGAATATTTGAGTAGAACGGCTATTACATTTTTTGTGTTAGAGCCAAGATTTTGGGATTTGACAGTGTACCATTCTCGTCGCTATGATGTCCGAGAGCGACTGTGTAAGTTAATTCTTTCCTTACGTTAAGTGTTTCTTTAACTTGATCAAGTATGGTTGTTTTGTAGATGAGACGTAATAACAGGAGGAAGGGTAAAAGTGTGATGAACGAGGGAGAATCCTCTAACCCACCAGAACCAACTCTCCCTACCCTTGATGAGACGATGATTCGAACTATTGTCAAGCAGGTATTAACGGAGAGTCAGGGGAGAGTTGTTCAGGAGAGAACCGAGACCCCCAGTAGAGTACCGCCCACCAGACAAGAGCGAGAAGGGCCGGTACCTCAGACATTACAGACTCGAGTTGATCTGATTCAAGGCCTTGCAAACCAGCACCAGCCGCCAGCGTTCAGGGGTACTAGGGACCCGCTAGAGGCAGAGGAGTGGTTTAAATCCGTGGAGCGGATGGCAGCATTGTTTCCTATGAATGATAAAGAGAGGATTAGATATGCCAATTTCTTATTTAAGGGAGATGTCCGAATTTGGTGGGAATTAATGGAGGAGACTCATGATATAGCCTCGATGACTTGGGAAGAATTCAGAAGATTGTTTGAGGCTGAGTATCGAACAAAAGATTGAGTAAATGAGAAAGTCCAAGAGTTTATTCATCTAAAACAGGGGACTAATACTGTGAAAGAATATTCAGTAAGATTCAACTCCCTTGCTCGTTTTGCACTCGGGATAGTGTATACACCGCAGTTATGGAGAGATAAGTTTGTGCAAGGGTTGAGATCGGATATTGCCCGAGATGTTATGATAGGAGCCGAGCCCCCTCATACTTACAGTGAAGCTCTAGCAAGGGCTTTAAGGGCAGAGATCTATGTAAACAAACATCTTGCAGAAGGGTTATCTTCAGCTGGTACCCAATGAACCATCCACTACTTTACAGAGGGAGAGAGTAGATGTCACAAGGAATAGAGATGTAAGGGCCAAGAAGAAGTTTGAACCCAAGAGGAATAGGAGAGACTGGCAGAACAAGCGGCCCTAGGACAAAAGGGTTTCCCCATGCGCTAAATGCGGGAGGAACCATACAGGAGAGTGTTTGAGGGATAGAAATGTATGTTACAGGTACCGACAGCCAAGGCATCTGATGAGGGATTGTAAAGTTTTCCCTTCCACCGATTCCTCTTCCACCTGTAGCTCAGACTTCTAGAGGTCCCACTGCCAGAGTGTTTACAATGGCATAGGGTGAAGCCGAGGCGTCAGTCGATATGGCAGGTCGGGATTGTTATTCCATGTTGTTTCCTTACATGCTTTAATTGATTATGGGGCTACCCATTCTTTTATTTCTCATGGCATGATAAAGAGATTAGGTTTGAAACCTATTAGAGTGAGTCAACCTATTAAGATAGAGTTACCTGATGGGGTGAGTGTGTTGACTCAGGAGATGTTATTGGGAGAATCCATAGTGATCCATGGACGAGAGTTAGCAGTTGATTTAATAGTTTTTGATATGTCTGACTTTGATGTGATATTAGGCATGGATTTCCTAGGGAGATATGGAGTAGAAATTGATTGTCAGAAGAAGAAAGCGAGATTTAATCTTGATAGTGGAGATAAGTTTAGTTTTGGAGAGGGCCATCAATTGAGTATGTTGATTAGTAGTGTAAAGGCTAGAAAGATGTTGAGAAAGGGGTGTTCTGGATATATTGCCCATGTAGTGCAGGGTGGTGATGTTCCACAGCCAGAAATTTAGAAGGTGCCGATAGTTCGAGAATTTTTAGATGTGTTTCCAAAAGACTTACCAGGTTTGCCACCGGAAAGAGAGGTTGAGTTTAGTATTGAACTAGCACCAGGAACAGCACCAATATCTAAAGCCCCTCCTTACCGAATGGCCCCAGTAGAGCTTCAGGAATTAAAGAAGCAACTCCAAGAGCTTTTAGATAAAGGTTTTACCCAACCGAGTCATTCTCCCTAGGGAGCTTCAATTCTATTTGTTGAGAAGAAGGACGGGTCACTACGGATGTGTATTGATTATAGAGAGCTGAATAAGGTGACAGTGAAGAATAAGTACTCGTTACCTCGAATAGATTATTTGTTTGATCAATTGAAAGGAGCAGCAGTATTGTCCAAGATTGATTTGAGGTCAGGGTACCATCAGGTAAGAGTGGCTGAGCAGGATATAGCGAAGCCTGCTTTCGTACAAGGTATGGGCACTATGAGTTTGTAGTGATGGCATTTGGCTTGACAAATGCCCCTGCCATTTTTATGGATTTGATGAATAGAGTATTTCATGACTGTCTAGATCAGTTCATCGTGGTGTTCATTGATGATATTCTGGTTTATTCCAAATCGACAGAATAGCATGAGGAACATTTGAGAATAGTGCTGCAACGATTGAGGGAAAAGCAGTTGTATGCTAAATTTTCTAAGTGTGAGTTTTGGCTCGATCAAGTAATATTTCTGGGCCATACAGTGTCTAAAGAAGGGATTTCAGTAGACCCAAGTAAGGTGAAGGCAATCCTTGAAGGCCAGAGGTCAAAGACGGTAAAAGAGGTCAGAAGTTTCTTAGGCCTGGCAGGTTACTATAGATGATTTGTTGAAGAGTTCGCCCAGTTGGCTAAACCATTGACAGCTCTTACCAAACAGAAGACTCTTTTTGTATGGTCAAAAGCATATGAGAAATGTTTCCAAGAGTTGAAGAAGAAGTTAACAACAACTCCAGTGTTAGTGTTACCACAAGAAGGGATAGATTATGACATTTATATGGATGCCTCATTGCAAGGACTTGGGGCGGTGTTAATGCAGTTAGGTAGGGTGATAGCATATGCCTCTCGGCAACTGAAAGAGTATGAGACAAGATACCCTACGTATAATTTAGAGTTGGAAGCCGTGGTCTTTGCCTTAAAGATTTGGAGGCATTACCTTTATGGTGCAAAGAGTAACATTTACACTGATCATAAGAGTTTAAAGTACTTTTTCACTCAAAAGGAGCTGAATATGAGACAGAGAAGGTGGTTAAAGCTGGTTAAGGATTATGAATGTGAGATCAAGTACCAACCGGGAAAAGCCAATGTAGTAGCCGATGCCTTGAGTAGAAAAGCCTATTTATCCTAGCTTACCAAGCAGAAAAAGCTAATAGAAGAGTTATGTAGAAAACAGATTGAAGTGATTCCGGGAAGGATTGCCAGGTTAGAGATTTAGTCTACTTTATTGGGAGAAGTTAAAGAGAAACAAGTGGCCGATGAATGGTGTCAAAGAGTAGCGTAGCAAGTGCTTGAGGGCAAGACAATGGAGTTCCATTTAGTTGATGGTGTTCTCTGCGTCAGAAATCGGTTGTGCATTCCTCCGAACGATGAGTTGAGAAAGAGAATTATTTTGGAGGCTCATGACACACCACACTTGCTCATCCTGGAGTAACCAAGATGTACTAAGATGTAAAAGGCTACTGGTGGCCAAGTATGAAGAGAGATATAGTAGAGTTTGTAGCTAGATGTCTGACGTGTCAACAGGTGAAAGCAGAACACCAAAGGCCGTCAGGATTACTTCAACCACTTAGTATTTTGGAATGGAAATGGGAGAGTATTTCAATGGATTTCATCACAGGTCTCCCTAGAGTATAGAAAGGTTATAATGCTATTTGGGTGATTGTGGATAGATTAACTAAGTCCGCCCATTTCCTTCCAATAAAGGAAAGAGTACCACCTCGGATCAGTTGGCTCAAATTTATGTGAAAGAAAGAGTCAGGTTACATGGTGTGCCCAAGATTATAGTGTCAAACATAGAAATTCAAGATTTGTCTCAGCTTTCTGGACTAGTTTATAGAGAAATTTGGGTACCTGTTTAGCATTCAGTATTGCTTATCATCCTCAGACGGATGGTCAAACAAAGAGAACAAATCAGGTACTTGAGGATATGTTGAGAGCTCTGTGTATGGATTATAGAATGTCATGGCATGAAATGTTACCGTTTGTAGAGTTTGCCTACAATAACAGTTATCAGTCTACAATTAAGATGGCGTCTTACAAGGCTTTGTATGGTAGACGATGTAGGTCTCCACTACATTGGGATGAGATAGGTGAAAAAGATGAGTTGAGTACTACTCTTGGGCCAGAGAAGGCTCAGAAGATGATAGAGGATGTAAGATTAATCGGAAAAAGAATGAAACTAGCCCAAGATTGACAGAAAAGTTATGCCAATTTAAAGAGAAAAGAAGTGGAATTTCAAGTGGGTGATAAAGTGTTTTGAGAGTTTCCCCTTACAAGCGAGTGATGCGTTTCGGGAAACAAAGGGAAGCTAGCACCGAGATTCATAGGTCCATTTGAGATATTGCAACGAGTGGGTAAAGTTGCCTATAGACTGGCACTTCCACCTAGTATGGACAAGGTGCATGATGTTTTCCATGTCTCAATGCTACGAAAGTATGTAAATGATACCTCCCATATCCTGAGCGTAGAGGACCTTGAGTTAACAGAGAACCTCATGTATGAGGAACTTCTAGTACAGATTCTAGATCGAAGGATTAAAGAGCTTCGAACAAGAGTATTCTGCTAGTGAAGGTTCCTTGGAGGAATCACAAGGTAGAAGAAGCGACATGGGAGGTAGAACAAGACATGCCAAAATCGCTTCCCGGAGTTATTCGTATGAATTTTGGGGACGAAATTCTTTTAAGAGGGGGAGAATTGTAATGCCCCACTTGAGGTACATATTTAAGATTTGTTGTATTGCTTAAATGTTCATTGAGTCAGCTTCAATTGAGTTGTATGTTGAGTTGGTTGAGTATTTGCCTTGAAATTGGTTGAGACTTAAGGGATCTTGGAAATACAATCTTCGGGGTAGGCGATGTTGACTTTGTAATTGCGGTGTTGATTCTGTCAGTTTTCGCCGGGCGATGGGATGGCAGAAAAGTTTTCTTGAGGTTTCTAGAATTCTCCATAGGGGCAAAATGACCATTCTACCCCTAATTAGCAAGAAAAGTGGGGAGTAAAATGTAAGGAAAATTTCATGGAGAATAGGTTAGTGTGAGGGTGTAAATGTAATGAATCAAAGGATATAGATAGAATTTCCAAGAAAGAACAAGGGCAAAATGGGAAAGGAAGGTTATAATATGAGTTAAAAAGGGTTAAGTGACATAAACCCTTCATTTTCATTCAGTTCGACCGCCATACCCATTCTCTAAATTCTCTCAATTTTCCTTCAATTTTCCCAAGATTTCTAAGGAGTTTAAGAGAGCTTTTGGGTAATTTTATTAGAAATTTCATCTCAAGCATCCTAAGGTAAAGATTCTTGCTTTAGATGTGAGTTTTGCTTATGGTTATATTGAGGTCTTATATTGTTATTATTGTTCTTGTTGTTGTTTTAAGTTGAAGAGAGAAGACAAGACAACAAGGGGAAGGAAAAAGTGGTAGAAGTCACTTTTTCACAAAGTAAGTAAATCCAACCAAGTTGAGATTTGAATAAGCTTTTGAGTAGAGATTGAGTAGAGATGTATGCATGTATAAGTATGTAGTATGCTTGATGAGAAATTTAGTTGAGATAAGTAGCTATTTTGTGGTTGTTGGATGCATTTCATGTATGAGAAGTGTTTTAGTGTGTATGGAGAAGTGGAGATTTAGATGAAGTTTTGGGAGATGTTGTGTAAACCTATTTGGAAGTGTTTTCTTTGATAGGGATTATGGTTATATGAGGGAGTTTTCTCCCATTTTGGATGGCTAGAGAATGAAATAGAGTAGTAATTAGAGTAGAGTTTTTATATGCATATGAGTTGTTTGATGAAATGCCTAAGAGAAATATGAGTATGATTAGTCAACCTTAATTCTTGCAACATGGCATCTTGGCATCTCCTAATTGCATTAATAAGCATAGACCACCCATGTGCATTTACTTGTGTTTTGGGTAAGAGCTTGCGAGAGAGTAAAGACTTTTGAGTATAAGTTACATTATGAATACTAATTGAAGAAAGAGTAGAGAATGTTGAGAATAGGCAACTCTAATAGTAAAGAGAAAGAGAGATTGAGCACTAGAGAATAAAAGAGAGAAAAGAGAATAGATCAGGTTGTGAGATGGGGACCCAATGAGTAATGGGTTGAGTATTCCCGCATGCACGCCGCATTGAGAGAGCGGCATGAGTATAAGAGAGAGAAGTGGTGTAGCCCGTGAGAGTGCATGCGGATGAGGGCTATACCCGGAGTACCCGAGAGAGAATTTATACACTCGCATGGCCAAGGGTTCAGAATCCATGCATAACCGAGTCCGATCGGCTAGAATGAGGAAAAGTCACGTAGAGCGGGAGCGAGTCCCAGCTGTGCCTCCGGTAAGATGAGGTCATGGCTACTAAAGAGAGTTAGTAAAAAGAGTTATGAGAAAGAGAAAATAGAGAGAAGTATAAGAGAGAGAGAGAGAGTAAACGAGAATTATAAGGAAAGAATTAGAGAGAGAGAGTTACGGGGATAGATGAGTAGAGGATTTGCTTACTGAGCATTAGTTGTGCTCACCCGTTGTTTTCCATGTTTTTGTGGGATCTAGGTTAGGACACTGTCAGATGGGCGTCGGCAAGCGAAGGGAAATGGCTACACTGTCCACCTTGTTTTGATCCTTCGTACATGATACAACTTTTTGTAAAAGAATGTATATGTTTAATAAAAGAAAAATTTGGGACCAACCTTTTTATGCTATTTTATATGTATGAATATTTGAGTAGAAAGCGGCTATTACATCAATTCATTTGATTTTTCTTCTTTAATCTTAAAGCTAAGGAGGATCTACCAAATCCCTCCTTAGTTCTTTGTGATTGTCTTCATGTGGACTACGTGGGTTCAATCCTACACTTGGGTCGGTACATGTGATCTTTAGACTTGAGATCACCGGTGTGCCTTGTGCACCGATTGGTGCAGTTTGACACTAGCCTAACGAAGTTCTATTCGAGCTGTCAATACGGTGGTGATTGGCTGCATCAAGGAGTGTATCAAGACTATGGAGGATAGATAGAGGATTCATCACTCCCAGTACGGGAGAAGTTACCTCAGAGCGCAATTCAGTATATGGCAATGACACTAAAACTGTGGCCACAGTGGGATTGAGTAGTTGCTCTATCCAGATTATAATACAGGTCATTGGTCTAGAAACTAAATACATAATATCGAGAGTAACTGAAGGTTGACATTATTTATATGCTCGAGATAACGAATGATAAAAGGATTCAAATTGTAAGGTAACCATATCGTTGACAGGTAGCTACTTTGCTGAATCTGAATCTATCGGGTGGCCATGATGCCTTGCTAGAGGCCAATCTTGGTATGTGTATAGTGAGATGATTAATTGGTGTTAATCGCAATACTATACACTGCCGATAGGATGAGAAGCCTATGGGTCACACACATAGAAGATAATTTAAGACTCAGGAAGAAAGAATGGTGTTTTCGTCTTTTTAGGTGAAATGGTATTTTGGTAATTTTATAGTGCAATTAAATTTGCTGAGGTCGTAGCCTTTATTTAATTTATTAGAAAAATTAAATAAGTGAAATTACGTTTAAATATGTGTTCGCATATATTTAATTAAATCATCATTATTGTTAAATGTTAATATATAGATTAAATATATATTAATTGATTTTAATTAAGATAATAATGAAATAAAAATAAATATCTAATTGGTAGTGTTTGGTAACATGGGGTGTTTGGGTTGGAGTCCAAGCCTATTCCATATGAGAATAGGGCATTAAAATAACACTATAAAAGAAAAGTGTTAATTGAAAGAAATGTGATTTTTTCATTAGTTCATTTTCATTGTAAAAGAGAAATACACACAGCCCCAAACTCTCTCCCACTGCAGTATTTCATTTTTCCCAAAATCAATTCATTTGATTTTTCTTCTTTATTCCTAAAGCTAAGGAGGATCTAGCAAATCCCTACTTAGTTCTTTGTGATTGTCTTCGTGTGGACTACGTGGGTTTGATCCTACACTTGGGTCGGTAGCAAAAACATTCATTGACAAATTTGGAGGAGCCTCCAAACGTGCGTATGTTTTCTAAACTCATGATTAATTTTCTGTAGATTTCTACTTTAATATAAACTATAAAATTATACCTTTGATCTTGGCTCTTTGGGAATGATCCTTGTATTATGATTTTTTGTTTTTCCGCTATGTATATGGACCGTTTCCTAACAGCTGCTTCAAATGGTATATTCCTGGTCGAATCACCTTAAAGATCTGATATAGACCTTTCTAGTTAGGTCCGAACACCCCTATATTAGGGTTTGCGTGTGTTGATCAGGATTTGTCTTGGAACCAGATCTCTGACTTGAAAATCTCTTTTCCTCACTTTGGAATCGAAAAACTTCTTAGCTCGTTGTTACAAGAAGCTATGCACAACTGAGCTTTGTTGCGATGTTCTTTGACTAGGTCGAGACTTGCACGCATGAGTGCTTCGTTGTTTGTCTCATTGTAAGTTTCTCCCTAAGTGAATCGATTATGAACCTCAACAAGTACCATAACTTCATATCCATATGCGAGCAAGAATGGTGTTTCTTTGGTGGAGGTCCTCGAAATGGTTCTGTACACCATAAAACTTTTGGAAGATCGTCAGCTCACTTGCCTTTTGATGTGCCAAGCTTTGCCTTCAATGTGTGCATGATGGTTTTGTTGACAGCCTCAACGGGGGTTGTCAAATGAGTTGAGTAGTTCGCGAGCCGGCTCGACTTGGCTCTTTTGAGCTCGTTTTTTACTCGACTCATACTTTGTTGAGTCAACTTGCTTGAGCTCACCATATAAAACGAGCTAAAATCAATCACGAGGAGGCTCGGCTTGATAGGGTTCGCAAGCCTGAGGTGGCTCGCATAAGAAGGGTTACTTTTGTAAGCTTTATAAACTATGGGGGACTGAAGATTATATTTAATTTTAAAATTTTGCAAAAATGATATTTAACCCCCCGATGTAATTAGTTGTAAAATACAAAATTAAACCCCCAAATCAAATTTCCCAAATCAACAAACACTAACTCTAAATTGTGAAAACTCTAAATCCCTCAACCTTGAAATCTCGCCACATTTTTCGGTTCTCCTTGCCGTTGGAGATGTCGCAGACGCCGACACCGATCAATTGATGACACTTACGAGTGCTTCATGCCACAGACTTTCACGCCGACACTGATCGAATTTAGCCATTAAACCACTTCTTTAATTTTTGGTGCTTCAGTCCATATGTTCTATAAAAGAGGTGAGAAATGACTCCAATAATCATCTACTACATATACGTTGCCTTATAAACTTTCTCAACATGTCAATAATTTTTCACAATGGCCTCCCTAATTCCTTACCATTGCCCAACACTTCCAATAATTTTGTTTGGGATTATTTTAAGGTTCTGCATGTTTTAAATTGGCCTCCCCTAATATTAGAAATTTTTCATAATGATTTTTTTTAAAATCCGGAGATTCTAGTGAAAGAATCTCTCTATTTCAAAGGAACAAAATTTCTTGGTGGAGACATAGAAATACACAAATATAATGAGTTACACAACAATAGTGAATTACATTGTTGGATGTAAAGGGTTAAAATTACTTCTCTTTACTGTAAATTAGCAGTATTAAGTACAATTCACACCATCAGATTCATCTAGAAAATGTGCATATTTTTTTTCCACTAAATGGTATATAACAAATGTGGTTCCCAAGATCATTGTTGGATGTAAAGGGTTGTTTTGGTTTTCAATATAGAATTATCGAAGTGTTCATTTCTGAGTTGTTTGTGTTCTTCTTTGTGCAATTGTGGTTTGGAAGTTAACTGTGAATTGTGGTGTGTGAAATTATGGAAAATTAGAGTTGAGTTTGTCTAGGTAGGTTCAACAGGTTGAGCAGTTATAGATATATTTTATGTGTTCTTCTTTGTGTAATTGTGGTTTGGAAGTTAACTGTGAATTGTGGTGTGTGAAATTCCTGAAAATTGGTGTTGAGTTTGTTTAGGCAAGTTGAGTAGTTAATTTCAAGTATGTTAACAATAATTTTCATTTTTCAATTATAGGTATGGAAATGAAAGGCAGTTTCTCAAGCACCCTGACATTGGATGATACAAATTATAATGAGAGCGGTTGATCATTGTAACATGTATGTGACCACATTAAATACAGAACAAAGTGTTAGTAGCCCATAAAATGTAAAGGAGAATGACAATCCACTTCACAGGAGAAAGAGAGCCAAGACATAAACAGTCAGACAGAATTTAAAGAGGTGGTTCTCCCTAATGGTACAAAGAAAGCAGAGTATATCCACTGTGAAACCAAGCTAAAAATTAATGCTACTAGAAGCACTACCCAATTCCAATAGACATTTGAAGAGGAGTGCAAGGAGAATAGCTTCCATGAGGCAACAACAAATTAATTTTCCCCCTACTAGTTCTGAGGCTCCATCTGTTATCTTACCTGCTCTACAAGGCAAGTTCGATATGTTGAAGATGAGGGAACTTATTGCCCATTGGGTGCTTATGCATGAGCATCCATTTACGATTATGAAGGAAGAGGAATTGAACAACATGATGAAGTATGGGATTCCCGAATGAAGTCCAATTTCGCGTAATACCTGCAAAAATGATTGTGTGAAGTATATGAAAATGAGAAGCAGAAGTTGAAGAGGTTGTTGAAGAGTTTATAAAGATCAGTTTGACCACAAATTTATGGAATTCAGGCAATTAGAAGATGGAGTATATGGTGTTGACTGGGCATTAGATTGATGATAATTGGAAGCTCAATAGACGGGTCTGCAACTTTGTTTATTTTCCTTTTCCTCGTAGCAGTGTCGCCATTTTTGATGCCATTTACAAGTGCTTAATGGATTGGGGAACTGAAAATGAGGTCAACATGGTCTCAGTGGACAATGATAAAAGCAATGATGTTGCAATTAAAGTCCTCAGGGAAAATTTCCAAGTTACAGGGAAGCTCATTTGTGGGGGCAAGTTGTTTCACGTAAGATGTTGTGCACACATCAACCTGGTGGTTCAAGATGGTCTTTATCAAATTAGACATATCGTTGATGACATCCATGATAGTGTGTCATATATCAATGCCTCGGAGAGTAGGCTTAATGTTTTTTTGGAGATTGTTTAATAGCTACGATTGCCATTTTGAAAGATTATTCTTCATTGTAAAACATAGTGAAATTCAACATATGAAATGTTGGCAAAAACAATTAAGTTCAGACATGGTTTTCCAAGATTGAAGGAAAGGGATTTAAGTTATCATTATTGTCCCCAAGAGGATGATTGGGAGAAAGTAGAGAAAGTATGTGATATTTTAAAAGTTTTTAGTGGTGCAACCAATCTCCCATTTCAGGGAGTGATTATCCGATAGCTAGTTTGATTCTAAAGTTGGTTTGTCTAATCAAAATCATGTTAGATAAAAAGAGTGAAGATGAAAATGATTTTATTGGGAACATGGTTAGGAAAATGAAAGAGAAGTTTGATAAATATTGGGGGGAATGTAATCAGCTGATGGTTGTGGCTCCTATATTGGACTCTAGGTTGAAAATGAGGGTGATTTAGTAGTCATTCCCTAAGTTGTATCATGACCATGAAGCATGGGCAAATATTGTTATTATTTGGGATGCCTTGTATGAGGTATATGTGGAGTATGTTGATGCTAGCGACAAATATTGTTATTGTTTGGGATGCCTGTATGTTGATGCTAGTAAAGCATCACTGCTGCCCGTGCTTCTGTTAGCGTATTCCCTGGGAACTAATCATGTTGTCGATTCCAAGGTACTTATGTTTTGTATATATATGTTAATGTATATATTTTGTATATACATTTTTATCTTATTAATAAAAGAAAGTGTTCTTATTTCACATGTGGTTTATTGCTTCATTTATATATATGTATTACATGTGAAATGTCCGGATGATACAAATCATTAGAAGATCAAAATCATCAAAGTATTCCCTACATAGGTAATATTAATTGGGCAATAATATTACATAGTAGGCATGCTGAATGCCTTCGTTGAATATCATGTGATGGTATTAGTATGGGTGATTATAAAAGTTATATCACTAGAGCATTAGCATGGATAAGCGGTTAGTGAACTATTTATCGAATATGACCAATTTATGATGAATCACTTGGGCATTTAAAATGTAGTCAATGATGCATCATAAGATCGTACTAGTGTAATTATTAATCCTTAGACTTAAGATATCACGGTTGGAATTCTACATAAACACATATGGTTCATATGATGTATAAAAATGAGGCTAATCATGTCATGTGTTAATAAGCCGATTTGGCCATGTGTTGTTTATGTGTGGAGACAAGTGATAGTCAAGATGGGATATGTTGACTTGGTATAGATTGATATCAAGTTCCTAGAAAAATGTCAAGATGCATTGGAAAAAGGGAAATCTCTAGCCAGGGTATATAAAATGTTACCTAAAAGGTTGTTTCATGGTGACACGTTCCATATGTATTGTTTGTCAATTGATATAAAACTAAGACAAGGAATTTGACATACCATGAATCCATTCTTAATTGGGATTAGACAACGAAAGGATTTGATTACGCAACGCATATGATTATAAAAGGGCTTCGTTGGAGTATATATTCATTGTGACTTAGGGGTTATGGAGCATTACTAGATGCCTACCATAACCGGTCATAAAGAGTTATGACGAAACATATCGGAATAGAATATGATATTGGGCCCACGGCTAAGCCACAGTGAACCTAAGATGGTCACACATCAAAAACTAAGGAGAATGGAGAAATAGCCAAAGAGAGTTGATTATCCAAGGTTGGCTAGCACCTACCAGGGGTAATAAAGTTATTTATATTATTATGATTGAATTAGATTCAATGGAGGGTTATATTAGTTATTATGAATAATTTAAGAGTGAAATTGCTAATTGGAATTAAATGGAATTCCAATTCATAATTAATTATTTTCTTTATATTAAATTGAATTTAACAATGGATTGTAATTGTAAACATATAAACAATTTAAGAGTTAAATTGTTATGTAAACAATTTAAGAGTTAAATTGTTAATTGTGATTAAATGTTAATCCAATGTTATTATTTAAAGTTTAATAACTTCATAATAATTATGGAATTATTTACAACTCCAAAACAATTATGGAATTGTTTAAGGAAGTCCAAAACAATTGTTGAATTGTTTACAAGGATACATATATAAAGAAAATGATATATCAATTTTAGTGTGAGAGATCAAAATTTCTAAGAATCCTAAATGTCTCTCTTGGCCTAATTCTTCTTTTACCTTAGCGTGGATATTCTTTTGTTTAATTTCTCTTGAAATTAAAAGTCTCAAAGGTTGCAAAGGACTTAAGGTAACAAGTTATACCTTACTTTTTTCAATTTGATTGATTTTTTTTTTTTTTTTTTTTTGCAAAATACTTATATACATATTATAGTATCACATGTATCATTCTCCATGCATTCCATCTTTCAAGTTCTACATCAATAGGGGATGGACTTCAGACTGTTGGTGAGGGGGCGAGGGTAGCGGCAGATAGGGTGGAGGATTGGGATGATTTTACTAATTTTCTAGACGTGGTTGAGATTGTTGAGCCTAGTAAATTAAGTTAGACTATTATTTGGGAGAGGGGTGCCATAAATGTGTGGGGGATCCTAATGCGTTAGATGCTTTAAAGTGGTGGAAGACAAATTCAACAAAGTACCCAATTGTCATCCCTATCACTACGGTTGCTTATAAGTATGCTTTTAGTGTTGGAAGTGTTAGAGTAGATGCCCTAGAGCTAATCAATTATTGTAGAATTGACTCTTTGTAATAATGTTCATTAATCAATAAAAGGCATTTTATTCTATATCGCATAAATCATTATTATTGCAATATGTATTGATATATGACCTTAGAATGGTAGAACCATGACGAGGGTATCAAGTGTTTCAAATCTTGATAGTGAGAACCCTATGAGCACATATGGTGGCCATTCTAGAAATGTCCATAGCCCCAGTATTATTTTGAAGTAAGGGCACAGATAATACGGTAAGGCTATCATAGTGTTGAACGATCCTGTCAAAAGGAGTGATGGATCTCACTTGTCTTAGTTGTTTGATGACAACCTGGTGCAACACATGGGTGCTTGCTGTAGGCGAATACACCGCAGCAAGTTCATTGGGCTGACCCACCAGAGGATTCCATATGGATGGTAACCCTAGTGTCTATGGAACAAATCCTCTAACAAATGTTGGTGCATGTGATCCTTAGACTTGAGATCACCGGAGCGCCTTGTGCACCAATTGGTGCAGTTTAACACTAGCCTAACGCAGATTCTTTTTAGAGTTATCAATACGGTGGTGATTGGCTGCATCAAGGAGTGTATCAAGACTATGGTGGATAGACAGAGGATTCATCACTCCCGTACGAGAAGTTATCTCACGGCTCAATGCGATATGGCAATGACACTAAAACTATGGCCACAGTGGGACTGAGTTGTTGCTCTATCCAGATTATAATACAGGTCATTGGTCCAAAAACTGAATACATAATATCAAGAGTAACCAAAGATTGACACTATTTCTATGCCATCGTCTCGTCGAGATAACGTATGATGAAAGGATCGAATTGTACGGTAACCATATCGTTGACAGGTAGCTACTTTGCTGAATCCGAATCTATCGGGTGGCCATGATGCCTTGCTAGGGGCCAATCTTGGTCTGTGGATTAGTGAGACGATTAATTGGTGTTAATCGTAATACTATACACTACCGGTATGATGAGGAGCCTATGGTCACACACATAGAAGATAATTTAAGAGTCATGAAGTAAGAGGGGCGTTTTCGTCTTTTTAGGCAAAAGGGTATTTTGGTAATTTCACAGTGCAATTAAATTTGCTGAGGTCGTAGCCTTTTATTTAATATGTTAGAAAAATTAAATAAGTGAAATTACATTTAAATATGTGTTAGCATATATTTAAATAAATTATCATCATTGTTAAATGTTAATATATATATTAAATATATATTAATTGATTTTAATTGAGATAATGATGAAATAAAATAAATATCTAATTGGGAGTGTTTGGGTTGGAGCCCAACCCTATTCCATATGGGAATAGGGCAATTAAAAACATCACTATAAAAGAAAAAGATTTCTTTGTAAAAGTGAGAGATTCATTCATTTGATATTATCATTAAAAGAGAAAAGCTACAGCCCCTTGAAAAACACTCTCACGCCAGTTTTGGTTTTTACCTAAAAATCAAATACATTTCATTTCCTTTCTTTCTTCTTAAGGCTAAAGAGGGATCTAGCAAATCCTTCCTTAGTTCTTTATGATTGTCTTCATGTGGACTACATCGGTTCGATCCCACACTTAGGTCGGTAGCAAAATACATTCAGAGACAACTTGGAGGAGCCTCCAAACGTGCGTATGATTTCTTAAACTCTAGATTAATTTTATGCAGATTCTTATTTGGTATAAACTATAAAATTGTACCCTGATCTTGGTTCTATGGAACGATCCTTGTTACTATTGTTTTTGTTTTTCGCTACTTCAATGGATCGTTTCTTAAATGTGGTATCAGAGCCTAGGGTACCAGATTTTATAGTTTTATGTGGATGGTTGATTACATGTATTTGATTGATAATATGTTGCCTTAAAGAATCTGCGTAAAATCTGCCTTAAAAGCATGTTTTAAGAAATCAATTAATCAATTAATTTTAATTTATTGATGATATGCAAGTTTGGTATATTGGGTGATAGATTTTTATTGAAATCAGTTTGTATGATTGATTGTAAAATCTGTTTGGTGTGTATTTGGTTACTGTTTGAACTGATCTGGAGCTACAGATCAGTGCACGCTCGCTGCGACGTGCGTGATTGGCTTTCACGCTAATTGAGAAATCGCGCTTGCCACGGCGATATGAACCATCGTCGCGACGATCGTCCTTAAAACAAACACTATACGAAATCAGCGCTCGCCATGGCGATCGTTCTTAGGACGAGCGTTGTACGAAATCAGCACTCACTGCAGCGATTGCACGTTTAGCGTGAACGTCAAGTTAACCAGTGCATGCTGCGACAATGCGAGCGCACTTCCAAGTGTGCAAGGGGCCAAATTGTAAAGTTTTCAAAACTTTTGGACCAAATGGAGATCTGCAAATTGTCAGGGGGTAATATAATTAACCCACCAATTTCAAAAATTGATTGTTTATGAAATGTATGCTATGTACTTGTTTGTATATTGCATGGTGCTTGTTACATGAGCCTTAGACCTATGGTGAATGTTTTAAAATATATTTGGGTATGTATGGTTGTATAATTTATTAAATAGAGCATGCATGTCCTGCCTTTCTCCTCTTCTCAATGTACATTCTCTTCTCATCCCATTCCTCTCGAATTTAAATCGAGGTTTCTAAATTTATTGATGTAAAATTAGTTTAATATTAATTTTATTGTAAATTTAAAATGATATTTTTGCAATGTTCTTGAAGACGAGCAAAGGACAAGACAACCATACTTGAAGACTCAAGATGTTTATTACAAGACCCCTAGGTGACCCACCGATTCCTCTAGGCTCGAGGAAATCGGTTTTAGTTAGGCCACGTACTGGCACATTTTAATATTGTGTTTCGAATGCATGCTAAGGTTGAATGCTGAATAACATGCCAAACAATGTCATTCTGACAAAGATAATAATCTGGTGAGACATTAAATAACAAACCCTCAATTAAAGTATATTAAGTCACGTAAGCCTTCCATCACCATGGTTTTAATCAAACCACTATTCATCGAAACCTTATTTGCCAAAGTGAAGGGTACACTTCTACTAGTAGAAGGTTAAAATTCATTGGAATTTTCCTTAATGGTGATGGGTCGACTTAAAATGACGGTTTTGCTTGTTCGCCAAAGTGAAGGTTGATAAACACGTCATAGGCATAGTAGAGCAGTACACATATTGTGTGTGCGTGGTGACATGTAGTGTCCACTTTACTGATACTGAAAATCACACTTGAGGACAATGGTTGGAGCCATTGGATTATATGATTGGCTTGTTGGCTTTTTCACATTTGAGGTTGATAGTAGGAGCTATCAACTGGTGTGGATTAAGTGTGTTGGCCTACCTAATCAACTCATTTTGGCTTGTTCGCCAAAGCGAAAGGTTTGAAATGGGAAGGATGAGATCTCAGTCCACTAGGAAAGTTAACAGGCTTTCTCGAGTTAATAGTGAGGGCTATTGACTTGAGTAAAACAGTGGGAGCATCGTTTAATAAAAGACCATATTAAATAATAATGAACTTTATAATGACTTTATTTTTCTGCAATTGTAGATTCACCAAAATGAGCATTATGAACCTGCGACCGATAATCGAGAAAGAAAACAGGTTGGATGCATCCAATTTCTCAAACTGTTATCATAATCTTTAGATTATACTCAAGTCAGAAAAGAAATTGTATATCCTTGAAAAGCCATACATGACTGAGCCTGATCCTGATGCCACTCAGGAAGTAAAGGACACTTATCAAAAGTTTCTTGATGATGCTGATAGCGTTCAATGCTTGATGTTAGCATCGATGAAACCTATGCTGCAAAAACAGCATGAGAATATGGATGCTTCTTCCATTATTCTACACCTCAAAGAGCTTTTCGAAACAAATGCTCGACATGAGAGGTACAAGGTGTCAAAGGCACTATTTGGGAATCGTCCGACTGAGGGAGCCCAAGTTGGTCCTCATGTGCTCAAAATGATCGAGCACATAGAGAGGCTTGAGACTTTGGGATGTGGCTTGGATGCAAAATTACAAATGGATTTAACTCTGCAATCCTTGCCTGACTTTTATGCTCCGTTCATAATGAATTTCAATATGAACACGATGGAGAAAACTCTGTCAGAACTTTTGAACATGCTGAGGATTGTAGAGCAGGACTTGAAAAAGTCCAAGCCTATTTTGTCTTGGTTCTTGATAAAGCAAAGGTAATGGTGGAAAGGGTAAGGCCAAGGCCAAACCCAAGCCCAAGCCCAAGCCCAAAGGAAAGGTTGCTCTTGGGCTGAGAGTGGCATAGGGAAGGGCAAGGTAGTTTACTTCTTTTGTGGCAAGCTTGGCCATTAGAGGAAACACTACAAGGCTTTGCTCGCAAGCAAGAAGAAGTCAAATGCTACAACTTCAGGTATTTTTATGATTGAGATTAATTTCTCTCCCTCAACATCTTGGGTCATTGACATTGGATGTGGTACTCACATTTGCACTGATGTGAAGGGACTAAGGCAGAGTAGAATGCTCGCCAAGGGAGAGATGGACCTACGAGTTGGAAATGGAGCACATGTGGTTGTATTGGCTGTAGGGACTTATTGTTTATGTTTGCTTATGGGCTTGTT
The DNA here is from genome assembly GCA_026229545.1 of Pistacia atlantica. NCBI lineage: Eukaryota > Viridiplantae > Streptophyta > Magnoliopsida > Sapindales > Anacardiaceae > Pistacia > Pistacia atlantica. The sequence goes on along the minus strand of CM047898.1, from coordinate 11,467,175 downwards.
ATTAGAACTACATAACTGTTATCACGTACCTTCTATTTCTAGAAATATTATTTCAGTATCCGCTTTGGATAATATGGGGTATCATTTTGAGCTATCTAATGGATTGTTGTCCTTTTAGTTTGAATGGTATTCTATTTGGAATTGCAAGGTTATATAATGGATTATATGTTCTTAATTTAAACAATAAAGATATTCTCAATGTTGAAAACAAGAAAGCTAAACATATCGATCAAAACTAGACATATCTCTGGCCTTGTAGATTGTGTCATGCTAATAAGACTCGCATTGCAAAACTTCAAAGGGATGGAGTTTTGGACCCTTTTGACTTTTAGTCATTTGAGGTATGCGAGTCATGCTTGTTAGGCAAGATGACCAAGTCTCCTTTCACAAGACAAGGTGAAAGACTCTTGAGTATTAGGCATCATCCATAGTGATGTATGTGGTCCACCAACAGTTGAGGCCAGAGGTGAATATTCATACTTCATCACATTTACTGATAATTTCAGTAGATATGATCATGTCTACTTTATGAGACATAAATCTGAAGTCTTTGATAAATTCAAGGAATTCAGGAATGAAGTATAGAATATGTTGGGCAAAAGTATTAAAGCTCTTGGTCGGATCGATGAGGTGAATACTTAAGCTTAGGGTTTTCATAGTACCTGAAGGAATATGGGATAGTATCACAACTCACCCCTCCTTATACACCCCAACATAAAGGAGTGTCTGAAATGAATAACAGTACCTTACTTGACATGGTTAGGTCCATGATGAGTTTTAGTGATTTACCTGCATTTTACTGGGGTTATGCCCTAAAGAATACGACTCACGTTTTGAACCCTTGTGCCGTCAAAGTCTATAGATAAGACTCCATATGAGCTATGGAGTGGGCGAAAGGCCAACTTGTCTTATCTAAGGATTTGGGGTTGTGAAGCTTATGTTAAGAAATTGACTTCGAACAAGTTGGGCCCAAAATCCTGTATATATTTGTGCGGTATCCAAAGGAAACCAAAGGATACTATTTCTACCACCCAGAAGAGCGCAAAATTTTTGTTGCTCAATCGGGTGTCTTCCTAGAAAAGGAATATTTTCTAAGAAGTACTAGTGGGAGAAAGGTATAACTTGATGAAGTTCTAGAACCACAAGATATACTAGACGAAGGACTGGATGATGTGCCACAGGAAGTGGTTGAACATCAAGAGGAGGTTACTCCACAACCTGTGGATCAAAGTGAACCACATCTACGTAGCACAGGAGCTACGTAGATCTGGGAGAGTACGCCATGAACATGAGAGATATGATTATCTCATGAGTTAACATGGTGACGTACTAGTCTACCAAGACAATGAACCCAAAACCTATGAAGACGCTATATTGGATCCAGATTTCGTTAAATGGCTTGAAGCCATGGAATTTGAGATGGAAGCCATGGAATTTGAGATGGAATCCATGTACCAGAACCAAGTGTGGTCTCTGGTGGAACCACCTGAAGTGGTAAAACCTATAGGGTGTAAATGGGTCTTCAAGAAGAAGACTGACATGGATGGCAAGGTGCATACTTATAAAGCACGACTGGTTGCCAAATGTTTCAAACAAATTCATGGCATTGACTATGGAGAAACCTTTTCACCGATTGCCATGATTAAATCCATTTGTATTATGCTTGCGATTGATGCATACCATGACTATGAGATTTGGGAAATGGATGTCAAAACAGCTTTCCTAAACGGAAACCTTGAGGAGGATGTTTGTAAATGACACAACCTGATGGTTTCGTTCTTGATGGGCAAGCTGATAAGGTATGCAAGTTGCAGAGATCTATATATGGACTCAAGCAAGTTTCAAGGAGCTGGAACATTCGTTTTGATGAATCCGTAAAAGAATTCAATTTTATCAAGAACGAAGATGAGCCTTGTGTTTACAAGAAAGTGAGTGGGAGCGCAGTAGTATTCCTAGTGTTGTATGTCGATGACATACTTCTTATCGGGAATGATATACCGAACTTGCAGTTGATAAAGACTTGGTTATCCAAGTGCTTCTCCATGAAGGACTTAGGGGAAGCAGCCTACATCCTTGGAATAAAGATCTATCGTGATAGATCGCGTAGGTTGCTTCGTCTAAGTCAAAGTGCATACATTGACAAAGTACTGAAAAGATTCAATATGGAAGAATCCAAGAAGGGATTTCTTCCGATGTCACATGGTGTTTATCTCTCTAAGGAATTTTTTCATAGAACACAAGATGAGAGAGATAGGATGAAGAGGATCCCATATGCATTAGCAATTGGATCCATCATGTATGCCATGTTATGTACTTGGATTGATGTCTCATGTGCTTTAAGCACTTGTAGTAGATATCAATTGAATCCAGGTGAGCGTCACTAGATGGCTGTCAAGAATATTCTTAAGTCCTTGAAAGGGACTAAGGATATGTTCTTGGTTTATGGAGGGGAAGATGAGCTCATTGTAAGAGGATACAGTGATGCTAGTTTCCTAACGGGCAAAGATGATTATCGATCGCAATCAGGGCTTGTATTTTGTCTCAATGGCGATGCAGTGGGCTGGAAGAGCTCCAAGCAAAGCACTGCAGCGGACTCTACAATGCGGGCTGAGTATATTGCATTATCAGATGCGGCCATGGAGGTAGTCTGGATTAAGAAGTTCATTACTGAACTTGGTGTGGTTCCCATGATTGTTGATCCTATAGACAACTTTTGTGACAATAATGGAGCAATTGCTCAAGCTAAGGAACCACGGTCTCATTAGAAGTCCAGAAACATACTCAGATGATTCCATCTCATCAGAGAGATAATTGAGAGGAAAGACGTGCAGATTAGTAAAGTGCATACGGACGACAATCTCGCAGATCCACTGACAAAGCCTCTGTCGCAGCAGAAGCATGAAAGGCACTTGAGATCATTTGGTATTAAATACATGAATGATTGGCTATAGTGCAAGTGGGAGATTGTTAGAGTAGATGCCTTAGAGCCAATCAATTATTGTATAATTGAATCTTTGTAATAATGTTAATTAATCAATAAAAAGGCATTTTATTCTATATCACGTAAATCATTATTATTGCAATATGTATTGATATATGTCCTTAGAATGGTAGAACCGTGATGAGGGTATCAAGTGTTTCAAATCTTGATGTTGAGAACCCTATGAGCACATATGGTGGCTATTCTAGAAACGTCCATAGCCCCGGTATTATTTTGAAGTAAGGGCACAGATAATACGGTAAGGCTATCATAGTGTTGAACGACGCTATCGAAAGGTAGTGACTGATCTCACTTGTCTTGGTTGTTTGATGACAACCTGGTGCAACACATGGGTACTTGTTTTAGGCGAATACACCACAACAAGTTCACTAGACTGACCCACCAGAGGATTCCATATGGATGATAACCCTAGTGTCTATGGAACAAATCCTCTAACAAATGGTGGTGCATGTGATCCTTAGACTTGAGATCACCGGAGCGCCTTGTGCACCAATTGGTGCAGTTTGGTACTAGCCTAACACAGTTCTTTTTAGAGCTATCAATACGATGGTGATTGGCTGCATCAAGGAGTGTATCAAGACTATGGTGGCTAGACAGAGGAATCATCACTCCCAGGTACGAGAGAAGTTATTTGACGGCGCAATTCAGTATATGGCAATGACACTAAAACTGTGGCCACAGTGGGATTGAGTTGTTGCTCTATCCAGATTATAATACAGGTCATTGGTCTAAAAACTGAATACATAATATCTAGAGTAACCAAAGGTTGACACTATTTCTATGCCTTCGTCTCGTCGAGATAACGTATGATGAAAGGATCAAATTGTACGGTAACCATATCGTTGACAGGTAGCTACTTTGCTGAATCCAAATCTATCGAGTGGCCATGATGCCTTGCTAGGGGCCAATCTTGGTCTGTGTATTAGTGAGACGATTAATTGGTGTTAATCGTGATACTATACACTACCGGTATGATGAGGAGCCTATGAGTCACACGCATAGAATATAATTTAAGAGTCAGGAAGTAAGAAGGGCGTTTTCGTCTTTTTAGGCGAAAGGGTATTTTGGTAATTTCACAATGCAATTAAATTTGCTGAGGTCGTAGCCTTTTATTTAATTTGTTAGAAAAATTAAATAAGTGAAATTACATTTAAATATGTGTTAGCATATATTTAAATAAATTATCATTATTGTTAAATGTTAATATATATATTAAATATATATTAATTGATTTTAATTGAGATAATGATGAAATAAAATAAATATCTAATTGGGAGTGCTTGGAAACATGGGGTGTTTGGGTTGGAGCCCAAGCCTATTCCATATGGGAATAGGGCAATTAAAAACATCACTATAAAAGAAAAAGATTTCTTTGTAAAAGTGAGAGATTCATTCATTTGATATTATCATTAAAAGAGAAAAGCTACGGCCCTTGAAAAACACTCTCACCCCAGTTTTGGTTTTTGCCTAAAAATCAAATACATTTCATTTCCTTTCTTTCTTCTTAAGGCTAAAGAGGGATCTAGCAAATCCCTCCTTAGTTCATTGCGGTTGTCTTTGTGTGTGCTACGTCGGTTCGATCCTACACTTGGGTCGTAGCAAAATACATTCAGAGACAACTTGGAGGAGCCTCCAAACGTGCGTATGATTTCTTAAACTCTAGATTAATTTTATGTAGATTCTTATTTGGTATAAAGTGTAAAATTGTACCCTGATCTGTGTTCTATGGAATGATTCTTGTTATTATTGTTTTTGTTTTCCACTGCCTCAATGGATCGTTTCCTAACAGGAAGTAGGGTAATTGACACATATCGATCATCATTGGCTCCCAACACGATGGAGATGCTCTTATGTGGAAGTGATTGGTGTCACTCTTTGAATGGGGTGAAGAAAGGGTGCAAAGTAAGTTATATTGAATTTAGTTTTGGTTCAAATCAATAATTATAGTAACTTTATTCTAACTAAACTTTAATTTTTCCTCCTTTTTCATTTCAGGGAGAGCAACAACCGTTGGAGATTAAGCTTCCTATCCCATAAGTTCTTGGGTTTCAGTACATGATTTGGATGTTGCAGCAGACATGCACATGTTCATGTTGATTCATTTTTGTTTGGTTTAATGATTATACATAGATTAAAATGGGTGAAACAAGATATTAACAATGCTTTTGTTGTCCACCAACATTCCGTGGACCTTGTTGTTTCATACCTAAGTAACAATGACTAGTGCATTGCAATGTGGGTGATGCACCAGTCTTGCATCTTTCTCATAGATGGTTATTTCTTCTTCTCTCTGGGGATACTGGGCAAGATGTTGCTCAAGGTTGAGGACATTATGGGGTTCATGTTTGGACTTTCTAGCATAACAATCTTGAGAGTTCCGAGAGGTCCCCGCAATGTATGGTCCTCGAATGATGGTTCCCACGAAGTATAACCCCTCGCCCTTGCGGCCTGAAGATCGTTCCCGAGTATTGCGATCTTTCCCCCATGTGCGTGCTTGATCGTCTACAAATTCTTTTAGATAACCCCTCTAAATGAGATCCTTTATTGCATGTTTGTGAGAATGGCACTCATTAGTGTGATGGTCGATATCTCAGTGAAAATAACAATATTTTTTATTATTTCTTTGGGAGCTCTCTATTTTCATGGGCTCCAGATCTGTGATCAACTTGGCTTCTCTCGTCACACCAGGATGTCTCTGATGGATTCCTTTAGAGGGGTGAACTTGTCTTGGCAAGACAATGGGGCATATACTTTCTTGGGCTCAAAATGAGGTTTCTTTCCTTTCCTCGATTATCATTCCCCCACATCTGATCATTTCTTCTGATTTCCCCTCTATAATCTTCCCTTCGACTAGGAGCATTGGTCAAAGGTCCGAGGTCGTGACGATTTAGAGTGGCCACGAAATTTTCAATTCGCAGGTATTTCTCTATGAGCTTGTAGAAACAAGGAAGTGAGAAATGGTCTTCAGATTGGAGCTTGTTCCATAACTCTGTTTGTAGGTGAACTCCTGCAATGAAAAGAGTTTGAACCGATTCTTCAAGGGTGTTAACCACCTTGTTCAGTTCGGTATGGAATCTATTTATATAAGACTTCAGTGACTCATCCCTATCTTGTTAGATATTGCTTAGGTAGTTGAATGGCATTGAACAGATTCGAAATGCCTCAAGAACAAGGAGCTTATCTATTGCCAAGTTTGAACAAATCATGTTGGAATCAATCTAAACCAATGCTTTGCTCCAGCAGTAAAGGGATTATTGCCAGACAGCAATATTTTGCCAAGTTAAAGACCTGGTGTATCTCCATGAGGTTGTTGAACTCATATAGATGATCTTGGGGATCAGCATTTCGATCAAATGCCTTCATATCCACCATTCTAAATCTTGATAGGAGAAGGGCATTAAGGACTTTAAGAGAAAAGGGAGATGCCTCAACAGCCATTCCTTGCTCATCTTGTTGAGCACGAATTTGATCCAAGGCCCTTTGAAGATCCTCTAACTGAGGAGGAGGCAAGTTGTTGAAGGATCACTTTCTGCAACCTGGGCGCATGCCCTCCAGTTGCGATTTATGAACGACTGTAAATCAAAGGTCACAATGCTTTGGTCGAGCCTTACTTACCGTGATACATGTGGCCTTGAGCCATGTGAAAGAGATAGTTGGTCGTGGGAGTTTCCCTGTCTCGACAATGGTTAGAACCAACATGTCGATTATGGGTGTCTCCATGCCTTGTATTATTGTTGGCATGCCTTTGAAAAGTACCACAAGAGTGTATTTGACGTGAATTATGGCTGACATGTGGGATAGAATTCTGATACTCATGCATGTGGACAACCTCTGACCATCTTTTTAGGTGATTTTGCCTAATTGTGACCTCCCAGATGCCTAAGAATGTCACAATATGCGATGCTTGTAGATGTGACTATCTCAAAGCTTTTGCATGGACTGCTTTCTAAGGTGCTGGTGTGATTCTATCCAAAGGTTGAGATATCGCTTGGAGAGTGTTTTCAAGATTTCCCAGACAACATATCAAGGTGGGATATGTCTAAGGAGTAGACTTTCCCTCTCCGAACACCTTGGAAGGAACTCTTTCAAAAGTTGACTCTCTCTGATTATGAGCGGTCTCTTCATTGTTGTTCGTGATAGATTTGTTTCTTTGATTCCATATCATTACTACGAGCCATGTCTACTTATGTAAGATTCTGAAAAAGAAACGAACACATTTGTTAGTAAAAAACAAGATTGAATGTAAGAACGTAAACTTACTAGATAAAGAGCTGATGTGAAATCAAGGCTCTCCTTGTAGCGCCAAACTGTTGATGCGTGATTTTGACACTAACAACTACACACGTGCAAAGTACTATGAAGTTACACGTGAGATGATTGTGAGATGTGTTTATGGTGCAGTGATGATGTTTGTTTGTTAATACGTAAATAACAAGTTGATAAGAGAGATTTTTAGAGTGGTTCGAATGCTATGAGCAAGTCCTACGTTCACTATGATTGTATTATGGTTTATTTTGTGATCGCTAATGAAGATTATAAAGAGAGCGATCTCTCATGGTTACAAGTGTTTGAAGTGTTCTAAGAGAATGACAAGCCAATCTCTTTCTAGTAGTGTATCTTTGCTATTTCCGTTGTAGAATAAGTGTGTAAAATCAATCCCGTTTTGAGGAGTAGAGCTGCCTATTTATACTATTTTTCAGCTCAAGGTAAGGAATGCTTTTACAAGTTGGCTTGATTTGGTAAAGATCTTCCTTCATTCTGATTCGCTGAAGGCTTTAATCTATATCCTTAAATTAAATGAAATTTTGGCAGATGGCTGCACAAAATATCCCTCTTAGTCGGTTTAAGGATCAGACAACTATTATATTTTGTCTTCATGCGCTTAGTGAATCTTGGTTGGTTGAGATACGTGTTGAGAGTTGATTGGTGGAGAAGTCTGTTGAATCTTGATTGGTGGAGATGACGTTAGCATATTATTTAGGCATAACATTAGTCTTTATTAGAGGAGTAACATTTGCAAAAAATAAAGCACTTTGATTTTTCACTGTAGAATTATGCTATGACTATTAATGATTGACCTAAATTTCAATGGTTGAAGAAGGGGAAAATGATAGATAAAACATAAAGATTTATGATTAACGAAGACTTGTTGGATTATGGTGACTTAGATGGAGAACAACAACATAAGAGGAATGTGAGAGAAGGGTCTTAAATTTTTGTATAACAGCTAGTGCCTAAAACATAAGAAAGTTATTGTAGTCTATTAAAATTAAACATAGAACATTTGACAGTATTTTATTGGAAAGTCACACCATATTAATATAATGATGTGGTGGCCTGGTGGGATTGTCCCATGTAAGTTTTTTCACTAACGGAATATGAAATTGTAAGGTAATTCAAACATTAAATTGATGGCCAAGATATCATAATCTATATTTATTAAAAGCCCATGTTTTCCTCAAACTAAGGAGTTCGAGTTGTAATGGAACACATAAGTTGAGGAAACCTCACATATTAGCATCCTAAGAGAGTTGGAATTTTGGGAGGACTCATCAACTTTTAGCAAAGGACGTTTAATAGGACACGATCAGTGAATTCAATAAAGTCCATCTCCAAAAAGGGAAGCTAAGCAACTCATAAACACTATGTAAGCAAGTCTTAAGTAGAGTGAAAATTAAGCTATGTAAGAGGCAATTGTTAAAATTTCAATTCCATCACCATTTGTATATATTCAAAATTTAATAATATACAAGTTATAAACACTCATGGAATATTACGGAAGTAAGTTTAACTTTAATACTAACCTCCTGCTATAGCAACTTTGTTGTAGATCTTCACAAATCGGTCTTCCTCTAGCCTTATAGATTCTTCCAATTAACTGCAATTTCTAAGCGATGGTTTGGGTATATCAAAAAATGGAATTGTGTCAAATTGGGGACTTGTAACCTCTCCCTTTTTTTAATACATAGAAGTCTTTCCATCAAAGACAATTGCCAATGGGATGTAACTGCTCAGTAGTTACCTATTTACTAAAACTACAATTTAATAAAAGTGTAGGACCAATTAGCAAATATTGAATAATGAATATGAATTAATTAAAATTCTAACACTCTCCCACTTGGTCCAAACTTTTATTATATAATCCATAACATAGTAGTTTTATATGCCTTATGTTTAATAAGAAAAATAGAATTGCATGAATCATAATTGTAAGTTCTTTTTAAACAAGTATTACCTTCCCATGTATTACTATGCAATTTTTCTCTTTCCAAATAAACTCATGAATGTGGAATATTACTTTATAACAAATTTCAAATGTTTGTTCTAAAGTCCTTCAGGATGTTTGCTATTCTCTAGTATAAATGTATACAACTTAAAAGAGAAAAAACAAACTAAACTTCAGAGTTTCATGGAATAAAGATATGAAAGTATTACCTCTCATAGTGACAGATTGGGACGTAGCCCCATTTGAACTACATGATCCTTGAACGTCTTTGGTGGCATGCGCTTTGTTAGAGGATCTGAAATCATCTGCTTGGTATGTATGTGTTTAATAAGCAGTTCATTGGCTTTAATGTGCTCTCTTATTGCTAAGTACTTAATGTCGATGTGTTTACTTCAACTTCCACTCTTATTGTTCTTAGAAAAGAACACAACAGCTGAATTGTCACAATATCACCTTATTGGCCTAGAGACTCAACAACTACAAGCCCAGAAATGAAACTTTTCAACCAAATACCATGTGTAGTAACCTCCAAACAAGAAACAAACTCAGCTTCCATGGTAAAAGTGGCAACCAAGGATTGTTTGACACTTCTTCAAGATATAGCACCTTCGGCAAGCATAAAAACAAAGCCAGATGTTGATTTCTAAGAATCAACACAGCTAGTAAAGTCTGAGTTTGAATATCCAACTACCTCTAAATTGTTATACCATCTATATGTAAGCATGAAATTTTTAGTCCCTTGAAGATACCTCATTACCTTCTTTGTAGCTCTCCAATGATCTTAACCTAGATTACTTTGATATTTTCCTAACATTCAAACTACAAAAGCAATGTCAGGTCTAGTATAGACCTGAGCATACATTAGACTTCCAACAACTAAAGTGTAAGGAAAGTTTTTCATTTGTTCCTTTTCAATCTCAAGTTTAGGACATCGGTTTAAATTAAACTTGTCACCCTTAACAATAGGTGCAACATTGGGTGAACAATCCTTCATCCGAAATCTCTTGAGAATTTTATTAATATAGGCTTCCTAAGATAGTCACAAAACTTTTTGAGACATATCCCTATGAATCTTAATGTCAATGACATAAGATGCCTCATCCTTCATACTAAAATGTTGAGAGAGAAATTGTTTCACCTTATGTAGCAAACCCAAATCATTGGTTGCAAACAGAGTATCATCTACATATAATATAAGAAAGATGATTTTGCTCCCACTAACCTTGTGGTATATACATAGATCCATAACATTCTCTACAAAACCAAATGAAGAGATAACATTATGAAATCTTAAATACTATTGTCAGGAGGCTTGTTTAAGTCCATATATGGACTTCTTAAGCTTGCAAACCAAATGCTCACGACCACTTGAAATGAACCCATCAGGTTGTTTCATATAAACCTCTTCCTCAAAATCCCTATTGAGGAAAACTATTTTCATGTCCATTTGATGTAAATCTGAATTAAAATGAGAAACTAATGTCATGATGATGCGAAAGGAATCCTTTTTAGAAACTGGAGAAAATTTCTCTTTATAATCAATCCTTTCCCTTTGCATGAACCCCTTGGCAACAAATCTAGCCTTGTATCTCTCAATGTTGCCTAATGAATTCCTCTTGGTTTTAAATATCAATTTACAACCAATAGGTTTCTTTCTAGTAGACAACCTAACAAGGTCACAAACTTTATTATCTGCTAGATAATTCATCTCATCAATCATAGCATTATACCACAGCTTAGATTTACTATTGTCCATAGCTTGTGAAAATGTGTCTGGATCATCTTCAACACATATGTCATAGTTAGACTCTTGTGAATACACTACAAAATAAGTAGGAATTACTGATTTCTCTAATCTATTAGATCTCGTTAATGTTATATCAATAGTCTCTTGTTGAGACTATTGCATAACTAGTTGTACCTCCTGTGGTGGAGGTTGTTTAAAATGACCTATTAAAGCAATTTTAGTAGAGCATGGATTTTGAATGATTGGTTCTCATCGTTCACCCAGCTTGGATGAACAACCAATCTTTTACCTGATTTAGGAGCATTATTTGTAACGTCATTTTCCTCAAAGACTAAGTCTCTAAGTCGACCACATCATCTTCAAGAAATTTGGCATTTCTCAATTCAACAATTCTACTGGAATGGTTCAAACAATAAAACATATATCCCTTGGATTTCTTAGCATATCCAATAAAATATGCACTAATAGTCCTGAGGTCTAACTTCCTTTCTTGTGGATTATAAACTTTAACTTTAGTTGGACAACCCCCAACACGTAGACGTCTTAAACTCGATTTCCAACCTTTCCACAACTTCGAATGGCATTTTGGGAACCGCTTTAGTTGAAACTTAGTTTAATATATACGTTGTTGTTTTAAGAGCTTCAATCCACAAAGAATGAGGAAATTTGGAGTTACAAACCATACTTCTTACCATATCCATTAATGTTCTATTATTTTGTTCTACTACACCATTTTGAGATGGTGTGCTAAGCAAGGTATATTGAGCCACAATACCTTGCTCCTAAAGAAATTTAGCAACTCCTAAAGAAATTTAGCAAATGAACCAAGTGATTGTCCAGTACCAGTGTATCTACCATAGTGTTCACTATCAAATCTTACAATTTTAACTTGTTTTCCACATTGTTTCTCTACTTCTGCTTTAAGTATTGTGAAAGCATCCAAAGCTTCATCCTTGTGATGAAGCAAGAAGAGATACATGTATCGTGAGTGATCATCAATAAAAATGATGAAGTATTTCTAATCACTATAGCTCATGTCAAGGTAAAAAATGTCTGTGTGTATGATTTCTAAAAGTTTAGTACTCTTCTTGGCACCTTTCTTAGATTTGTTAGTCTACTTTCCTTTAATGTAGTCTATACAAGTATCAAAATCAGTAAAGTCAAGAGTTTCAAGAACTTCAACGTTTACCAACCTTTTGATCCTATCAATGGAGATGTGTCGCCACATAAAAAAAGAGTTTTCATCCATAACTATACATTAAATATCAGCACTAGCTCGTGAAGTCATCAAACTATGAAAAACAGTATCACTTAAATGATTTTTGAAAAAAAACTATTATCCACAGTACCATATCCAAGAACAAATGAGTTCTTAAATAAAGTAAAAGAATTTCCAGAAAAGTTGAAAGAGTATCCAAATGGTACAAGTCTAGAAACATAAATTAAATTCCTAGAAAAACTAGCAATATAAAAGGTTTGTTCTAAATCAAAAATAAAATTAGTATTTAAAATAAGTCTGTATGTTCCCACAGCTTCCACATGTGAGGGCAACCTATTTCCTGAATAGATGTTACATTCACTTCTCGTCGATTTCCTTTTATTTAGAAAACCTTGCATGGTATTAGAAATATGGATTGTAGAATTAGAATCAATCCACCAATCATTATGAGAAACACAAATCATATTCATAACACACAAGAGATGTGAGGTTACCTTTCTTATCAAGCTAGGTCTTCCTCTGAGGACAATCCTTCTTCATGTTTGTCCTTTCTTTTTACAAAAGAAACACTTGGTGTTGTCTTTATTTCCTTTTCTAGTAACCTCATGCAACTTGCCTTTCCCTTTCCACTTCTTATCCTTGCTTGAAGTGTACTTGACATTTTCTATCACCAAGATGTGCAGTTTCATTAACTTCTTAGAGCAATATCTCCTCCTCTTGAACACACATGGTCAAAAGTTCATTGATTGACCATTTAGCCTTTTGTGTGTTATATGATAACTTAAAAGGAGTATAATGAGATGAGAGAGAGTTCAAGATATAATGCACTAGGAAATCATTTTTAATCTTCATTTGAAGGGACTTCAATTGAGCAGCAATGTTCCTCATCTTCATAATGTGCTCACGAACTCCTTTAATACCAGTGAGTCTCATGGATGTCAACCTACTCATAAGGGTGCTACCTAATGCCTTATCAGTGTTTCAAACTAAGATGAATAGCATCTATCAGATCCTTGACATTATCACACTCCGGTATCGACCCATAGATACTAGTCATCATGTGAGATTTGATAAACATCATGCTTAAACGATTGGATCGTTCACACCGTTCATACACAACAATCTTAGCCTGAGTACTAGTGTCCATAGGTATGAGTGGCTCGTCCTTGTGAAGAGTATAGTCAAGACCAATGCACCCTAAATTAAGAATGACAACCTCCCTTTCCACCTTTTGTAATTGTCACCACTCAAGTAAGGAACTTTATCCTTAGCTGTCATCAAGGTTTGGTCAATTGTAGGTGAGACATCCCACATCACTTGGGAATGAGGGTCTTGAGCTGGTTAAATACCAGGGAATCCCTCAAATTTTAAGACACGTTTTGGGCTTAAAAAATGGTTTTTAGGCTTGAAAAAAAAAATCGTGAGGGGCTGGGCTTTAGAGTCAGGCCACCCAGGTGTTAAAGCGGACAATATCTTGATAATGTTAGGTCGATAATGGGTCAGGGTGTTACAATCGATATCAGAGCCAATCCCAACTAGAAGTGTGTGCATAGTCAAAAGGTCTCGCCTGACCCAAGAGGGATCGCAATGAGGACTCTGGATCTTGGGGGGAGATTGAGACATCTCACATCGCTTAGGAAGGAGAGGCTTGAGCTAGGTTAAATACTAGGGAATCTCCCAAATGTCAAGACACGTTTTGGGCTTAAGCAAGGGTTCTTAGGCCTAAAAACAAAACCTTGAGGGGTTGGGCTTCGGAGTCAGGCCACCTAGGCTGCCAAAGCGGACAATATCTTGATAGTGTTGGGCCAACAGTGAGTCAGGGTGTTATAGTAGGTATATCAATAGATATACTTACTAAATAAAATTGAGGTACAAACCATCAACAATAATTATAAGTTTACTAATGTAAAACAAATAACAAATCATAAATGAACCAACATATCATAAAATCTCTCTATAGGTAAAGACATTACATATTATGATTCATTATCATTTAATAATGAAATTAGAAATTATTAATATTTCATAATACTTGAGGACTAATTAATAAATAAAAATAATTTCTATATCATCCTAATTAATCATGAAAATATAACATTCTCTATGGGTAAAATGAATACATTAACATGATTAACTACAAAACGATGTCATTAACTTCAATATGATCATAATAAATATCACTTAATGCATACATTATCATATCTAAGATGTTGTGACCACTCTCAATTATTCAAACATATACGATCATATGACATCACATAATTACAACATATATTATTGCACATAATACAAATTAAGACAAGAATATGTCATTATTAATGCATAAAAGACCCGCACGCGCCATGAAAACCCTCACATGCACCCTCATGCACCTCCATAACCTTTCGTGTGCCACCATGCGCCCTCACATGCCACGATCAAAATTAGGTCAATTTGACCCGTTAACTCGATTTGATCGTTGGTTGGGTCGATTTGACTTGTTGGTTGGGTCATGTTGACCTACTTTCTGCAAAATTTTATAGCTTGATTCCGACCAAATTTTTGGCATCTAATGAGAGGAAAATAGGGCGTGGATTGAAGGTCTACTTTAGCGGCAACTAGATGCTACTGTCATCTCAAATTGGCATTATAAGCGGCAGCCGAAATAGCCCAAATCGTGATTTCTCCCAAAACTTTAAATCACTATAACTTTACAATTTGAACTCTGTTTTTGGAAAATAATATATCGTTAGAAAGTTGTTTCAACAAAGATTCCAATGATACCAAAAGCGAAAACAAATATCCTTTACACCAAAAGTTATGCACAATTTAGAGTTCTGAGTTTTAATCAATATATTATAATTTTCATGCAATATACTCCAAATTTCCATTTCAAAAACTCCAGTACGCATCAAAGATCAACAAGCACTATAATCACACTGTACAATACTATATATATATATATATATATATATATATATATATATATATATATATATATATATATATATATATATATATATACACTGTATTTTACAACAACATGTCAGACATAGATTATAAACTATAAACAGGCTTTGATACCACATGTTAAAATTTCAATTCCATCATCACATGTATATATTCACAATTTAATAATCATACACATGTTATAAACACTCATGGAATATTGCAGAAGTAAGTTTAACTTTAATACTAACCTTTTGCCATGGCAACTTTGTCGTAGATCTTCACAAATCAGTCTCCTCAAGCCTTACAGATTCTTCCAATTAACTGCAATTTCTGAACGATAGTTTGGATATATCAGAAAATGGAATTGCGTCAAATTGCAGACCTGTAACCTCTCCCTTTTTTAAATACACACAAGTCTTTTCATCAAAACTGCATGTAACTACTCAGCAGTTACCTATTTACTAAAACTACAATTTAATAAAAGCATAGGACCAATTAGCAAATAATGAATAATGAATAATGAATAATGAATTTGAATTAATTAAAATTCTAATAGCAATTTCAAAGGGAAGTTGCTTAAAAGGCAGTTTAAAAAGGAAGCTATCAGTAAAGCTTCACCGGCTCTTAAAGGGAGCTTTGAGAGGTACACACGAAGGATCGGTTTTGGAGATAAATTGATGAAGGCGCAAGCTCTTATAGGCGGGTTTGCGAGCGTACGTACAGAGTTGTTATTAATTAAGAGGCAGATGCTCTTATGGGGGAGTTTGTGAACGTACATATACAAAGTTGTTACCGATAAAAGGAACCAAGTTTATGAGAGATTAGAAAGAGGTTCCTTCTTCACAAGATAGAAGAGAATGAGAGAGTATACCGATCGGAGGGATCATGTTTATAAACATTAATGGATTTATCAAAAAATGAATAGACTATATATCAAAGTTCACACCATAAAAAATACACAAACTTATTTATGAATTTACCATTATAGGCATAAATAAGAAAAAGGAAAAAGGAAAAGAGAAAAGAAAGAAAGCAATACAAATCATTAAACTAGAAAATAAAATTATGGATTTAAAAAAAAAAAAAAAAAAGAGAGAGAGAGAGAGAGAGAAATGAACACCATAATTTACCAACAAAAATAAACAAAAAAATTATAGATCTACCATTAGAGTTAGAAAACAAATTGAAAAAGGAAGAAGAGATAAAGAATGTAATAGAAACATCAGAAATAGAAAATACATTTATCGTAATTACAAAATACACATAATTTGCCAACAAAAACACACAGATGAACTTATATCTAGAAAAGAGAAAGAATGTAAGAGAAAACATTAGCAAGAAAAAATTGCATTTATGGAATAAAAAAAACAAAACACAAATCATAAAAAGCATAAATCTAATGGATTTATCATTATAGCCAAAATAAAAAAATAAAAAAAAAGGAAAAATGGAGAATAATATGAAATACACAAAGTTTTTATATAAATTTACTTGTACAAACTATGTATTATAATATGATTAGGATGATTTAAAATTAAAGACAAATTAAATTGATTAATGTAGATAATATATTCAACACGGATGGAGCCAGCCCTTGGCCATCACCCCTCCTAAATTTTGAAATTTTTTCTTTAAGTTTTTTATATAATTTTGTTTCATTAAATTATTCTCAAAATTCATCATCCATGCACAATTACTAATGTACATTTTTTTTTTTTTTTTCATTCCCTAGCTTTTATTGCAATTTAAAACGAAACTAATAATAGTATGTTTTGAAATCTTAAAGTTATATTAGATTAAGAATTTTATCACACAAGAATATTTATCATGAGTAAAATTTATAATTATAATTTAAATTTGTTATGTGTATGTAGTTGTTGGTAAAAAGAAATGTATGTTTTTTTTTTTTCAATGCACAATACTTTAAATATAAGTAAAGATATTAAGACTAATATCTATCTTATTCAAATAACTTAGGCTAATCATAAAGGTTTAATCGTCTTATTAACTAAGTGTAAAATGAATTAAATGTATTTTAATGTAAATTATCATTACATAATGGGAAGAAAAAAAATGTAAAATACGACTTTATAAAGTTTTAATGTATGTAATCCAATCTTGAATGAAAATCCTGACTTTACCATTAATATTAAACATACAAGATTGTTCTATCAATTCATCTATATATGTGTGTGTATTTGTGTGTGTGTGTGTGTGCGCGCGCCATATTAAGCACAATACTAAGACTATATACTAAATGCATTTAAAACATGCATACATAAATTATTTAACAATAATACTACTCTTCATATACATAAATTATTTAATAATATTATTATTCTTTTCATAATTTATTTCAAATTTTATGTTTAAATGATATATTTTTATATGTGGTAATAACATGTAAATAACTTGACAATTTATTGAATGATATGACAATGTCCATATGATGACACATGATTTGAGATGTGAAATCTTGGATAAGTATTTGAGAAGAGTTATGTTTATTTAACATGTGTTTTTATGGGATGAAAAGTTAAAATTGTTAAAATTTTATATTGAAAAATGATATAATATCAAAACTCTTTAAACTTTTTTGGACAATTTGATGAGGTGAGTCTTAAAATTTTTAAAGATCAAGTAGACAAAGTTATAAGGGCAAATATAAGTTAATGGGAAGATAGAGAATATAGATGTGATCATTTTGGTCAAATTATTAGTAATCTTATGAATCTTAACCCTGCGTCATTATTCATAATTTTATTTGTCAAATAAGGGAAATATTAGTAAACGGGAGAATTTCAAAACCTACCCCTCACCTTTAGCTAATATTTAGTTCATGGTTATTATAGCATAAATCATCACATTGTACCCTGAAGACCTGAACCCTATCAGTGTTAAAGTTTTGTAACCTTGAAATGGGAATATAATATGAAAATAACCACTTTGCCCTCACTCTCATTTAATTTGAAAATTTTTTTGACGCTCAACTGGAACCTGGTACGTCTTGGCCTCACTGTAATTTAATTTTTTAATTCTTTTAAATAGTTCTTAGAATAGTGATAGAAATAAATACCCCTGAACTATTAAACTTAATTTGACGGTGTGAGGGTTCAGGGTATATTTTGACAGTTTTTGAAATGAATTAGTAAATATTAAATAGGTTCGGCGTGAGTGGGAACAAGTAAGGAAATAAAGTAAAGATAAAAGAGTAAAATGTAAAATAAGGAAAGTGGAGGAGCGCGCGAAATCGATAGGCGACGTGGTGATGGAAGTATTAGAAAAGTAGTATTTGTATTTGTAATTTAACTTATCGAAAATATTTCTCTCTCTTTCTTGTTCAGTGAGCCCCTCCCCTCCCCCTTCCTCTCTCTTTATAAATACCCCTTTTCACTGCTCTTTCTCTCCATACCATATTTCTATTTTCCATATCTTTTTCCTTCAATGTATCTATTTCCACTGCCTCTTCCCAAGAGAGATTGAGAGAAGTGCTTCTGCTTTTGTTGTTTCCTTGTTTTGTTAGATATATAGTTACACAGATGCAATGTCCGCTTACAAAGACAAAGATCCTCGTATCAATGGGATCAAAACTACCATTCGTGTTGTTCCTGATTTCCCTAAACCAGGTTCTTTTATGGAACTTTCTATATTACATCACTTGTTTTTCTTAAATGTTTAAAAACATGTGTTATGTTTTTGCTGCTTAGGCAGGAAGGGAAGTATTAACTAAAACATTGTCAAATATCTTATTTTTCTTTGTTTGAAAACTTAGAATGAACTATACCTCCACTTTGTTAAGCTTTGGACAAATATTTAGCTTAAAGTTTGTTTCTTTAATTTTTACTTGACCAACCAAAGCATGTCTATTTTTCCTGTTTTATAAGCTGGGACTAAGATGGCTAAGGGCCAAATGGCAGGTATTATGTTTCAAGATATCACTCCTCTCTTTCTGGAACCCAAAGCATTCAAAGATTCCGTCGATATATTCATCGAGCGATACCAAGGAAAAAATATTTCAGTTGTTGCAGGTAAGACCCTCAGAAATAGAAAAAAAGAAACTTTGTATTTTTCTTTTTAGAATTATAAAAGATTTGATCTGGAACTTAAAAGAAGAACCTTTTTATCATTCTCATCAGCTTCAAAATGGTGGGGCCAATAGGTGTTCTGTGTACACACAGTAAAAGAAGATAAAAAAGTAAAATGCTTCTTGCAATTGCATAAGTTTCCGGTTGTTGTCTTTTTGAGTGCTTTTGAGAGACATTATGGAAGGGAGGTGACTGGGTTTTTATTTTTATGTATGTATTTATTTATTTATTATCTTTTTTTTACAGTGATTTCTCGTTTGACTACGATGAACCTTACTTTGTTAGTGGGGTGTGTCATTGATTGCTCTTTGTTAAATTTCTCTATCTTGCTTTTGAGCGGCTTGTATTAACCCTCTTTCTTGCAATTGTTGTGGGCATGTGCTTGGATCCGATTTGGGTGGCTGGTGGTTGGTGATGGATGTCCACCTTGTTGAAGGTGGACCCTTGCATGATGTGGGTTTTGATTAGGCAATTTTCTTTCTTTCTTTCTTTTCTTTTCTTTTCTTTTTTCCCTCCATTATGAAGTGGGTTTCCACGCTTTACTGTTTTGCTGAAATTGGTTCTGTGGCTCATTCATACTCTCTGTCATTATGTCTATCTTTCTGTCATGCATGGTTGTGTGATCTCTTAATTTTTATAGTTGCAATTTCAGTGGCATTGACGTTTTTATGGAACGGTTGTGAGTTTATTTGGGTTTTACAGTTCGTTTTATTATTTGGCGTTGTTGATAAATTTGTTTGTCTCAGGAATAGTTGTATAAGTAATCTTTATTCTTGTGTTTGGTTCACTGAAATGAGTTGTAGTTTACTGGCATTTGATATCATGGAGTTCATTTCTATTGAATAGTTTCAATTTGATTAGTTCACCATAATTTGCTGTATTGCACTTATATCTCATGGGAAACCTCCAAATGTACTACTATTACTCCCACAATCCCGTGTGAAGTTGAAAAGGTTTCAATGATCTCATCATTGGAAGGAACTTGATGATTTTTGTGAAATTGGGTTCAAAATAAATTTATCAGGATTTATGATAAATGTATTTTGTCCTATTGTGTGTGCAATTGAATCTGTCTCTTTGTGTGCTCACGTGGACATGTATTGTCTTCTTGTGTTTATGAGAGCCTTTATGCATATTTTGTATCCTCACATGGAAAGATGTGACTTTTTCTGTTGGTTGATAGCGATTAGCATATTCATTTCAATGTCATTGATGTCGATGTTTCTCAGTGGAGTCCATCGGCTATCAAGGTCTGACAATTACAAGACCCAATTTATGTTTGTATCATGCTCAGCTTCAATGTAAACTTTTTGAATCTTCAACTCTCTTCTGGTTCAACTTGAAATTGCTGTCTCTTTAATTTTTAAACCTGTTTTGGAATGTAATTAGTCTTACCTACAGTATTCTTCTTTGAGAAATGTGCAATCATTTTAGCTGTAACAGGACTTGAATATCCTGTCAAAAGAATGAAGCCATTGTATTGGATGAGAAACATTCACTCCAAGATATTAAGATAGCAAAACCAGTCAAATGATGGTTGAACATTTTTTTCGTTCATTTTACTGGATTAACTCCATCTGATCTCCCTCTTCAGACCCTTCTGTTATTTGTCATTGTTAGTCACTTCTTTTGGATTGGAGCACCTCTTCTTGTTTGTTGCAATGAGCTCTTTTTCTTGTTTAAAGAAATGAGGTCCCTATGCATGATACTTGCAATGTGTCAAATCACTTTTAAGTATTTTGTCATTGCATAGTGGTGGAATAACCTGTTCCATCTCTTTTAAATTTTTAGTGGTGGGTTTTCTAGGTCTTTAATGGTGTCTGTGAGATACTTTAACACCTATTACTGGTTTAGCAGTTTAATCATTTTTTTGAAAGATGTTTGTTAATTATCATGGTTGGTTCTCTGCCAACATTCATGTCATAGGATCATATTTATATTTTAAAAAACAGTTGAGCACAGTGATACATCTATAATTTCATACATGTTAACCCATTTTGGCGTCTGCTTTCTCAAGTTCTATATGAATTAAGTTTTGATATAGGGTCAATTTTCATGTATTCTCTCTTGATTCTTGTCTGTACATTGTATTACTAAACTGTATGTATCAAAACTTGTCAGCTGTCTTGATTGAAGTCAGTCTCTTCAGGATTTTTTTGTTCATTGTCTAATATTAGTTTATGTTTCAATGAAAGACAAACAAAATCTTAAATGTTTCAAAATAATGTTTAACCTTACAGCTTCCTTAGTGCCATTTTTAGCAACTGCTGGTGGATGTAAAGTTGTTTGAACTTTGAAGGATGTGGATTCTTTAGAGTGACTGTTCATCATTGAAATGAGATTGTTTTGTAAAAGTTTCTTTTCTCTGTCAGCAGTAACCACGTTCAAAATTCTAACTACTTGTCCGAGTTTGAAATTATTTAAATGTATTTCTTTTGCCTTTCATGGCTGTAACCTAGTTTGATACTCTAATTACTTGTCCAATCTGGAAATGTGTCTTAGTATGTATTTAAACTTTAGCTGTAATGCTACATTCTGGCATCGTTAGCAAATTCTATTTTGAAACCTGATTTACCTTGAAAATTATACTTTGTTGAATTAAAGTCAGTAACCATTTGCTCTTGTCTCTTTTCTTGGTGAAAGATCCTACATCGTGTTTAATTCCTTGGTGTTGCTTGAATTTTCCTTAGTTTATAATGTATCAGGACTTATGATGCCTTTGTCATAGTTTTTATAATTAGGCCCACTTGTTTTTCTAATCTTGTCATAAACTGAAACATCAGCTTCGTAATTAGCTCATGTGGGTAAATATATCATTTCCCTTTCTCTGTTAGAGATTGTAACTATTGTGACGTATGCTCTATTTAATCAAATTACAGTTTGAAATCCTATCTCCTCCTTTGTGTTCTGAATTATTCTTTTTTATTCTCTAGGGATAGAGGCTCGGGGTTTTATATTTGGTCCTTCCATTGCATTGGCTATAGGAGCAAAATTTGTCCCTTTGAGAAAACCAAAGAAACTGCCTGGTAAGTTTAAATCTGATATAGCAATTTCTTGTATATAGTTGTTGAGTACATGCATTTCTTTATAGTTTTTACTGTGATTTTTATGCATGCACCTGGAGAAATATAACAACATATTCTAGTAAATGCGTTTTCATCCTTTGTATTGTTCTGTATTTCCTGATCCAGCTCATGCTTTGTATTAGAGTAAATCTACAATTGATGGTTGTTAATGTAGACATAGGATGTCAAAGTGATGCTTTGGCACTGCTTGGAGCTTCCCTAATACTGATAAACCGACCTTGATTTATAATTTTGGTTCATGCCTGTTTTACTTTTGGGGTATTTTGTTTCTTCTTGCCTTGTGCCTAAAACAATGGTGATGTTGCATGTGTTGACCAAGAACATACATGCATAATGTTCTGTTGATGCTTTCTATGTGATGCAATCATTTTGATGTGTCCAAAACACAAGTGCTGACAAAATTATTTCGTACATATCTTTCAAATATTGGAGAAGTTATAGTTAACTTGTACTTTGCCCATATTGTGCTAAAATATGTTGCCATAATGTCAGGCGAGGTTATTTCGGAAGAATATATTCTGGAATATGGAAGGGATTGTCTTGAGATGCATGTGGGAGCTGTTGAACCAGGTGAACGTGCTTTGGTGGTTGATGATCTGATTGCCACCGGTGGCACCCTCTGTGCAGCCTATGAACTTACTAGGTATTTTGTAAACGTATATACCTGTAGAGATTGAGTATTGGAATGGGGTATAATTCTAGATCTTTACATGGTTACATGAATCACTGAGCTTTCTTTAGTGAGAAAAAAATATGCTGTTCAAGAAAAACCCGCATGAAATGTTGTTTCAACTTATTGATAATAATAAATTAAGATACATTGAGAAGATCATTTGAATTTAAAACCAGTATGTGAACATTGCTATTGAGATCTAAATATTAGATGACATTTATCAGCTAATCATTGTATGTTTTTCTTGTCCATTTTTATGTTTTTTTAAGTATAATATCTGTCTCTAAATCGTTGTTTAGATATCTTTGCAGTGGATAGCCATTTAAATATGTTGTAACATTTAATGTTTTTTGTCAGAACGCGTTGGGGCTGAAGTAGTTGAATGTGCATGTGTCATTGAGCTTCCAGATCTAAAGGTGTGTTATATTGCTAATCTAAATAGCACAATAATTCTTGTTAAAAGGGAAATTACATTATATTTCTTTGATTTCCACCCCAACTATTTTTTTTTGGTTGATTTTATCATTATTCATTTTATAAAATTTATAATTCTTTCAAGAGATGGCCATGAATGATGGCCTAATATATCCATGAATCTGCGAGTGTAAGCAATATTATTGCTGAAAGGGATGTATCATATCTCAAACATCGAGCTCTAAGTTTAGTATTAGTGGAGAAAGCTGGTTACAAAGTATCTTTAGATGGCTAATGAGTCAAAGTAATGCTGTTTTAGGCAACAATCGAGTTATGAAATTGTGTTGTGTTAAATTATACAATGCAATTTGTAAATGAGTATAAAGTTAATGACATAGCTTTGGATGGTGCAGGGTCGAGAGCGGCTGAATGGCAAGCCATTGTATGTACTTGTGGAGGCTCATTGATCCTTGCAGATAAACCCTTTCCTCAGCATGGCAAAATGTACATTAGAGGGCATCAGGAATCTGCTTCAATTGTTTCCATGATTAGTGAATTTTGATGATTGAGACCCTATTAGCAAATAGAAAAAATTGAATTTATTCCAAGGGCTTTTGATTTGAAAACTGCTTGTAGGATTTCCTTTTAAAAGATGAATTTACATAATCCCTTTTGGGATTCTCTCTTTTGGAGCCTTTGCGAATACCAGTATTGCAATTTGATTGCATATATCATTATGGCTAGACTTATTGGAAACAAAAATGGATCTGGAATATGATAGGTTCATTGTTTCTGATTTAATGTCCAATTGTCTATGCATTTGTGAGCATGGAGGTATATTTTGTGTAGATCTGTCAGCATGCTGCTTAAACCCTTTTTAATGATAATGAGTACTTTTATCTTGGGAAAGTTGAGATAAGTTGGGACTATTGAATAAATACGAAATGGGTCCGATGTTTTTTGTGCCCATATTTTGATTAAAACTTTTAACTAATTTACTATTCTGAGAAAGCAATTGCTTTCTTCACTCTTCAGAGCAACATTTCAATTGAAAAACAGCATTCCCAAGTCTCCATTTCAACAAATTGAAGCTTATAAAAACATAGAAATTTATGAAGCTTTATAGCCCATTGCCATAGGCGCAAACGACATTAACTTCAATGTTCGATAAAGCCATGCAAAACATAGACATGAATTCTTGTCAAGTGGATAGTAAAATTGGAACTAGAGCAAAATGTGAAGGTGTTGAGGTGAAAACGAAGAGTTAAAAGGGATTGTTCAAATGATTTGAGGAAAGCTACCATAGAAATACCAAAAGCTACCATAGAAATACCAAAAGATATGAATTGGATTGTGATGCAAGGTTTTATGTGTCAATCGAAGATGGTGACTATATAACCATCTCATTCTTTTATTTTCTGTCAAGGGAAGTAAGCTCATCCTCCTCTTAACTACTTTTACTTTATCCCCTCCTCTTTTTCTTTTCTATTAAATGCCAAGTTAAGACCCTAAGTCTAACAAGGAGAGTTTGGTGAACAAGTTACTACTATCACAAATGCTGATCTTCTATTTATTCCACGTTTCTAATGTGTGATTATGATTGTTTTGAATTTTATGATGTACACTTTTGACTAAATCCATAACCTTCACCAAAACCAACCTTTCTTCAAACATAAAACTTTTGCTATTATATAGCCTAAGATTATGGATTTGAATTTTGAACCAACAGAAACATCAAAATGAAAATTCCTTTGATGGATCCACTACCATCATTAGAATTCCATTTGGTATTCATATCCCTTAACAAATACATCTTTATAAACACCAACCGTTTCATCTTAATTACCATTTATGATTTTCATTTGATGCACCAGAAACGCCCTCAATGCAATTAATTATTACTAAAGAGACGTGTAAAGTAATTCCATCAGTAGCATTTACTAACAAATATCACAAGAGTAGAGTCATTAATTAGCATTTATCAACTCAATTTTTTCATACTCACCAAATCAATATTATCCACAATCCAACAACAAAAATTAAAAAAATAATAATAAAGAAAAAATTGTGCTGATAAATGCATTCACAGCATAAACAAAAAAAATAAAATAAAATTAAAAACCCACATAAAATATACCCGATAATAAACCATAAAAACAATTCCATTAATTTTACAATTTGTAGATAATGAGAAAGCAGGGCAACACCGCGCGTGAGTCCAACACAAGCAACTCGCCGTTCTCCCCACTCACCGAGTCAAACCCGATTTGCTTCGAAACCCTACCCGCAATGACCCGACAAACCAACATGGCCCTCCTCCCTCTACCTCCGCCAGCGCTCTCGTGGGCCCCACTGCTCCCAGAATATGTGCAAATCGCCGATCCTTTCCCGCCCGGAAAACCCAACGCCCCGTACCCACTATTATCAAACGTGGGTCCCAAGCAGTAAAACCTCATTACCTCATTCCCATCCGCCACGCACCTCGCATTCTCCTCCTCGCTCGGACTACCCGGAGCCAAACCCGTCCCGCACCGACTCTTCACCAACTCTCTATACTCCTCGAATCGGGCCACTGTCCTCGGCCCATTCTGCACCTTGAATATCATGTCAACCCGACCCGAAAATGCTTTCGGCCCCCAACTAGTGTGGAATATAATCTCTACTACATTACGTGAAGGGTGGCCCTCGGGAAGCTCCGTCAGCGCAGGAAATTTAGGGTGTTCGGGGTTCCGTACGGGACGATCAGATGCTCCGTGACTGTGACGAGGTCTGATGGTGGAGTTGAAACCAGGTTCTGGCTTTGCTGGCGGTTTAAAAGTTTTAGGTTTTTGATATTGCTTCTTCTTGGTCGTAGTTTCGATGACGTCGGATCTTCTGCAACTGGAACTGGGTAAGAGATTTTTGGAGGTGGGATGAAAAACGTCATCGTATGCTCGTGATTTGCACTGTAAAGACTTGACCCAGGCAGCAGCCATAATAGGAAGTTATTTGAAGATTATCTGTGTGTTGTCTCTTCCGGTTGTGGTTTAGAGGTTTGGGGGTCTCATCTCATGGCATTGTTTGGGTTCGCTGAGTGAATAGAGACATGGCGCGATTGATAATTAAATGGGTTGGGTTAGTTTTATTTATTATATTTTAGTTTGTGAAAGGAGAAGAGGTTAAAATTACGATGTAGTCCTCTGAGAGTTACCCACGTGGAGTCTGTCTTGGAGAATAAATGACATTGCTATTTGCTACTGCGACTTCAATTCACTGTTGTTGCCTATAAAACGCAACGTTTTGTAACATTAATCACCAAAATCTATTGTTATAATAAATGGTATTTCATTCCAGATTTGGATACTACATTGATTCATTTTCTTAGTAATTTTTTGGTAATTTAAAAAAAATGAAACATTGAATCAAATGCTCCCAAAACAGACACTTGATTAAACCATTAATTTCAAGAGTAGAGGTTGGGGAAGTCATTGTCAAATGAAGGCTATTTCTGCCATCTAACTTTATTTATTTATTTACTTTTTGGTTGCTCTTTCAAATCAAAGGAACAATAACTATTCTACAGCGATGTTGGTGAGGATGAAATTTAAAATTGAAGCGTATACATACCTAGTATTTCTTTTATATCAAATCTTATAAATATAAATAAATAAACTTCCTCTTCCACAATGCCAATTGGGAGATTTTAAAATGATAACGAAATTCCATTACAATAATAATAATAATAATAATAATAGAGGAAGTGTTGGAATCTTTCTGTCATAGGAGTTTGAAGCAAAAGAGAATTAGAAAGAGAATGGAAACTGGGAAGCAAACAAGCATCCAGAAAAAGCACTGAAATTTAAACAATATTTCTCCCAATTAATTTAAGATTATATATAAATAGGTATAGGCAGGAAGTAGCTATAGACAAATTGAGTTTGGTAGTCATTGGGATAACAGCTTGTGGTTACAAGAGGAGGCGACAACATTGAGATGTGTAAAGCTTAACACTTAACTCTTGTTTATGCATATATAAAATATAACCTTTCAAATGGAGACAAACTATTTTGGAAATTTGGAGGAGTGATATGGTTTTAAATATATAATTGAAGCAAATTAATATAAAAAGAAGTGCATGAGGGTGTAGTTAGCAAGAGTGGGGTGGGTGCGCCAGCCTTTGCTCTCACGCCTGCAGAATCTATTGGGGAAGTGCGTTCATTTATATCTTTGGCATGCTTCTGCTTCATTTCAACCCCTACATTTTTTTGCTTTTGACCCTTTTTTTTTTTTTTCAAATTTATTTTCTTCCATAACCCTTTTTCCTAACTTTATTTACTTTCTTGTTATCTTTGCATTTCTACCATTCAAATTTAGACCTTACAACGTTACATACTTTATGTGAGTTTTGTTGCAGGTTTCTACTATTTCAATAAAGGTTTTGGATTAAAAAAAGGTTTGTGGATGTGATATATAGTAGCATCTCATCTCATGTGCAAATAAGTTTAAATTTGTATCAAATTATTATTCAAATACAAGGAGTATACATATGAAAAACGTTTTATACGTTATGTCAAGGGTTAAACATAAATTCTTAATTAATGGTCCCTTTCCTTTGGGATGTTTTCAAAACATCAGATTTAATTCTCGATGGTCCATTAATAACCTTATTATTATTTGATTTGATTCGACTCTAATAAATTATAAGGTTAATAGAGTAGAGGGATTTGACCAAGTCAAATGATGATGAATGCGTTAGAAGACAAAGAATTGAATAGACTTAAATGCAACATAGTTTCTCTCCATCATCTAATAAATTCACACTTTCTTATGCACGATCATCCATAGCCTCATTTAACCTCCATTAATGCTTCTTTTAAACTAAACCCCCACCCCCTATATATATATATATATATATATATACACACCCATGTGCTGCCCATCAACTTAAACCCTTGTTCTTAAGTGCTATTCAATATGTATAATACTACTTTTCATACAAATTCGTTTTTGTATAACTTATGAACTAATCCAAACCCACGCATCTTCATTAAGGATGTATGTTTGATGTTACAACATAAAATATTAATAATTATTAGTCCATATATAGCTTGTAAACGTAGCAATGACAAGTAATTCAACTTCAATAATTGATCATGGAAGGAAATGCATGCATGTGATGACAAATATATTTCAGGTGGGGATGGAGTGATTTACGGAATAATTTAACCATTATTATTTTTATTTTTGACTGTTTAAAAGGTCTGATATGAGAGTTATGAAATGGGGTATCATGTGAATTTGGTAAAATTTGGCAAAACGACGTCGACGGTTGTATCCAATTTGAGGGTGGTTCCCCTTTTCAGTCTTTTGAGTAACTTTTATGTCTTTTTGTCCTTTCTTCACCATTTTGTATTTTTCTTCTCTGTTGTTTTCTCAGTCTTTAGAGTCTTGACAAACCATAACCTGTGCCACTGTTTCTGTCTAATTTCACATAGCAACATTCGTGAATCAAACAGTTTGATTATTCAGCAAATTTTCACACGTCCACATTTTCAGGCACGACCAAATACCATTCATTCAGGATATCACATGCTCCAATAATCATATGATTCGTATATATAGGTATATATAGCTATTCTCTATTGCTTCAATTCCCTCTGTGTGTGTGTGTGTGTGTGTGTGTGTGTGTGTGTGTGTGTGTGTGTGTGTGTGTGTGTGTGTGTGTGTGTGTGTGTGTGTGTGTGTGTGTATTATTACGATAAAAGATTGATTCACAGTTCAATCTTACAAATTTTCTCTCGTAATCTTAATGTAATGTGATTTATTGCGAGTTAACAAATTACGAACTATTACGTCGAGATTGTAAAAAAAAATTATGAAATTGAATTATAATTGTAGTTGTATCCATATTATTAAAGCAACGTGATCATAATTCTTAGATAATTGAAAACAATAATTAAATACTTAATTGAAGGAGAGGGATTGAGGTGAAGAAAAGAAACAAAAATCACCAACCTGGAAAATCCTATAACACCAAACTACTGCTACTCTTGTTACACCAACTTAGAATCCAATAAAATAAACATCACACGTCTAAGACTCTTCTTATCATATTTGACTTCACTATTTTGTTAAATAAATCTAACGATAGTTATTATTTTTAATCCTTTTGATGTTGCAATCCCTTTTGCTTATAAAGTGATTTATGTAATTTTCAAATATAATTGTTTTGTAATTTAAATAATTACTAATGTGGAGGCTTTATTTACAAAATAATGAAGCTCAATAATTATATTATTATGAATCATCTAAATAAACAAAATTAATTTGACCTCCTTTTAGTGTTTAGGTATCAACATGAAAATGCCGACCCAATCTTACTCTGTTGAGTCTTCTTCGTGATTGAATTATACAAAACCCTCATCTTTGTTTTTTTTTTTTTTTAATCACCGAGGGTGTTTAAGCCCGTTTACGTCCATCTAAACTAATCTCCGGAGTCTTATAACTGTCAACCCGTCAAGAGCCACAGTGGTCACCCTATATTAGTGTTTGGGGGACTTAAACTTAAGAACTTATATAACTTTTTTTACTCTTTTACCATCATATTACCCATTAGCCACACCCTCATCTTCATGAACATTGTTGAAACCCTTTTTTTTTTTAATTTGAGATTAAAATGTAGAATATTATCATATATTGGTCTGTTTGCAATGTTAGAAGACATATGGAATGTAAAAAATGTTTTGTGCATTAAAAAAAAGGTTATGTGTAGATTCAGACTAAGTTAAGAATTCAAATTTCCAAAAAATTATGAATAAACTCAAGTGCTTGAGTTTGATAATACTCTTATTGGAGTTGGAAATATAGGGATATTATCAATTAGGATGCAAACTTTTCAAACTGTATCATGGTTTTGTTCAATTAAGGACATCTAAAGGTCTTTTTTTTGGTAAAAGGTAATATATAAGAAAAAAAAAAATTGAATCTCCTAACCATAGGACCCTACAAAGTCACGGTCCTTGGACAAGCCCAAGAAACCAATCAAAGCAAAACAAAATGAAAGCAAGGATTTATAATACCAACATCCACCTAACTGGTCTCAAATACGACCATACAAAAAAGGGCCAGCAGTACAAAAAATGCAGGCCATTTGGACACAAAACGATTGCACAGTTTGTACACAAGCTGTGAACCAAAATCAGCAACCAGAATGGTCCCAAAATCCAGCCGCACTCAAGAAAATCTAGTAAAAACTTCAATCCCCACTTCCCCAGCCAGCAGAAAAACCATGAATCACCACAGTAAATTCCTGCGTAGAAACGCACCCAAAGGCAGGAGAAATCAATTGCTTGTCGTCGGCTTTAGCAGAAAATGATAAAATAGTTTAGATGCTCTCGATTTTTCCTTTTCAAGTGAATTTAGTTCTTAAAACCAGAATTTTGAAAAAATAAAAAAAGACCAAAACCAGTTTTTTTTTTTCAAAAGAAATCGAAAAAAAATAAGAAATCTAAAAATAGAAGAAAATTAATAAAATAAAAAATTATTATTTATTTTGTTAAAAGGGAACATTTAATTTTTAATTTGATAATTTTTATTATTTATTTTATAAAAATAAATAAACTAAATTTGTTAAATTACGTGTCGACCCTTATATAAAGTTCAATTTAACCTTAAATAACTATTTATTGTTTTTAAATGAATCATTTATAACTTTCGTCTTTTTATTAATAAAATCTGAAAAATTTGTAATCTAATTGATAATATCTGGAAATATATGTATCATTAAAACAAATAGACTTATATAATATTCTAAAGGGTTCTTTGTGATGTTCAACAAACATCAAGAAACTCCCTCAATTTTTCATACCGTATGTAAAATATTAAGAAACCCCCTATTTATTTTTTTTGGCATATCCTAGTAACTTATATGATTATTATTTACCCCGCTCAAGGGCATTATGAAACCCAAGCGCTTGAGTTTATTGAACCTTGCTTGAGTTTATTCATCATTTTTCATAAATTTTAACATTTCAAAACCCTTATAAATCTTAGGGTGCGTTTGGTTCAAGGTGAAATAGGATTAATCCTATAATCTTTGTTTAATTTTCAAGATTCTCTCGTTTGGTTGTCAAATAATATAATATTACAGTAACATTTTATTGTAAATAGTGTTTACTATTGGTAATATTAGGGATAATCAGATTACCTTCACAAGGGGTGTTAATGTTAGATTATTGGGATAATCATAATTTTTACTCTATTTTGCCCTTAATATTTTATCATTCTAGACACATTTGCCCTTATATATCTTTTAAATTACAAGTTTCCCAAATTGAGTTAGGATGACTTTTCTACCCCCCATATTCAATTTATAGACACAAAAAAGCCCCTGATATTTGAAAAAACTACAAATACATATTATGTTCAATGAAACCCTAATCCACCATCGTTTTTTCTTTTCCTCCACACCGAAAGCCAACGGTGCTATTAGGGTTCTCTTGCTTCTCCAATCGATGCAAAGCACACCAGGTTGGTTCCTTTCACCGAACATTTGTGTTGCTGTTTATTAAATTGTACACTAATGTGTTGATTTTTGTTTGTCGTCGAGCAGTTCCAGTCGCGAAGTGCAACAATTTGTCTCAGTTAATCTCCATAATTTTAATCAAGCTAGGTGAGTTCTGTAATACTGTATTTTGTGTGATTCAATTCGCC
Source organism: Pistacia atlantica (assembly GCA_026229545.1). Taxonomy (NCBI): domain Eukaryota; kingdom Viridiplantae; phylum Streptophyta; class Magnoliopsida; order Sapindales; family Anacardiaceae; genus Pistacia; species Pistacia atlantica. The sequence continues at coordinate 11,435,102 of CM047898.1, read as the reverse complement.
ATTTTCAATAATCAAACAACTTCGACGAAAAGGGTCAATTTTTTTTTGTCCATTCATGCAGGGAACTGCTCCTAAATATATTGATGTTGTGTTCGAATGAAAAAGGGACTGTTGTTGGCATGATTATCTTGGTTTGAAGTGTCAGTGTTTGGGCATGGTTTGATGGTCTTTAGTTTTTAATATGATATGGTCGTTGTAGAGAATGGAGCATGTTGGTTTAAATTCTAGGTTATGCTTCCCTGTTTTGTTTCAAAATTGTGTTGTTTGAATTTGGGTTTGTTAAGGCGATATGCATGTGTGATACAATGATTGTGTGGATGTTCTTTTTCTGTGATGTGCTGTTTGAAATGGCTGGCTATATCTTCATAAACTGTATGCATTCATAGCCTTTGGGTTTTACATTTTGTTGTTTGGGTTTGGGTGGTTGCCATTCCATAGTTTGTCCTGACTGTCTTGTGTAGTGGTTTTGGTGCTGATGTACTTTAAATTGTGAACTGAAATGGTAGGTGTTTGTGAGTAATATTATGCTTGTTGGTACATGGAATAGGTGAAACAATCATGGCTCGTTTACCCCTAAGGTAGAAGATGCGTTTGGTCACAATCTTACTTTTGCAATTGCACATGATGGAAAGCATGTTTGCCATGCTTCTAATTGTTGGGCTTGCTATGTTGCATAGGAATAGGAATACTAGGGGTTTTATAACTTACAGAGGTAGGCGTTATTTGAGAGCAATGGGTAGGCGTCCTATAAGATATGCGCCAAGCGAATTGATAGACATAATGTTAGGTCACTCAATTTACAGAACATGGTTTTTGATAGTGATACACAGTGTCTTGAGAATTGTAGAATGGATGTCAAATCGTTTGACAAGTTATGTCATTTACTAAAAAGTATTGGTAGGTTAGCATCAACTAGAAATACAACTATAGAAGAAATGGTGGCTAGTTTTCTTCACATAATTGCGCACCATGTGAAGAATAAAGTTCTTAAAAGACAAACAAAAAGATCTGGTGAGACAGTTTCATGAAATTTCCATAGAGTGCTGCAAGCTGTGTTGAGACTGCATAGAATTCTGCTGAAAAAACCAGATCCCATCTTGGAGAATTCAACTGATGACAGATGGAAATGGTTCAAGGTACACATTGTACCCATTCGGTTTATCATCTTCATATTTGTTTGCTTATGACATTATCCATAAATTAATTTAATGTTTCCCTGTTTTTGCTGTCCTATTAGAATTGTTTCGGTGCTTTAGATGGAACATATAGACGGGTTCACGTGGACTCAGTTGACAAACCTAGGTATCGCACCTAAAAGAATGAAATTGCAATGAATGTGCTTGGTGTTTGCACACCAGACATGAAATTTATTTATGTCCTCCCGGGGTGGAAAGGTTCAGCTACAGATGGTAGGGTGCTAAGGGATGCCATCAATAGGAGACATGGGTTAAAGGTCCCCCAAGGTAAGTCCTTGATCAATTTATGTTTTCTACAGCTATATACAATAATATAGTCGATGGTTTTTTTATTCTAACATGTTTAATTTCATGGTAGGGTTTTATTACTTATGTGATGCTGGATATACCAATGGGGAAGGGTTCCTAGCACCATATAGAGGGCAACAATATCATTTGAATGAGTGAAGGCAAGGTCGTCAACCAACGACATTGCAAGAATATTTCAACATGAAACACTCTAAAGCAAGAAATTGTATTGAGAGGTGTTTCGGTATACTAAAGAAAAGATGGGGTATTTTGCGAGAAACATCCTTCTACCTGGTGAGAACCCAATGTTGCATTATTTCGGCATGTTGCCTTTTACATAACTTCATTAGAAATAAACTGCCAACTGACCCAATCAAGAGTGAGGTCGGTAAAGTGTGCAATGTTGAGGACGACAAGGAGGACAGTGGTAAAGTTATAAGGCATGTGGAGACGAGTGCTGCGTGGACTACGTGGAGAGACAATTTATCTCAAGAAATGTTCAATAGTTGGATGTCTTTGCGAAATACGTAGTGTCAGGTTATTAGGGTTTCTGTTGAATGTGTATGTCTGTGTTGATCTCTTCTATTGCAAACAATTTGATCGGTTTACTTTGTTTCTATTGTGACTGTACTGTAAACACTTGTAGTACCTGGTTTTTCTCTTCTGTTATGTTTTACTTATTGATGCTTTGTTGTATGTTAAATTGGAGTTGTTTAGTTATTATCTTTCATTTTGTGGCGTGCATATATTTTGTCAGTGCAACAACTTTTACAATTTCTCTATTATTTTGTTCCGTTTCTTGTAGTATAAATAATTTAAAATTTGGGGCTACTTTGTTGTGTTTTTGTCTAATGTGCTGCTGAAGTTTCTTTACAGAATGGACAACTCAGATCCAAAAAATGAAAGTGGCGAAAAGAGTTTGAGTTTGGATGTACCAAACATCAACACAAAAGGAAAGGGTAAAACCAATAGTACCGCGACCAAAAGACAGTGGACGAAGGATGAATATGCTCATCTAGTTGACTATCTTGTAATACTAAAGCAAAACAATCAGTGGGGTGCAGATAATGACACATTTAAAGTTGGGTTTCTGTCCCAACTAGAAAAAATGCTGCAGGAGAGGCTTCCTGGACATGGCCTTAAGGCAATTCCTCACATTGATTCGAGGTATAAGTTACTAAGTGCCAGTACCATGTGATAGATGATACAAAATGGCAGTGGATTCGGATGGAATGATGCGGAGAAGTGCATTACCGCAACCAAAGATGTATTTGATGAATGGGTTAAAGTAAGTGCTTTTTATTGGTGAAATTGTTTACATGTTTAATTTTTTTTAAAACTTTCATTTCTTTGTCTTTTTATTTATTTATTTATTTATTGGTAGAGTCATTCTACCATGAAAGGCCTGCGACACAGACCATTCCCCCACTATGACTCGTTAGTCACAGTGTTTGGTAAAGATCGAGCAATCGGAGGGGTTGCAGAGACCCCTGCTGATGCAATGGAGGCTTTTGAGATAGAGCAGGAGGCGATTAATGAGACAGATATGGACGTCGATGTCGATCTTGAGGTGGAGGGCCAAAACATTGTTCTGGTGAAGGAAAAGATGACTGGTTCTACATATCAGACAGCCACAGGTGGCCTTAGTAGAAGGGCTGTCAGTAGCAGCAAGAGGAAGGTTAGGGATGAAGGTTTTTCTGACTTTGTGGATCAGATGGGCAAGTTCAACAAAGCATTTGAAGGAACCCACAAAGAAATTAAAGACATTGCATCGTTTTTCAAAAGAGAGTCTGAAGAGAAGGATAAGAGGAATTCGTTGTTCAATGCAATAGCTGAGTTGGATGGGTTCATAGTTGATGAGCTGCTGGAGGCAGGGGAGGTGATATGCAAGGAACCTCACAAAATTGAGTTCTTCTTTGTGTTACCGCTTCATTTTAGGCGGGAGTTTATGAGGAAGCAGCTCACAAGTAATGTGTATCGTCCAATATTTGATGATTAGTAATATATTTATAATAGCATTTAACTTTTTTGTGCACTAATGTGTTTATTTAGATGAATGTGTTGCCTCAGTAGAAGTCTATCAGTTGCATGGGCATGGCATATTTTTTACTATGAAACACCATGGTGTAGTCTCTGCATTGTATAAACCGTGGATGTTGTGTACTTTTTTATTATGGGTGATTGTGCATTGTGTTAGCACTTAACCATATCCCATTGCAGATATCTTTTGCTGTGTAATACCTTGGTTTTTGTTAAGGATTGAAAATGTTGTTAATTAAATGGTAATCACAATATGAAATGGTGTTGCGTACTGTCATATATGTTGTTGTTGTTATTATGATATCCAATTATCATGTGCTGCAACAGTTATCTTAAGTGCAAGGTATAACAGAATTACCTTTGTTTTCTACTTCCTCATTCTTTTCTTACATGTTTTTCAATTTGATTATCATCCGTATTTTTTACACATGTTCAGAGGGAATGACATCTACACAAAGGCAGAGAGGAGAAAATGCCAAGATTGGGTGCCATGGACAATCACATGCCACACGACCACCGTGTAGAGAGGACAAAGATGAAGGTCAATAATGTGATTTCATAAATTCTTACTTTGTTCGTGGAGGACTGATCAGTATTTGATGAAGTTGATTTGCACATATTATGCATTTTTAGGGGAAACGGAACTCGTACAGAGGGCCAAACCAACTAGTGTTGACCATGGCTGCCATGGTGATTCCGACATTATATGGACGGTCTCTGTAATACCCAAGATATCAAAGGTATGTTCCTAACTCAAAATAGTCCTTTAGATGTTAATTTTATGTTAAAAAGCATAAAATCTAACTAAGGGCAAAATAGTCAATTCATTTGGAACGGTATGAATCAATTATCCATAGAGAGGCTTAGGGGCAAAATGGTTATTTTTCCTATGGATAAGCATTGAAAAAGTCAAGGATGAGTAGGCTTCATTGCATTTAATGGCATTAATTAAGTAATAATTATGTCTAGTGTGAAATGACCAAAATACCCTTATATGAAGAATTAAGGACTTATGAGTTATACAATTAAAATAATTGGGCCAATTGCATAATTTTGGAAAATAAATGAAATATTTTCCTATAAATGAGATGAAATTCGTTCAAGCCAAAGGAGAGAGCCTTTCTTCAACATTTCTTCCATTTTCTCTCAAATCTTCCATGAAACAAGCTTTCTTTCTCTAAGTTTTAAAGGAGTTTTGCTTAATTTTTCAAGGAGAACAAGATAGGAGCCTTGGATCTTCAATTAGAAGGGTTTAAGGTAAGGATTAAAAACTTTAGTTTTGATGTGATTTGAAGATTTGAAGTAGATGTTGAGGTATAATGTTATATATGTAGGATTAAGGTGTAAAAGAGGTCAAAGGCAAAGGATTTGTTGGAGGAAGTCTTTAAAAAGGTAAGGAAGAACCTCCCATGACTTTAGGGTTTATGCTAGGGTTTGTAGATTTTTATGAAACCTTAAATTAAAGCTTTAAGGCATAGAATTAGTTGATGGCAAGTGTAGTTGAACTCATTTATTCTACTTATTGCCTTGAATTCATTATACATGAAGTTATTGCTATTTATGTTTTATGAGTTGTGATGTTTGATTGAAGAAAATGAAGTGTGGATACTGATTGTGGCAAAAATTGTAGTATTGGAGGCCACATGGTGTTGAATGGTTGCTATTAGAAGTGTTAATGTGTTGTTTGCATTAGCTTACAATGTTATAGCAATAATGGATGATTATGGGAATGAGATTTTACGCTTCCTTTAAGATGTTAAAGACTATTAAGGGGAGGTTTATTTGATCCATAAGTTAACCTATTGGTTAATGTTAATAGGAATTGATGTGCCATAGTTAATATGAAAATTCGGATTTAGTGAGCTTAGGGGTTTTGTTAAACCTGCTTCAGTATTTCACCCATAACTTGAGTTATAAAAATCGAAATGAGATGATTCTTGAAGCATTAGAAATCTAAGACACATACCTATAACTTTTATGTTTATGCCAAGAACCAATTCATTTGAGGAAAGGATGGAAAGTGGCCTGAAGCATAAACTGGTTATTAAAATTTAAGATTTAACATGATCAATTCTTATGATTATGAATTGATTATTAATGTATTATTGTAATTATGCCATGTACTAATGTTTACCCATTAGTTAGATGATCTTTGAAAGATATAAATGGTCATGATGTCAATGCATGATTAATGTTATGAAATGGCATGAAGATGCAATGTAATACATGTTTTAAGATGATGTATGTGAGCAAGAGGTAATGTAAATGGGTTGATAATCCATAGATGAATTAAAAGTATTAAGCTCACCAAAATATGTATTTACATGCCATAAGATGTTAGAGATGCAAATAGACATGATAGAGATGCATATAGACATGATGGAAAACGCGTAAGCATATCCTCGTATATCGGTTGAGGAAAGATGAATATATGCTTTAGATGCTAAATAACGCGTAAGCACGCCTCCCGATGATATGAGCTCTAGATGAAATTTGAGGCTAGATGATATGAAATGCTTAAGATGCTAAGAAAGGTCCCGATCGGCTAGACATTAAATGTTTCATATGCATTTAGTTGCATTACATGAGTTATGATGTTATTTACATCATGAGATGATTTATACTCATGTTAGATGATTTTAGATGTTATGTCATGACATGTGATGTGTGTGTACTATGTTTACATACTTATTTGTACACATTGATGTTTATCTAGCCATGGGATAAAATGAGGAAAAGCATATGAATTAGTAATAAAAGGGGAAGTATCCCTAGATGTAAAAGATAAGTGATGTGTTAATAAATATGTTTAAATAAAGATCAAATAGTACATTCAGAATGAAACAAATCATTCCTTCCTGAGCGATTAGCGCTCACCCTTTCATTGTTGATTGCTTTGCAGGTAGACTAGAAGCGAGGGATGCTAAAGACAGTGGGACTACACGTGAGGGGGGATGATTTATTGTCATCTCGATGTTTTTATCTTGATGTAAATAATGTAAATGATAAATATTTGTGAAATACCTTTGGAAGCTTCCACCCTATAAATATGTTTTGATTGTATAATTTCTTAAAGTTTGTAAATTATAAGTTTTGATCATGCGTGACATTTTATATGCATGTTTTGGATATTAGTATTATTATCCTTACACAGTTTTTTTCTAAATACAACTCGTTCTCCAGACATGTATCCTCGGGATTCTCATTGAGGGATATTCAGAGGATACCAGACTGGAGGGGGAGGGTTTTACAGTCTCTTGATGCATTGTTACTACAACATGCAAAAATAGCAAGTGCACTGGTCGCACAAAGTAATAAAGTTATCAGTGAGTATCGTTCCCACAAGGATTGGTTGCTAAGCACTAAATTATCTACTGTTTTCAAGTTGGAGCAATCTAATTTGTTTGGATTAATGGGAGAAAATTAAACTTAAAACTAAAACAAAAATTTCTAAATATTCAAAGCTAAATTATGAAAGCAAGATTAAAAACAAGGTAATATCAATTTAAACAAACGGGTAGGGTTTTGACTTCATTTAGACTTTATGGATTAAATCTATAGATTATGCTATTTCTATATTCACATGCATTGATTATAAATCAAATTCTCTAAATTGTAAACATACCTTCTCAGGCTATGTTTTCCTTACTTTTTCCTATTAAACTTCCGCACCCAACAATTTGAAGATTAATAGTTCTAAGCTCATTAAGCACCTAGAATCCTAGATTGATTTCATTGATTCTTAAATCTATCTCTAGCATTTAATACTACAATGGAGATTACCCAAGAAGCTTAACATGACTCATTTCTCAATCTCATCATGTTCATCAATTAATAACATTAAAATCAGAATAACCCCACAATCATTGCAATAGCATATGAAGATAATAAAAATCACTTGCTTAATCCATAAGAATCCGAACTACATCAAAACTCTAACCCAAAATGGGTTAGGTTCATAGTAAATCAATACAATAAGCAAGAAAAACAATAAACACAAAGTTCAACATAATAAAAATGAGAGAAAAGACAAGAGATCTCCTCTAATTGAAGAATCCACTGATTTAATCCCAAATCTTCTTACCTTTTTTAACACAAATTCATCAAATCTAAAATTAAGAAGATGAAAAAGCTGCTTTAGACTAAGGAAAACACGACTCTTCTCTAAAATGGCAAAGTTTTCCTTTCATACCTCGCCCAAAAACCTAAAACTTTGCTAAAAAATGAAACTGTACGTTTTACAAAAACTGGGATTTGCAGACTTCGCCGTGGGGATGAAGTGAAATGGATTCATGTGCGTGACTCATTTCGCCGCGGCGAAGAACAAACTGCGTCACAACAAACCTCCATGAAGAATTCTAAAATTATAGAATTGTCCTCCGCTTGCTTTTTACTTGAATCTTCGATCTTCGATGCTCTCCCATGGGAACAAGCTTCATAATGCTTCACTCTACTTCAGAACTCTTCCAAATTATGAGATCCGCTTACTTTTGAGTCCAGAAACTCTAATTCGCTCATTATTTGCTCAAAATGTCCATTTTAGCTTGAAACACGAAATGTAAAGGATTAAGTAACAATTCAGGCATAAAAGAACTAAGAAGTATCTAAAATCTGGCCTAAAAGCCTAAATAAAACAGTATAATCCTCGGATTATCATCTCTAGCCAAAGCAAATTTGACAGTAAGGAATATGGTTTCATATATTTGTTCCTTTAAGGAACATAACAACACTTCACAACATAATGAGGTCAATTTGTTTTATAGGTAAGAAACTTCCACGGTGGGCAAGAATTGCATTGCCACCAGTAGACAACATGGAATGTTGACTAGTAATATGTTTGACCGACACTTGGGGTATGCTTCTCACCTGCGTCCATGTAATTTTTAAATCGAAAACTTTTTGGTAGTGTTGATAATTTCGGTTATGACAGCAAACTGTGGACAAGATCTACACATGTTGACATATCAAATTTCAAGTGTCTCGATTCCATGTGGTTTTTCTTGTATTTCGTACGAGCTAGTAGGTAGAAGGTTGTGAAATGGATTAAAAAGGAGGACATATTCTCTACGAAATATGTGTTCATTCCCATTGTATTATGGTTAGTTAATGTTTGTTGATTTTTATAAATGCAAGGTAATTTTCAATTCTATTGATGAGGGTGCTAATATTCTACATTTCTGTATATGCATGGGTTCATTGGAGTTTGCTGATCTTATGCAACTTTTGGCGAAGTAATGTGATCAGAACCCAACATAAGCTACATGTTATTGTTGGACTCACTTCGTCGGCTAACCCAAGGAGGTTTGAGCCTTTGATAAAAAAGTAAGCTCTTCCAACAATTTTCAAGATCCTGCTCCACATTTTTCACTTGTTCTGGAGTCTATGGCCAATAATGTGGCTAATTTTAATTCCACATCTTGTTCCATAGGTTTTCCCTTGATATCATTGCTACTGAAACAACTACAGAAAAGACTAACCAAGTAGCTGATATACCTCTCATGGTGCCTGATGTGTGTAGAGTTACACCCCACAGGGGTCACATTTTGGATTTTTGTTGTCATTTGTGCGTATGCTCACTGACTTACTGAATGTTATGTGTATCCAGGTGCCCCAACAAAGGAACCAAACTAATTGCTGCTATTTTGTGCTTTATTATATATATAAGTTCCTCAAACGACACCAGCAAATTTTCCCTAATCGAAGGGTACCCATACTTTGTAAGTGTTGCATTGTTCCATTGCCAGTCATAATTTTTTACATCCTTTTCCATCAAGATAAAACTAGTTATTTATTATGTCATTGTGTAACTTGTGCCTTCACCACATATGAAAGAGGATTGGTTTGGGGAGGATGATGTCAAATCTTTCCATGACAAACTGCTATTGGACATTGCGTAGAGTGAGGCAATGGTAAACATTTGCTGTTGTAATTGCTGATTTAATATAATATGGACTATGTCACCATTGATCATGACCTACCATATCATGGTCATGAATTGTATTTGCATCACTAACAAGTATGATTTCCTGACTTGTACAGAACTGTGAAAACAACACAAAAGGTTAAAGCTACGAGTAACATGATTTGGCCGCATTGTTTTATTGTAAATTATGTGTTTCCAAACTGTTGTACAAAAAGTAGTTCATGTGTTACAAAATAAAGTTCGAAAACAATCCAACATTGTGATAAGGCACAATTGAAAAATCAATGTTACAACTTTATGTTTCTTTTCTATTGAAATATCTATTACATACAAATGATTGTTTCAAACTGCTAAATTGCAATAGTTTCATTAGATGTATAGATGGTGGGATGTGTTTCGGTATGGGTTGAAGGGGGGTGTGGATTATGGATTTTGCTTATGTGTTTGGAGTTTTTGGTGGGGCTAGGTGCATTTCAATTTCTGGTATGCTGTTGTGAGAGGAATGGGTTTTCCGTTGTTTGTGGGTTGTTGTTTTGTGTTTTCTCTTTGGTTGTAGTTTTTAGTTATGCAGTAGGTTTTTTACTACAGGATATGGTTTGCATGTTTGATGCATTGGGTGATGGTGTTATGGAGGAAAAGGACATGATTGTATGGTGGCAAGGGGTGTTGAGAGCCTACACTGCATGTTTGAGCTGCAAGTTGAGTATGTTGGTTTAGCAGTTGGTGGGTGTTGCTATTGGGCTTGAGGTGGATGTCTGTGCAGGTTTGTAATGGTGTGTTTAGGGTGATGAATGCCAGTATTGCAGTGTACATTGTTGCTTGCTGTGTTTGTTATTTTACGTTTCAAATTTCTTTTTGCGGCTTAGGAAAAAAGGGCCCTCATTGGTCATTTCCACAAGACGATATTACTTTGTAAAAGAACTAGTTTCCCAGAATAAAAAATGAAAATTGTTTGCAATGGTTATATTTTGTTACATAATTTAGGCAAAAACTTAGAAAAGATTCGCCTAACTCTTAAACTTTGAAGGGACAAGTATAGAAACTAATTGCAAATGGGCAAAATTATACCTCTTCAACCAAACAAAGCTATAATTGATTCCTAGACATCAGAACTAGTAAGGGTATTTTTGTAAAATACCCTTATGTAATATTAAATTACTATCAACCAAACACTATTATCAATTATAAATCCCTTGCAAACCAAACACAAAAATATTTTATACCTGGTAATCTTCAAGGTAATCTACCTTTCCATTAATATAATATTCCCGAGTAATAAAATATTCCCTGAACCAAATGGTACCTTAAGGATGTCTTTGATTGGGGGTTATTTCCCATTATTGAGGTAATACTTTGTTTGGTTGTCAAGTAATATAAAATTTCAATGATCTTCTAAAACCAATAGTAATTACAGATGGTTATATAGACGATAATTTGAATACCACCACTTTCTTAGGTATTCTAAGATTATTTGGTAATCTAATTTTTGGTTGCAATTTTACCTCTTAGGGTGCGTTTGGGTTAGGGTCATATAAGATAACATGGGTAATTTTCATTTATTTTGCAAGATTCTGTTGTTTGATTTTCAAGAAATAAAATATTACATGTATCTTTTATTGTAAATAATATTTATTGTTGGTAATGTAGAGGGTAATCAGATACCCTCCTAGGGGTTATTATTAAAAGATTATCAAGGTAATCTTATTTTTATACCTATTTTTCCCTTAATTAAATACCATTTTAGACACAATTATCCTCAAATGTCTACAAAATAACAATTAAATATTTAATTGAAGGAGAGAGATTGAGGTGAAGAAAAGAAACAAAAATCACCAACCTAGAAAATCCTATAACACCAAACTATACTTCTACTCTTGTTACACCAACTTAAAATCCAATAAAATAAACATCACACATCTAAGACTATTCTTGTTATATTTGACTTTACTATTTTGTTAAATAAATGTAACGTTACTTGTTATTTTTAATCCTTTGGATATTGCAATCGCTTTTGCTTATAAAGGGATTTATGTAATTTTCAAATATAATTGTTTTGTAATTTAAATAAGTACTAATGTGGGGCTTTATTTACAAAATAGTGAAGCTCAATAATTATAATACTATGAATCATCTAAGCAAATAAAATTAATTTGACCTCTTTTTAGTAATGTTGACCCAATTTTACTCTCTTGAGTCTTCTTCGTGACCAAATTATACAAAACCCATCATCCTTTTTTTTTCAACCGGAAGTGCCCATACCAGTTTGCACGCACCTCAACTAATCCTCTGGGACACTGGAACTATCGGCCTGATAAGAGTCCCAATGGTCACCCTTATTAATGTTTGTGGGGACTCAAATTTAAGAGCTCATGAAACTCTTTTTGCTCTTTTACCATCATGTCACCTAGTGGCCACACCCTCATCTTCATGAACATTGTTGTATTTCTTTTAAAAAAAAAAAAATTGAGATTAAAATGTGGAATATTCTGATATGATGTCTATTTTTCTAAATAATGCAATGTTAGAAGACATGGAATGTAAAAAATGTTATGTGCATTAAAAAAGGTTATGTATAGGTTCAGACTAAGTTAAGAGTTCAAATTTCCAAAAGATTAATTAATAAACTCAAGTGCTTGAGCTTGATAATACTCTTATTGGAGTTGGAAATATAAAGATATTATCAATTAGGATAACTTCTCAAACTTCATCAGGGAAGGATTAAAGCTCCAATTTGTTCAATTAGGAGACATCTAATGGTGCGTTTGGTTTAGGGAATGTTGTATTACTGGAAATGTTATATTAATGGAAAGATGGATTATCTTGAAGATTATTGGGAACATTTAGGGAAATGTGTTTGGTTGGTTAGAATAAATTGGTGGGTATGTTATATTAACATGTTTGGTTGGGAGGAATAGAGTGGTGGATATGTTTTTTAAATTACTGAATTGCACTCTTATTAAATATTATTATTTAAATTATTAATATAACCCCCTACATTAAAAAACTTAGCAAAAACAACCCCATAATAAAAGTTTGGAAAATAAACGAATGCACCCCCACCAACCCAGCTGCCGGCCGCTAGCAACCACCATCGACCGCCAGTCAACAACCCAACGACACGATTGGCGAAAATAAGGCCTCCGTGTGTTGATCTAGCCAAAAAACTAGATCTAATCTGGACGTTTTTACCAGATCGATGGCCATTAACAACCATATCTATTGATCTGGCTAGATCTCCATTTTTGGCCATTTGGCTATTTTTGGCCATCAACATGGCCGAAACGGCCATATTGGAGACTCCTAGTGACTTACGACGGTGGTTGGTCAATTGCCGACGATGGTGGTTGGGTGACGATGGTGGTCTACAATTTGTTTTAAATATAAGGGACATTGTTGTCCAAAAACTTTAAAGGTTTGCGAACAAACACCCAACAAATCACATATTTTTAGTAACGCATCAAGCTTTAAAGGTTTAGTTTTTATATCTACAACTTGCTCTTGTGTATGACAATGAACCATCTTTACAATTCCATCTTTTGTGAGCTCACGAAGGAAATGAAAATGAACATCAATGTGTTTGTAGTGACCATGCATCACCGGACTCTTTGAAAGCTTGATTGCTGAACTATTATCGCAATAAATTGTTGTGGAATCATGTTGAGCATGGTTGAGACCCTCCAATATCCTTCTTAGCCATATTGCTTGATAGACACATAAAGTTGCAGCAATGAACTCAGCTTCAGTAGTGGACAAGGTGACTATAGGTTTTTTCTTCGAGGACCAAGACATTGCTTCCGAGCTCAATATAAACACATAACCTGAAGTGTTTTTCCTATCGTCTAAATCCCCAGCATAATCACTATCCGTGTAGGCAATCAATTCCTCACTTCCTCCCTTTTTGTAAAACACACCAAGATCAATGGTACCTTTCAAGTACCTTAGTATCCTCTTTGCTGCTTGCAAATGAAGTTCAGTAGGGCAGTCCATGAATCTTCTGTTAGGAAACAATCAAGTCATGGCAGCAGAAAACAAAAATTATATATAACACAGATCGTTCCTTAGAACCAAGATCAGGGCACAAATTTTCAATTTATAGATTAAATCAGAATCTGCAGAAAAATCAGTTTAGAGTTAAGAAATCATATGCACGTTAGGAGGCTCCTCCAACTTGTCTCTGAATGGGTTTCTCTACCGATCCAAGAGTAGGATCGAACCAGCAATAGTCCACATGAAGATAACTTCAAGGAACTAAAAAAGGATTTGCTAGATCCTCTTTAGCCTTAAGAACCAAGAACAAGAATCAAGTGATATTTGATTCAACCCAAATGTAAACTGGCGTGGGAAGAGAGAAAAAGGGGGCTGGAGTTTTTAATTAAATGTGAATGAATGAATTGTTTTTTTTTAATTCACAAAGTGTTGCACTTATATAGTGCACACAATGCCCTATTCCATATGGAATAGGCTTGGGCACCAACCCAAATAGCCCCTATGTCCAAACAGCCCCATTTAGATATTTTAATTATTATTATTATTATTTCAATTCAATTCAATTAACATATGTAAAATATATTAACATTTAACAATAACAATAATTCATTTAAATATATGTGTACACATATTTAAATATAATCTTACTTATTTAATTTTAATATCAAATTAAATAAAGGCTACAACCTCAGCAAATTTAATTGCACTATGAGATTACCAACCTTTCTCCTAAAAAGATGAAAACGCCCTTCTTATAAACTGGTTCTTAAATTATCTTCTATGTGTGTGACCCGTAGGCTCTTTATCATACTGGTTGTGTGTAGTATCGCGATTAACACCAATTAATTGTCTCACTGCACACAGACCAAGATTGGCCCCTAGCAAGGTATCATGGCTACCCGATAGATTCAGATTCAATGAAACAGCAACCTGTCAACAATATGGTTACCATACAATCCAATCCTTTCTTCATCTATTATCTCAACGAGACAAAGGCACATAAATAGTGTCAACCTCAGTTACTCTCGATATGTATGTATTCAGTTACTAGACCAATGACCGGAATTATAAACTGGATAAAGCAACACCTTAATCCCACTGTGGCCACAGTTTTAGTGTCATTACCATTTACTGAATTGCGCCGTGAGGTAACTTCCCCATACCCGGGAGTGATGAATCCTCTATCTATCCACCATAGTCTTGATACACTCCATGATGCAACCAATCACTACCGTATTGACAGCTTTAAATAGAATTGTGTTGTGCTAGTGTCAAACTACACCAATCGGTTCACAAGGCACTCTGGTGATCTCAAGTCTAAGGATCACATGCACCACCATTCGTTAGAGGATTTGTTTCCATAGACAATGGGGTTACCATCCATATAAAATCCTCTAGTGGGTCAGTCTAGTGAAATTGCCTAAAGCAAGCACCCATGTGTTGCACCAGGTTGTCACCAAATAACCTTGACAAGTGAGATCAACCACTGCCTTTCGACAAAGGTTGTTCAACACTATGATAGCCTTACCGTATTATCTGTGCTTTTACTTTAGAATAATACTAGGGCTACAGACGTTTCTAGAATGGCCATCGTATGTGCTCATAGGGTTCTCATTATCAAGATTTGAAACACTTGATACCCTCATCACGGTTCTACCATTCTAAGGAGATATATCAATACATACAATAATGATTTACGCGATATAGAATAAAATGCCCTTTTTATTGATCGATAAACATTATTACAAAAAGTCAATTCTACAATAATTGATTGGCTCTAGGGCACCCACTCTAACAATCTCCCACTTGCACTACAACCAAATCATTGTATTTTATACCAAATGATCTTAAGTGCCTTTCATGCTTCTGTTGCGATAGAGGCTTTGTCTGTGGATCTGCGAGATTGTCATTAGTATGCACTTTACTGATCTGCACATCTTTCCTCTCAACTATTTCTCTGATGAGATGGAATCGTCTGAGTATGTGTTTGGACTTCTATGAGACTGTGGTTCCCAGCTTGAGCGATTGCTCCATTGGATCAACAATCATGGGAACCATACCAAGTTTAGTGACGAACTTCTTAGTCCAAACTACCTCCTTGGCTTCATCTGATAATTTAATATACTCAGCCTCCATTGTAAAGTCCGCTACAGTGCTTTGCTTGGAGCTCTTCCAGCTCATTGCACTCCCATTGAGACAAAATACAAACTCTAATTGTGATCGATAATCATCTTTGTCCATTTGGAAACTAGCATCACTGTATCCTTTTACAGTGAGTGTAACAACTTCTTTCTACTATCATATTCATAAAATATATTAATAAAAAGACAAGTATATTTATCAAAATGGTTGGGCCCAAAAATTTTCTTTACTTAATAGATACATTCTTTAAATAGTACAACATCATTAGTACAAAAAGACTCTAAAAAACAGTTGACAGTGCAGCCAAGTCTCCGCGCTTGCCGACGTCCATCCGACCACGTCCTCACTTATGTCCTGCAAAACATAGAAAACAATGGGGTGAGCACAAAGATGCTCAGTAAGTAAATCTTCTACTCTATAATCCCCGTGTATTACTCTTCAATTCTTTTCGTACTCTTGTCACTTTCTGTAATTCAATCTCTCTTGTTCTTTCTCTACTTCTAACTCTCACTATTCTTTTCTTTCTTTCTATTCTCATCACCCATGGAAAATATCATAACCATGCATGGATGAGACACTAAAGCATAACAATGTAGTTTCTTTCTTTTCTTTTCTTTATTTTTATTCTTATTTTTATTTCTTATTCTTTGCCGATCGGTCTTGGTCGATGCATGGATTCGGAACCCTTGACCATGTGAGTGTACTCTCTCTCGTGTATAGGTCTCATCCACATGTATTCTCATGGCTATACAAATTCTTTTTCTCATTCCCATTCCGCTCTCTCATGGCGGAGACCGCTCTCTCACGGCGGTTTACATGCGGGATATTTCTACACTCATGGGCTCCCCATCGCATAACCTATTCTCTTTTCTCTTCTGTAGCACTTATTCTTCATTTTAATCTCTAATGCTACTTCTTTCTTTCTCTTTATTCTAAGAGAATTAGTTCTTTTCTTTATCTCTATTCTTAGAGTGTTTCTTTCTCATTTCTCATAATTCTTTCTTATGTGATTACTCAATTAAACATATGTATATGGATGGCTCATGCCTAAAATCTTTCTTAGATGCATTCATGAAATGCAAATATGCTATGTTGCATAAAGTAAGGTTCTCTACTTCTACTCATGCTTCTTTTAGGCATTTCATCAAACAATATGTGTGCATACATAAACTCTATTCTAACTTTAATTATACTTCTTTCTTAACCATCCAAAATTGGAGTTCAACTCCTTTAAATCATCACACATCCTGCAAAGAAAACACATTTCAAATATTCCTCTCAAATTCTTCTAATTCTATCCATACTTCTACCACAATTTATCAACACATTCCACCCTTCTCATGGTGGAAATTTCTCCATAAATCAATATTAAACTCATCCATAAATTCATTAACTCATTTCAAAATAAAAATTCAAGCATTAATCATATATAAATCTCTACACATCATTCAATCATGCAAATCACAACTTAGGTGGATTTACTTACCTTAGGCTCAAGTAGAATCCACTTAAGCTCTCTACTCTTGATGGCTTGATACTTTCTCTTAAACCTTCAACACAAACTCAATAAGGATCATACTCTTTCAACAATAAAATTCACATCTAGAGTAAGGATTCTCACCTTTAAGTGCTTAGGATCAACTTGTACCAATTTCTAGTCAAAAGCTCTTCAAAGATCCTTGGAAAATTGAATGAAAGTTTGAGAGAATTGAAGGATGAAAGAGGTGGTGGAGAAGAATAAATGAAAGGGTTTCTAAAGCTAAACCCTTAATATCTCATATTTTCTCCACTCTTTCCCAATATACCCTTGTTCCTTCTTTCAAATTCCACCTATGCCCTTTAATTCTTTGCAAAAACATCCCCTATTCAAACTATTCTCCATGCAATTTCCTTGCATTTCACTCCCCACTTTTCCTACTAATTAGGGGTATAATGGTCATTGAGTCCTAAAAGGAAGAATTCTCTAAAAACTCAAGGGAAATTTTAGCCGAGTCTTCGCCTCGGCGAAAACTCACAGCAGCTACACGGGGGTTGTAGCACTTCATCGCCGTGGCGAAGCTTCTTCTTCGCCCCGGCGAAGACTATAACATCAAGATTTTGCCAAGTCTTACAAATTTGAAGGGCAACCACTCAACCAAACCAATACACCATTTCAACCAAGGGCCAACCAAACAATATACAGACTCAAATGAGGATAAATCAATAAACATTTAAGCCATTCATCAAATCTTAACTACGTACCTCAAGTGGGGCATTACAAGTCTCCCCCCTTAAAAGAATTTCATCCACGAAATTCACACAAACAACTCCGGGTAACGATCTTGCATGTCTTGCTCGGTCTCCTAAGTAGCTTCTTCAACTTTATGGTTTCTCCAGAGGACTTTCACTAAAGGAATACTCTTATTCTGGAGCTCTTTAATCTTCCGGTCCAAAATTTGAACTGGACGCTCCTCGTACTCGAGATTCTCTTCCACAATTACATCCTCTATGCTCAATACATGGGAGGGATCACTTACATACTTCCGTAGCATCGAGATATGGAAAACATCATGCACCTTGTCCATGCTAGGTGGTAGTGCCAATCTATAGGCTACTTTCCCCACTCGTTCAACACTTCAAATGGACCAATGAATCTCGGTGCTAGCTTCCCTTTATTTCCAAACCGCATCACCCGCTTATAGGGGGAAACTTTCAAGAAAACTTTATCACCCACTTCGAATTCAACTTCTTTTCTCTTCAAATCAGCATAACTTTTCTGTCTATCTTGGGCTTGTTGCATTCTGCTTCTAATCAGCTTCACATCTTCAATCAATTTCTGAGTCATTCTGGCCCAATAGCTATATTCAACTCATCTTTCTCACCTATCTCATCCCAATGTAGAGGAGACCTACATTGTCTACCATACAAGGCCTCATAAGGCGCCATCTCAATTGTAGACTGATAACTATTATTGTAAGCAAACTCCACTAAGGGCAACATCTCATGCTAGGATGCTCTATAATCCATACAGCAAGCTCGCAACATATCCTCAAGCACTTGATTTGTTCTCTCTGTCTGTCCATCAGTTTGAGGATGGTAGGCGGTGCTAAAAGCCAATCTAGTACCCAAGTTCCTCTGTAAGCTCGTCCAAAAGTGGAGACAAATCTAGAATCTCTATTTGATACTATTGTCTTGGGTACCCCATGAAGTTTCACTCTCTCTCTGATGTAAATATGGGCTAGCTGATCCGAAGTAGTGCTTTCTTTTACCGGAAGGAAATGGGCTAATTTTGTCAATCTATCAACAATCACCCAAATAACATTAAATCCTCTCTGAACTCTAGGGAGGCCTATAATAAAATCCATCAAGATACTCTCCCATTTCCACTCAGGAATACTAAGTGGTCGAAGCAATCCTGATGGCCTTTGGTGTTCTGCTTTCACTTGTTGACATACCAGGCATTTAGCTACAAACTCCGCAATAACATTCTTCATACTTGGCCACCAATAGCCTTTCTTTAGGTCTTGATACATCTTGGTTGCTCTAGGATAAGCAATGTAGGGTGTGTCATGAGCCTCCATAAGAATTCTCTTTCTCAACTCCTTATCCTGAAGAATACGCAACCGATTCCTGAAACAGAGAACACCATCTACTAGGTGGAACTCTGGTCTCTCAGTCTTATGCACTCTTTGCAATAACTTCTGACACCACTCATCAACCACTTGCTTTTTTCTGATTTCGTCCAGTAAGGTAGACTAAATTTCTAACCTAGCAATCCCTCCATTGAATCACTTCAATATGTTCTTTACACAACTCATCTATTAACTCTCTTTGTCTTGTGAGTCAGGATAAATAAGCTTTTCTACTCAACGCATCGGCTACTACATTAGCTTTCCCGACTGATATTTAATCTCACATTCATAATCTTTAACTAGCTCTAACCAACTTCTCTGCCTCATATTCAGCTCCTTCTGAGTAAAGAAATACTTTAAACTCTTATGGTCGGTGTAGATATTACTCTTTGTACCATAAAGGTAATGCCTCCAAATTTTTAAAGCAAAGACTACTGCTGCCAACTCTAAATCATGCATAGGGTATCTTGTCTCGTACTCTTTCAATTGAAGAGAAGCATAAGCTATCACCCTACCTAACTGCATCAATACAGTACCAAGTCCCTGCAATGAGGCATCTGTAAAAATATCATAATCTACACCCTCTGAGGCAACACTAAAACAGAGTTGATGTCAACTTTTTCTTTAACTCGTGAAAACTCTTTTCAAAAGCAGTTGACCATATAAAAGGAATTCTTTGCTTAGTAAGAGTTGTCAATGGCTTAGCCAACTAGGCAAACCCTGCTAAGAATCGCCGGTAGTAGCCTGCTAGTCCTAAGAAACTTCTCTTCTTTTACCTGCTGGCCTTTGCCACTCAAGGATTGCCTCCACCTTACTAGGGTCTACTGAAATCCCTTCGCTAGAAACAGTATGGCCCAGAAATAATACTTGATTCAACTAGAATTCACACTTGGAAAACTTAGCATACAACTTCTTTTCTCTCAATCGTTGTAGCACCATTCTTAAATACTCCTCATGCTCTTCTTTCGAGTTAAAGTAAACCAGGATATCATCAATGAAAACCACGATGAATTGATCCAAGCAATCGTGAAATACCCGGATCATCAAGTCCATAAAAACTGCTGGGGCATTCGTCAACCCGAAAGGCATCACTACAAACTCATAATGCCCATACCATGTACAAAAAGCAATCTTAGCTATATCTTGCTCAGCCACTCTCACTTGATGGTACCCCGACCTCAAATCAATTTTTGAGAACAGCCGCTCCCTTTAATTGATCAAAAAATCATCTATCCGAGGTAGCGGGTACTTATTTTTCACTATCACCTTATTCAGCTCTCTATAATCTATACACATCCGTAAAGATCCATCTTTCTTCTTCACAAAAAGAATTGGAGCTCTCCAGGAAGAATGACTTGGTCGGATAAAACCTTTATCTAAAAGCTCTTGGAGTTGTTTCTTTAATTCCTGAAGCTCAGCTGGGGCCATTCGATAAGGGGCTCTCGATATTGGTGCTGTCCCAGGTGCTAGTTCAATACTGAACTCAACCTCTCTCTCTCTGGAAGTAAACCCTCGGTAACTCTTCCAGAAACACATCCAAAAATTCTCAAACTACTGGCACCCTCTGAATTTCTGGCTGAGGAACATCACCACTTTGCACTACATGTGTAATATATCCTGAACACCCCTTTCTCAGCATCTTTCTAGCTTTCAAGCTACTGATCAACATACTCAATTGATGGCCCTCCCCGAAACTAAACTTATCTCCACTATCAAGATTAAATCTTCTTTCTTCTTCCGACAGTCAATTTCTACTCCATATTTCCCTAGCAAATCCATACATAAAATCACGTCGAAATCAGGCATATCAAACACTATTAAATCAACTAACAACTCTCTTCCATGAATCACTACGGACTCTCCTGGAAACATCTCACTGGTCAAAACACTAACCCCATCAGGTAACTCTATCCTAACGGGTTGGTCTACCACGACGGATTTCAGACCTAATCTTTCTATCATCCCATGGGATATAAAAGAATGCGTGGCTCCAAAATCTATTAAAGCATAAAGAGGAACTGGATGAAAGAATAACTAACCAGTTACAGCTGATGGACTGGCCTTACCTCACCTTGTGCCACGGTAAACACCCTGGCATTCGTACCTCTAGAAACCTGTGCTGCTGGTGGAGGAGGAGCTTTACAATCTTTCATTAGGTGCCCTGGCTGGCGACACCTATAGCACACATTTGGACCGAACTCTTTTAGACACTCCCCAAATGATTCTTCCCACACTTAGGGCATGGAGTGACTCTAGCAGTTCTAGGCCGCTTACTCTACCAATCGCCCCTATTCTTCTTTGGCTGGAACCCTTTTTTTGTTCCTCATGTCTCTACTTCTCCCAACCTCAACTCTTTCTTTTTGTGGAGCAGGGGGCGGTTCATTCTGTACTATCATGGATGGCCCTTCTGAACTCATCTTGTTCACATAAATCTCTGCTATCAAAGCCCGCTCTAATACTTCAATATAGGTATGAGGGGGCTCTGCTCCTATCATAACATCACGAGTTATTTTTGCCCTCAACCCGAGAACAAATTTCTCTGTTCTCAACTCGAGAGTACCCACTATCCCGGGTGCAAACCTCGCAAGGGAGTTGAATCTAACTGAATACTCTTTCATTGTATTCATCCCTTGCTTCAGATTAATAAACTCTTGTATTTTCTCATGAACCCGGTCAACCGTTCGATACTCGGCCTCAAACACTCTTCTAAAATCTCCCCAAGTCATAGTTGTCGTGTCATGAGTCTCTTCCATTAATTCCCACCAAATTCGGGCATCACCCGAAATAAGAAAATAGCATAGCTAATCCTTTCTCTCCATCATTCATGTGAAACAGGGCCACCGTTCGCTCAACGTACTTAAACCACTCTTTGCTTCTAATGGGTCCCTAGTACCTCTAAACTCTAGCGGCCGGTGCTGACTTGTAAGCCCCTGAATCGGATCAACACGATTCTGTACTGTCTGAGGTACCGACCCTTCTCGCTCTTGCCTTGCGGGCGGTACTCTACTAGGGGTCTCGGTTCTCTCTGGTACAACTCTCCTTTGACTCTCCGCTAACACCTGCTGTACAATGGTTCGAATCCTTGTCTCATCAATGGTAGGGGGAGTTTGTTCTGGCGGGTTAGAGGATTCTCCCTCATTCATCACACCCTTACCGTTCTTTCTATTACTACGTCTCATCTACAAAACAACCATTCTCACATCAAATTCAATAACCCACTAGTAAGGAAAGAATTTAACTTATAGTGGTCGGATAAGACACGTCATAGCGGCGAGAATGACACACTATCCCATCCCAAAATCACTACCCTGATACCAAAAATGTAACAACTTCTTTCTACTATCATATTCATAAAATATATTAATAAAAAGACAAGTATATTTATCAAAATGGATTGGGCCCAAAAATTTTCTTTACTTAATAAATACATTCTTTATATAGTACAACATCACTTGTACAAAAAGACTCTAAAAAACATTGGACAGTGCAGCCAAGTCTCCCTGCTTGCCGACGTCCATCCGACCATTTCCTCACTTATGTCCTGCAAAACATAGAAAACAACGGGGTGAGCATAAAGATGCTCAGTAAGTAAATATTTTACTCTATAATCCCCATGTATTACTCTTCAATTATTTTCTACTCTTGTCACTTTCTCTAATTCAATCTCTCTTGTTCTTTCTCTACTTCTAACTCTCACTATTCTTTTCTTTCTTTCTATTCTCATCACCCATGGAAAATATCATAACCATGCATGGATGAGGCACTAAAGCATAACAATGCAGTTTCTTTCTTTTCTTTTCTTTATATTCTTTTCTTTTTATTCTTTCTTATTCTTTGCCGATCGGTCTTGGTCGATGCATGGATTCGGAACCCTTGACCATGTGAGTGTACTCTCTCTCGTGTATAGCTCTCATCCACATGTATTCTCATGGCTATACAAATTCTTTTTCTCATTCCCATTCCGCTCTCTCATGGCGGAGACCGCTCTCTCACGGTTTACATGTGGGACATTTCTACACTTATGGGCTCCCCATCATACAACCTATTCTCTTTTCTCTTCTGTAGCACTTATTCTTCATTTTAATCTCCAATGCTACTTCTTTCTTTCTCTTTATTCTAAGAGAATTAGTTCTTTTCTTTATCTCTATTCTTAGAGTGTTTCTTTCTCATTTCTCATAATTCTTTTTTATGTGATTACTCAATTAAACATATGTATATGGGATGGCTCATGCCTAAAATCTTTCTTAGATGCATTCATGAAATGCAAATATGCTATGTTGCATAAAGTAAGGTTCTCTACTTCTACTCATGCTTCTTTTAGGCATTTCATCAAACAATATGTGTGCATACATAAACTCTATTCTAACTTTAATTATACTTCTTTCTTAACCATCCAAAATTGGAGTTCAACTCCTTTAAATCATCACACATCCTGCAAAGAAAACACACTTCAAATATTCCTCTCAAATTCTTTTAATTCTATCCATACTTCTACCACAATTTATCAACACATTCCACCCTTCTCATGGTGGAAATTTCTCCATAAATCAATATTAAACTCATCCATAAATTCATCAACTCATTTCAAACATAAAAATTCAAGAATTAATCATATATAAATCTCTACACATCATTCAATCATGCAAATCACAACTTAGGTGGATTTACTTACCTTAGGCTCAAGTAGAATCCACTTAAGCTCTCTACTCTTGATGGCTTGATACTTTCTCTTAAACCTCACAAACTCAATAAGGATCCTACTCTTTCAACAATAAAATTCACATTTAGAGTAAGGATTCTCACCTTTAAGTGCTTAGGATCAACTTATATCAATTTCTAGTCAAAAGCTCTTCAAGGATCCTTGGAAAATTGAATGAAAGTTTGAGAGAATTGAAGGATTAAAGAGGCAGTGGAGAAGAATAAATGAAAGGGTTTCTAAAGCTAAACCCTTAATATCTCATATTTTCTCCACTCTTTCTCAATATACCCTTACTCCTTCTTTGAAATTCCACCTATGCCCTTTAATTCTTTGCAAAAACATCCCCATTCAAACTATTCTCCATGCAATTTCCTTGCATTTCACTCCCCACTTTTCCTGCTAATTAAGGATAGAATGGTCATTGAGTCCCAAAAGGAAGAATTCTCTAAAACTCAAGGGAAAATTTCAGCCGAGTCTTCGCCACGGCAAAACTATTTCTTCGCCCCGGCGAAAACTCACAGCAGCTACACGGGGGTTGTAGCACTTCATCGTCGCGGCGAAGCTTCTTCTTCGCCCCGACGAAGACTGTAACATCAAGATTTCGCCAAGTCTTACAAATTTTCAAGGCAACCACTTAGCCAAACCAATACACCATTTCAACCAAGGGCCAACCAAACAATATTAACAACATACAGACTCAAATGAGGATAAATCAATAAACATTCAAGCCATTCATCAAATCTTAACTACGTACCTCAAGTGGGGTGTTACAGTGAGCTCATCTTCCCCTCCATAAACCAAAAATCATATCCTTAGTCCTTTTCAGGTACTTAAGAATGTTCTTGATAGCCATCTAGTGATGCTCACCTGTATTCGATTGATATCTACTACAAGTGCTCAAAGCACATGAGACATCAATCCGAGTACATAGCATGACATACATGATGGACCCAATCGTTGATGCATATGAGATCCTCTTCATCCTCTCATCTTGTGTTCTAGGACACATATCCTTAGAGAGATAAACACCATATGACATTGGAAGAAATCCCTTCTTGGATTCTTCCATACTGAATCCTTTCAGTACTTTGTCAATATATGCACTCTAACTTAGGCCAAGCAACCTACGTGATCTACCACGATAGATCTTTATTTTAAGGATGTAGGTTGCTTCCCCTAAGTCCTTCATGGAGAAGCATTTGAATAATCAAGTCTTTATCGACTGCAAGTTCGGTATATCATTCGTGATCAGAAGTATGTCATGACATACAACACTAGGAATACCACTACGCTCTCACTCACTTTCTTGTAAACGCAGGGCTCATCTTCATTCTTGATAAAACCGTCTTTTATAGCTTCATCGAAATGAATACTCCAGCTCCTTGAAGCTTGCTCTGTCCATAAATGGATCTCTACAACTTGCATACCTATCAGCTTGTCCATCTAGAACGAAACCATCGGGTTGTGTCATATACACATCCTCTTTAAGGTTTTCGTTCAGGAAAACTGTTTTGACATCCATTTGCCAAATCTCATAGTCATGATATGCAGCAACCGCAAGCATAATCCGAATAGATTTAATCATGGCAACCGGCAAAAAGGTTTCTTCATAGTCAATACCATGAATTTGTTTGAAACCTTTGGCAACCAAACGTGCCTTATAAGTATACACCTTGCCATCATGTCAGTCTTCTTCTTGAAGACCCATTTACACCCTATGGGTTTTACCCCTTCAGGTGGTTCCACTAGAGACCATACATGGTTCTGGTACATGAAGTCCATCTCAGATTTCATGGCATCAAGCCATTTAACAAAATCTAGATCCAATATAGCGTCTTTGTAGGTTCTGGGTTCATCGTCTTGGTAGACTAGTATGTCACCATGTTGAGTCACGAGATAACTATATCTCTCGGGCTTATGGCATACTCTCCCTAGATCTACATAGCTCTTGTGCTACTTGAGGCGGTTCACTTTGATCCACAAGTTGTGGAGTAACCTCCTCATGATGTTCAACCACTTCTTATGGCACATCATCCTGTCCTTCGTCTAGTATAATTTGTGGTTTTAGAACTTCATCGAGTTCTACTTTTCTCCCACTAGTATTTCTTAGAAAAAATTCATTTTTAGGAAGACACCAGAACGAGCAACAAAAATTTTGCACTCTTCGGGTGGATAGAAATAGTATCCTTTGGTCTCCTTTGGATACCCCATAAATATATATTTACAGGATTTTGGGCCCAGCTTATTCGAAGTCAATTTCTTAACATAAACTTCACAACCCCAAATCCTTAGATAAGACAAGTTGGGCTTTCGCTCACTCCATAGTTCATATGAAGTCTTATCTATAGACTTTGATGGCACACAGTTCAAAACGTGAGTTGCAATCTTTAGGGCATAACCCTAGAATGATGCAGGTAGATCACTAAAACTCATCATGGACCTAACCATGTCAAGTAAGGTCTTATTCCTTATTTCAAACACTCCATTATGCTGGGGTGTATACGGAGGGGTGAGTTGTGATACTATCCCACATTCCTTTAGGTATTCAAAAAACCTTGAGCTTAAGTATTCACCTCCTCGATTCGACCGAAGAGCTTTAATACTTTTGCCCAACATATTCTGTACTTCATTCCTGAATTCTTTGAATTTATCAAAGGTTTCAGATTTATGTCTCATAAGGTAGACATAACCATATTTCTATTGAAATCATCAGTAAATGTGATGAAGTATGAATATCCACCTCTGACTTCAACTGTTAGTGGACCACATATATCACTATGGATGATGCCTAATAGTTCAATAACCCTCTCACCTTGTCTTGTGAAATGAGACTTGGTCATCTTGCCTAACAGGCATGACTCGCATACCTCAAATGACTAAAAGTCAAAAGGGTCCAAAACTCCATCCCTTTGAAGTTTTACAATGCGGGTTTTATTAACATGACCCAATCTACAGTGCCAGAGGTATGTCTGGTTTTGATTACTATGTGTAAGCTTTCTTGGTTTCAACATTTAAAATATCCTTTATTGTTTAAATCAAGAACACATAACCCGTTATATATCCTTGCAATTCCAAATACAATACCATTCAAACTAAAGGACAACAATCCATTAGATATCTCAAAATGATACCCTATATTATCCAAAGCGGATACTAAAATAATATTTCTAGAAAGAAAAGGTACGTAATAATAGTTATGTAGTTCTAACAATAAGCCTGTAGGCAAAGATAAACAGTAAGTCCTTCCAGCCAATGTAGCCATATGTGCTTCATTTCTAACTCTTAGGTCCAACTCTCTTAGCGAGCACTCTACACTGCCTTAGCCCCTGCACATCAGTACAAATGTGAGTACCACATCCTATGTCAATGACCCAAGATATTGAGGGAGAGAAGTTAATCTCAATCATAAATATACCTGAAGTCGAAGCATCTGACTTCTTCTTGTTTGCGAGGAAAACCTTGCAATGTTTCCTCCAGTGGCCAGACTTGTCACAATAATAGCAGACTACTTTCCTGCCCTTCCCTATGCCACTCTCAGGCCTAAGAGCACCCTATCATTTGGGCTTGGGACTTGGGCTTGGGTTTGGCCTTGGCCTTACCTTTCCTTTACTAGGTAGTTACCAGGAAACAACCTTGGACTTCTTCAAGTCCTTCTCTATAGTCCTCAGCATGTTCAAAAGCTATGATAGGGTTTTCACCATAGTGTTCATATTAAAGTTCATTATGAATGGTGCATAAGAGTTTGGCAAGGATTGCAAAATCAAATCCATTTGTAATTCTGCATTCCAACTCAAATCCCAAAGTCTTAAGCCTCTTTATGTGCTTGATCATCTTGAGCACATGAGGGCCAACTTAGGCTCCCTCAATCAGACGACTTCCAAATAGTGCTTTTGACACATTGTACCTCTCATGTTGAACATTCCCTTCAAAAAGCTAATTGAGGTGTAGAATAATGGCAGTAGCGTCTATATTCTCATGCTACTTTTGCAACACTAGTGTCATCGATGCTAACATCAAGCATTGAATGCCATCAGTATCATCAAGGAACTTTTGATAAGTGTCCTTTACTTCTTGAGTGGCATCAGGATTAGGATCAGCCAAGTATGACTTTTCAAGGATATACAATTTCTTTTCTGACTTGAGTATAATCCAAAGATTATGATACCAGTTTGAGAAATTAGATCCATCCAACATGTTTTCTTTCTCGATTATTGATCGCAGGTTCACAATGCTTATTTTGGTGAATCTACAATTGCAGAAAAGAAAAAGTCATTATAAAGTCTTTTATTAAACGATGCTCCCACTATTTTCCTCAAGTCAATAGCCCTTACTATTAACTCGGGAAAGCCCGTTGGCTTTCCTAGTGGACTAAGATCCCATTTGGCCCATTTCAAAACTTCACTTTGGTTGAACAAGCTAAAATGGGTTGATTAGGTAGGCTAACAAACTTAATCCACACCTAGTTGATAGCTCCCATCACCAACCTCAAATGTGAAGAAGCCAACAAGCCAATCACACAATCCAATGGCCTAGCCATCATCCTCAAGTGGGATTCTTAGTATCAGTAGAGTGGACACTACATGGCCACCACATACTCACAATATGTGT
The DNA here is from genome assembly GCA_026229545.1 of Pistacia atlantica. NCBI lineage: Eukaryota > Viridiplantae > Streptophyta > Magnoliopsida > Sapindales > Anacardiaceae > Pistacia > Pistacia atlantica. The sequence continues at coordinate 11,406,608 of CM047898.1, read as the reverse complement.
ACTTCTCTATTGTGCCTATGACGTGTTTATCAACCTTTGCTTTGGCGAACAAGCAAAACTCTCATTTTAAGTCGACCTATCATCATTAAGGAAAACTCTAATGAATTTTAACCTCCCACTGGTAGAAGTGTACCCTTCGCTTTGGCGAACAAGGTTCCAACAAATAGTGGTTTGATTAAAACCATGGTGATGGAAAGGCATACGTTACTTAATATACTTTAATTGAGGGGGGTTTTATTTAGTGTCTCACCAGATTATTATCTTTGTTAGAATGACATTGTTTGACATGTTATTGAACATTCAACCTTAGCATGCATTCTAAACAAAAAATTAAACGTGTCGGTACATGGCCCATCTAAAACCGATTTCTTCGAGCCTAGAGGAACCGGTAGGTCACCTAGGGGTCCTGTAATAAAATCTTGAGTCTTCAAGTATTATTGTCTCTTCCTTGATCCATCTTCAAGTATATTACAAAAACGTCATTCTAAATTTACAATGAAAATAATTATACAAAATTTTTACATCAATAAATTTAGAAACCTCGATTTACATTCGAGGGGAATGAGATGAGAAAAGAATGGACATCGAGAAGGGGAGAACGGTAGGACACGCAAGCCTTATTTAATAAATTACAACCATACATACCCAAAAAATTTTAAAACATTCACCATAGGTTTAAGGCTCATGTACCGGACACCATGCAATATACAAATAAGTACATGGCATACATTTCAAAAAACAATCAATTTTTGAATTGGGTAGGTTAATTATTAATTACCCCATGACAATTTGCAGATCTACATTTGGTCTAAAAGTTTTGAAACTTTTCACTTTGGCCCATGCGCACTCGAAAGTACGCTTGTTGCAGCGATGGATTAGATCGCCGCAGTGTGCGTTGAATTTGTGTTGCATACATGCACCACATGTGATCACTGCGGTGATGGGTTATATTGCCACAACGAAGCTGATTTTCGTCAACGCGCACCTTAGACTACAATTGTCGCGGCAATGAGTTATATCGCCGCGGTGAGCGATATTCAATCAACGATCGAGCTAAGGACATTCGCCATGACGATGGGTTATATTGTCGCGGCGAGCGCTGATTTTTCAATCAGCGTGTACACCAAACAACGATCGCCGAGTGTACACTGATCTATAGCATTTGATCAGTTCAACCAGCCACCAAAAATACGTTAAGCAGATTTTGCACTCAATCTAAACTTCTGATTTCAACAAAAATCCATATCTCATTATACCAAACTTGCAGATCGTCAACAAATTAAATTAATCATTTAAATTGATTTCTTAAAACATGCTTTCAAGGCAAATTTTGTGCAGATTCAACAAGACAACATGTTATCAATCAAATACATGTAATCAACCATACATTAAACTGTAAAATCTGGTACCCTAGGCTCTGATACCACCGTTAGGAAACGATCAAGTCATGGCAGCGGAAAACAAAAATTATATATAACACAGATCGTTCCTTAGAACCAAGATCAGGGTGCAAATTTTCAGTTTATACATTAAATCAGAATTTGCAGAAATATCAGTTTAGAGTTAAGAAATCATACGCACGTTTGAAGGCTCATCCAACTTGTCTCTAATAGGTTTCGCTACTGATCCAAGAGTAGGATCGAACCAGCGATAGTCCACACGAAGATAACCCCAAGAAACTAAAAAAGGATTTGCTAGATCCTTTTTAGCCTTAAGAACCAAGAACTGTTAGAGTAGGTGCCTTAGAGCCAATCAATTATTATAAAATTGACTCTGTAATAAATGTTTATTTATCAATAAAAGGCATATTCTACTATATCATGTAAATCATATTATATGTATTGATAAATGTCCTTAGGATGGTAGAACTGTGACGAGGGTATCAAGTGTTTCAATTCTTGATAGTGAGAACCCTATGAGCACATATGATGGCCATTCTAGAAACGTCTATAGCCCTAGTATTATTCTGACCAAGGACACAGATAATACGGTAAGGCTATCATAGTGTTGAATGACTCTATCGAAAGGCAGTGACTAATCTCACTTGTCAAGGTTGTTTGCCGACAAGCTGGTGTAATGCATGAGTGCTTGCTAGAGGCAAGTTCACTGGACAGACCCACCAGAGGATTCCATATGGATGGTAACCCTAGTGTCTATGGAATAAATCTTCTAACGGATGGTGGTACATGTGATCCTTAGACTTAAGATCACCAGCGCCTTGTACACCAATTTGTTTAGTTTGACATGAGCCCAACGTAGTTTTATTCAGAGCTATCAATACGGTAGTGATTGGCTACATTGAGAAGTGTATCAAGACTATGGTGGATCGACAAAGGATTCATCACTCCTAGGTACGGGAGAAGTTATCTCTCTGGGTGATTTAGTAAATGGCAATGACACTAAATCTGTGGCCATAGTGGGATTGAGTTGATGCTCAATCCAATTTAATTTTCCTGTCATTGGTCCTAGTAACTGAATACAAACATGTCGAGGATATCTGAGGTTGACACTATCTATGTACCTTAGTCTCGATGAGATAACAATTGATGAAAAGATTTGATTACATGGTAACCAAACCATTGATAGGCTGTGGTTTTGCTGAATTCGAATCTATCGGGTGGTCATGATGCCTTGCTAGGGGCCAATCTTGGTCTGTGTGTAGTGAGACAATTAATTGGTGTTAATCGCGATACTACACACTACCGATATGATGAGGAGCCTACGGGTTACTGGTGTGCTGTCGTAGGCACCCAGAATTAAAACCTTCCGAACCTAATTACTGAACTGTAAATAAGGTAAGCAAGGGTCGATCCCACGAAGAGTGTCTAGCCGAATTTGATGTTATGTGAACAAAGCTGGGGGTTTTTGTGTAAAACAGAAAACGTTCTTAGCAAAAAACCAAAAAAAACAAAAACAGTTCAATTCAAATCAATTAATATAACGAAACTTGGTCTCCGTCAACATCCACCATCGGAATCTCACAACTGATCATTGATGCAAAAATAATCAATTCATACATTGAATATTCACCGTTGGAACTATTTTCCTATCTCTCCTTAATTTTAATTAATTAGGAAACAAGCGCTCTTAATTAATCTTACCACTAAACAACCTTAGACAAGCGCTCAAGATTTAATCTAGTGGCAGCCTTAAGAATTAGAGAGATCGATGAAGCTAAACAACACAAACACAAGCGGTTGTATTTAATTTAGTTGAATGTTCTTCATAAGGTTATTAATTCGACGCAGCAAATTACTAACCCTAATTGCTTCACAAGTTGGAGGGATCAAACAATTACGATTTGATATCAAACTTAGCGGTAGATTTCAACAAATAATACACTAGTAGGCCTCCTAGTAATTAAATGCATCAATCATGAAAATATGCACAGAATAACATTCAATACTCAAACACAAAAATTGAACACTAAAATAACATAGATTAGATCTCACAGTTGGTTGATTCCGAGGTCTCCGTTTCCGATGACCAAGTTACAAGAGTTTTAGCCGCGCATGGCCATCAACCAAAAAAACTCAAAAAGAAAGAAAAATTCCAGAGAAGAAGAAGAGAGGCGTGGTCCCCCAAACCTAATCTGATCTCTTTAGCAAAAATCCAGATTTAAGTGTTTGAATCCCACTCAATCTCCTAAAAGAAATATTCTCCTATCCTAAAATAACATTAATCCTAATTTAATTCTAATTGGAACTAAAATAAAATAGAGTCCTAATAAAATAGGAAAGTGGTGTTTCCAGCTGTAATTTTCGTGCAGCATGTATGTCTTCAAAACGTGCAATAATAATGACTTGCATAACAAGTCGAACGCCCCTGACGTCGGCAATGCAGGTGCGTCAACTTCAAGCTCGATTAAAACCTTTATTCAGCCAGTATCTCTAAAAACTCAAAACATAAAAGTTGTAGATCTCTTTCTTAGTTCCACAGCATTTTGAATCATCTCAATCGGAGCTCGGATGAGAGAATTATGCCCATAATACAAAGCGTGGCGAAACCGTCCGAATTCCCCTAATTAATTCCGTTTTTCAATTAACACCTCCATTTGCTTCCTAAACCAAAATAAAGTAATAATGAGTACAATTAGGAAACAAATACATATAAAAGACTAAACATTAAGGGGGTTAAATATGACATTTTTCATTCCCATCAGTTACACACTTAGAAGATAATTTAAGAATCAATTTATAATAAGGGTATTTTCGTCTTTTAGGATGAAATGCTATTTTGGTAATTTCACAATGCAATTAAATTTGCTGAGGTTGTTGCCTGTATTTAATTTTAATATTAAAATTAAATTAGTGAGATTATATTTAAATATATCTCTGTATATATTTAAATGAATTATTATTATTAATTAAATGTTAATATATTATTATATATTAATTGATTTTAATTATAATAATAATTAATTAATGAAAATACCATAAAGGGTGTGTTTGGTTGCAAGGGTGAACTAGGGTTGGAGCCCATGACTATTCCTAAGTGGAATAGGGTTTTAATTGTTGCACTACATAAGTGCAACTTAAAATTAAAAAACAATAAGGAATTATTCATTCAATTAAAACCCTAGCCACCCTATCTCTCTCTTTCTCTCTCTCAAGAAGAAAAATTTTCTTGTTCTTCTTTCTTGATTCTTGAAACCCTTGATTGTTATAGCAAAATAATCAAGGGTTCTACAGATTATCTTCGTGTGGACTTTCGTGAGTGCGATCCTACTTTGGATCGGATTGGCGAAAAATCACGTGACCAGTAGACGGTGAACAATAACCGTGAACAATGCCTTGAACTATGTTCCTGTCTGAAATCAGAGATATTCGAAGGAGCCTCCAAACGTACGTAAGTATTCTAATCCTTGAATTGAATTTACTTTATAGAGATTTTTGTTTATAAACATGTAAACGGTATAATCTATACTCGGATCTAGGAAAATAAAGGTATTTGATTTACCATTTGAATTTTTGTTTTCCACTACGTATGGTAGATCAATTACTTACAAGAATAAGAATCAAGTGATATTTGATTCAACCCAAATGTAAACTGGCATGGGAAGAGAGAAAAAGGGGTTGGAGTTTTTAATTAAATGTGAATGAATGAATTGTTTTTTTTAATTCACAAAGTGTTGCACTTGTATAATGCACACAATGCCCTATTCTATCATAGAATAGGCTTAGGCACCAACCCAAACAGCCCCATTTGGATATTTTAATTATTACTATTATTATTTCAATTAAATTAAATTAATATATGTAATATATTAACATTTAACAATAACAATAATTCATTTAAATATATGCGTACACATATTTAAATATAATCTCACTTATTTAATTTTAATATCAAATTAAATAGATGCTACAACTTCAGCAAATTTAATTGCATTGTGAGATTACCAAAATATCCTTTCACCTAAAAAGACGAAAACGTCCTTCTTATAAACTGGCTCTTAAATTATCTTCTATGTGTGTGACCCGTAGGCTCCTTATCATACCAGTAGTGTATAGTATCGCCATTAACACCAATTAATCGTCTCACTACACACAGACCAAGATTGGCCCCTAGCAAGGCATCATGGCCACAAAATAAATTCGGATTCAGCGAAGCAACTACCTATCAACGATATGGTTATTGTACAATCCAATCTTTTCATCATCTGTTATCTCAACGAGACCGAGACACAAAAATAGTGTCAACCTCAGTTACTTTCGATATGTATGTATTTAGTTACTGGACTAATGACCGAAATTATAAATTAGATAGAAACTCAATCCCATTGTGGCTACAGTTTTAGTGTCATTGCCATTTACTAAATTGCGCTATGAGATAACTTCCCCCATATCCGGGAGTGATGAATCCTCTATCTATCCACCATAGTCTTGATACACTCCTTGATGTAACCAATCACTATCGTATTGACAAATCTGAATAGAATTGTGTTAGGCTAGTGTCAAAATACACCTAATCGGTGCATAAGGCGCTCCGATGATCTCAAGTCTAAGAATCACATGCACCTACTATTCGTTAGAGGATTTGTTCCATAGACACTGGGGTTACCATCCATATGGAATCCTCTAGTGGGTCAGTCTAGTGAACTTGCCTACAACAAGCACCCATGTGTTACACAGGTTGTCACCAAACAACCTTGACAAGTGAGATCAGTCCCTGCCTTTTGACAGGGTCGTTCAACATTATGATAGCTTTACCATATTATCTTTGCCCTTACTTTAGAATAATACTGGGGCTACGGATGTTTCTAGAATGGCCACCATATGTGCTCATAGGGTTCTCACTATCAAGATTTGAAATACTTGATACCCTCATCACGATTCTACCATTCTAAGGACATATATCAATACATACAATAATGATTTAAGCGATATATAATAAAATGCCCTTTTTATTGATTAATGAACATTATTACAAAGAGTCAATTTTACAATAATTGATTGGCTCTAGGACACCCACTTTAACATCTGCTAATAAGACTCACCGCAAACATAACATTCGGTTGAGCGGTTGTCAAATACATAAGACTTTCCACAATCTGCTTATAGAAAGTACAGTCTATCCTTACTCCATCTCCATTTTTCGTAAGCTTGAATCCAAGGGTTGTGAACTGGATTGCACTTACCCATGTTGAACCTCTCCAACACCTCTTATGCATATTTCTTTTGACTAATAAAGATGCCATCTAATCTTTGCATCACCTCAATGCCAAGAAAGTATCTCATTTTTCCAAGACCAGTCATATCAAACTCAAGCATCATGGATTTCTTAAACTCAGCAAATAAGCTTATCATTTCTAGTAAATGTAAGATCATCCACATAGAGACACATAATCATGATCTTGCCTCCTTTTTCAGTCTTGATGAACAAAATATGTTCATAGTGGCATTTCTCAAATCCTTATTTTGTAAAGTAGGACTTTATACAACTGTACCAAGCCCGTGGAGCTTGTTTAAGTCCATACAAAGCCTTTTCCAGTTTGTACACCTTCTGCTCATTGCCTTTCTATTCATAGCCACAAGGTTGTTTGACAAAGACTTCTTCACTTAATTCACCATGCAAGAAGGCTGACTTTATGTCTAACTAGTAGACAGTCCACTCCTTTAGAGTTGCAAGAGAAATCACCACTGGAATTGTATCTAACCAAGCTACCAATGCAAAAACCTCAGTATAATCCACCCTATGTTCTTGAGTGTATCCTTTTGCTACCAACCGGGTCTTGTACTTATCTACTTCTCAATTCTCATTGAGATTTGTCTTATAAACCCATTTTACCCCAACCTTGTTTGCTTCAATAGGTAAATCTATCAACTCTTATGTATCATTCCTCTCTATGGCTTGTCTCTACATCCATTGCTTTTCTCCATTTCCTACTTTCCACAGCATCGCTAAATGAGACTGGATCACTGTCTGCAAACAAAGCTTGCTATGCAGTTTCTTCTTTCTCAGAGAGACCTTTTCCGCTTTCATAATCTCTCATCCAAGGTGGTGGCATTCTAACTCTTCCTTCATTGGGATTAAGTGGATTTTCTTCATTTGACTCATCTGAACCATTACCCTCCATATGTTCTGTTATATTGTCATGGTGATCAGCTTCAATGTTTCCTCTATTTTCTCCATTGATATCAGCTAGGACCGTTTCTTTGTCATTTTCTCCCTAGTCCAAATCAGCTATAATGGCTTCTTCATGACTCTTGTTCCAATCCCAATTGTTTTCTTCTTCAAAATTCACATCCCTGCCTACTATTATCTTTTAAGAGATTGGATCATATAATCTATATGCCTTCGACTCCTCACTAACTTCGAGTAAAACACATCTCACACTCTTGTCATCAAGCTTAGTTTGTTTACTATCAGGAATATGAACATGTGATATGCAGCCAAACACCCTGAAGTGATCAACTTATGGTTTAGATTCGCTCCAAGCCTCTTCTGGAGTCATGTTTTTTACTAGCAGAGTTGGACTTCTATTCAGAACATAGACAACCCAATTAACTGCTTTAGGCCAGAAAGTTTTTGGAATCTTTCTTCCTAAAAGCATGCTTCGAACCATATTCATAATAGTTTGGATCTTTCTCTCTACAATACCGTTCTGTTGTGGAGTATATACAGCTGTTAGTTGTCTACGTATGCCATTTTCCTTACAAAAATTAGTGAACTCGTGTGATGTGAATTCACCTCCAAGATCAGTGCGAAGGCATCTTATATATGAACTAGTTTCTTTTTCAGCACGACTCTTATAATTCTTTAAAGTGATGAAAGCTTCTGACTTCTCTACTAAGAAATAAACCCAAGTTTTGCGGCTAAAATCATCAATGAAAGTGATCAGGTACCTTTTCTTGTTATTTGAAGTGGGGTTGATTGGTCCACAGATGCCGACATGCACTAGTTCAAGAATTTGAGAAGCCCTCCACGTGCTTTCTTTTGGAAATGGATCTCTTCGTTGTTTTCCTACCAAACAGTCTTCACACACCTTCGAATGAGCTTGAAATTGTGGCAGTCCATTCACCATTCCTTTTTGCTAAAGAGTTTTCAAGCCATTGAAGCTTAAATGTCCATGTCTAAAGTGCCAAAACCGAGTTTGATCCTCTATAAGAGAAGAAAAGCATATTTCTTCTTTTAGCTATTTCTGAGTAGGCAAGATGAACATTCTGTTGAGGACATTGTAGTCACCATGATTAATCCTCTTTCAGGATGATAAATCTTACATTTCCTATGTTGTATGAGAATTGTAAGCCCCTTTTCTTGCAGCTGTCCCACACTTGTCCCATACTTAGCAAATTATTCTTCAATCCTGAAACATAAAACACCTCAGTGATGACCTGCATAATTCCATTCACTAGCATTCGTGTGTTTCCTTATCCTATCACAACCATGCTTGAATTGTCTCCCAACTTTACAAAAGTGCTAAAAATTTCATCAAGCCTAAAGAAAAGCTCTTTCTTGCCACACATATGGTTGCCGCAACTTGAGTCAAGAAACCATAACTCCTCTTTACTAGCTTCCTCGACATCTACACATGCCATTAACAACATTTCTTCACTAGCTTCTGCATAGAAAGCCTTTGTCTCTGTCTCTTTGTTTGGACATTCATATTGAAAATGTCAAAGCTTATGGTAATAGTAGCACTTAATGGTAGACTTGTCAAGCTTTGTCTGCCTCTACCTCGTCCTCTTTCTCTTGATTGATCTTCGTAAGTAACCTTCAATGCTTGTTCTTCCACAACAAGGCCTTTCATACGTTGTTCATGCACTAGAAGACTGCTTTGTAGCACATCAATGGATAAAGTGTCTAGATCATTAGACTACACAATAGAGCACACAACATAGTCGAATTTATGAATCATAGATCTCAGAATCTTTTCAATGACCACAATATCCTCCATCTTCTCACCATGAACCCTCATCTTGTTGGCTATAGTAAGGGTTCGAGCAAAGTACTCATTCACAGATTCCCTTACCTTCATGTTGAACACCTCAAATTCCTTTCGAAGAGCTTGTCGTTGTGCACGTTGCACCCGTGCCATCCCTTGGTACTTTTGCTTCAAGGAGTCTCAAATGCTCTTTGCTGTAACCTTGTTCAGAATGGTCTCTAAGACTGATCGATCAATGGCTTGGAAGAGATAATTCTTAGTCTTCAAATCTTTCAATTTTGCATCGTCAATCACCTTCTTCTGACCTTTAGTGAGTTCTGCCCTTGCTTCTGCTGTAGGGATCCCTTGCTCTATCAAACTCCAATATTCCTTCGAGCGCAAAAAATTCTCCATGAGCATACACCAGTGATCATAGTGTCCATCAAGCTTTGGAATTGCTAGTTGCACAAAGTTACTTTCAGTTGCCATCTTTACAACTACATGCTTAGAAGACTACTGCTTCTCAAGTTTCGATCAGGCCTAGTGATGGAGCTCTGATACCAAATGTTAAGAGACTTGTGTACTGAAAGCAAGAATCGGGAGAATTATCTTATTCCTTGAACAAAGACTTACTGGCTTATAAATAGCCTTACAAAGATAACTAAAAGAGAACTGAATGCAACCCACGTTTATCAATCCTAAAGACGTGGTCAATGACTACAGAATAGATCAAACTAAATAGCACGTCCCTTATTAATAGGGAATACAAACAAATCAGTAACAAACTACTTAAAACAAATCAAAACATTAACAACTTTAACAATAGTAGCCCACATCAGCTTATTTTATTATTATTTAATTAATTAAAAATTTAATGAATAAAATTTAAATAATTGAAGGAACCAGTTAAGGAGAATAATAGAATATATTTTATTCAAATAATAAATATTAAAATAATTGGCACATCTTCATTTTTGTGCAAACAATCTGACTCAATCACTTAAATTTATCTCTAATAAACCAATTGGGTGTGCATACTTGTCTTCTCAATAGTCAATTCCATCGACATGTGAGCCATGTTTAGTACGTTGTATTAAGTATAGTGTTGTATATTATAACATTGTATTTTATTATATAATAATATATGAAATATAACAAGATGCTTGATATATCTACATATATATTGAAGTAATTAATTAATTTATAAAAATTGTTAAAGTAAATGAAAAAAAATACAATATTTCCGTAACCCACCCTTTCACTTGCCATCAGTTATTACAATGGATATGCATTGAACACTTTTACATTTTTTTTTTGGTTAAGTAAATAAATTTATAAAAAAAAGAGGGGAAAGAATATGCATAGGCCTAATAAAAGGCGACCAGCCTATATCAGGATATGTCACGAGATAGGGATCAAAAGAAAGTAAGTTGATTTATGGCCAAAAAAATCCTCTTGTGGTCCTATCTTAATCTTACCAAGAAAGATAAGGATACAAGAGGAGTATACAAAAGTTTTTGCAAAGGAACTCAGCCAACCGCAGGACCCCCACTGGGTTAGGTAAACAAACAAAAAATAGCCAATAACAATCGGGATAATTAAAGAAAATACAACCAATAGACAAGAACAAGTCTTCACCCATCAATGAGGAAACCAACCACATCCAAGCTTTAAGAAGCATCATTCGTCCTTGTCAAATCACCAATGGGGATAGAATGATGGGAAATGGCTTTGAAAATGGTTTTTGGAAGGCCCCAAAATCCACCAATTTCTTGATGCTATTAAAGGCTTTGAAGTTCTTGATTTCCATTGCTTTATCTCTCAACCACACATTTGATAGTATCGATGATAGTTTGGGCATCTTGACACTCATTCCCAAACATTCTACTATTTTTTTCCCTCCAAACCCAATAGACCATAGTCCCCAAACAAAGGTTTGCCAATCATGTATTTGATCAGTTTTTTTTACCTTTCCATCTCATTGTCAAGTGGTGTATACAATCATGCCAAGTTTTAGTAGAATAACCCATATCTAACAAGCTTGATTATATTACACCAAATGGTTTTAGTGAAAGAGCAATTAAAGAAGCGATGATCAAGATTTTCCATACCAAAATTACAAAAGCAACAATTAGCTTAAGAAATAATCCCATGCCTCAATAGGTTTTTCCTTTGTAGGGAGTCTTCCTTTGATTGCCATCCACAAGATCATTGAGTGTTTAGGAATGGCTTTCTGAAACCACACCAAATCCCTCCATCAACCATTGGTCTTCTCCCTCAATTTCCTCCAAAGCCAATTTGTTAGAGAACATACTCGAGGGCGAAGGAGTCCAAACCACTGTATCATCATCATTGGAAGGAGAAAAATTTAATGAATTCCTCATATCCATAAGATCCCAAGAATTTGCAACCGGCCACATCAAATTACAACCATCAATCACAACACTCACCATGGCATCTTTGGGAATCCTACATCGGACATAATTCTATTTCCATACTTACAAATCAAAGGGCCCTTGGGGTGCCAATCATTAAACCAAAGAGAAGTACCTTTACCATTCCCAATCATGCTTCTAATTTTCACCATAGCGAAATTCCTAAGATTGAGAATATGTCTCCATGACCAAGTGCAATCATTGGGCGTTTTGATTTCCCATATTCCTCAAGAGATAAACCCGAACCCATTGAACCCAAACATTATGTTTTCTATGGTTGCAAAGGTTCCAAATATGCTTTTGAGTAGCCGCAATATTCCACTCCTTAGATTTCACAAAGCCAACACCACCTTGATTTATAAGCACACAAATTTCATCCCGAGATATTCTAGCCTTTTGTCTTTTCAAATCAACCCCGAACCAAAAAAATTCCCTTAAGTGAGCATCAATTTCTTTATGGACTTTGGAAGGGAAGAATAAAAAGGGAAGCCCAATAGATTTGAACACTCCAAAGAATGGACTTAATAAGGATAGCCCTTTCTCGCATAGGATAAAAACCTACTTCTCCAAGAGGAGATTCTTGCCAAAATTTTATCTAAAAGGGGAGCATTCCCCATAGGCTAACTTAGAGGTAAGAAGGGGAATTCTTAGATATCTTATGGAGGTTTTCCCTTGGTAAAGCCAACATCTCTCAACAACTCTCTTTTCTCATCACAAGTCACCCCGGAAATGAAGATATAGCTTTTTCTCGGATTCGCTTTCAAGCCCAACCATTATTCAAAAGTACATAAAATATTAATGAGGAGGAATAAGGAATTACCACCAGCTTTGCCAAAAAGCATAAGATCATATGCAAAACAAAAGTGAGTCAGCCCCAATTTTTTGCATCTCCAATGGAACTTGAAAGTTGGGTTTACCGCCACTTGATTTAATAACCGAGAATGGACCTCCATCGCAATAACAAAAAGATAGGGGGAGAGGGGATCCCCTTGTCTTAGGCCTTTAGAATTTCCAAAGAAACCCACAAGCTCCCATTAATAACCACTAAAAACTTGGGAGAAGTGATAAATTTCTCAATCCAATTAATTAAAGTGGTAGGGAAACCAAAAAGCTTGAGGACTTGGATAAGAAACTCCCAATTAACTAAATCATAGGCCTTCATCAAATCAATCTTCAAAGCACATCTTTTCTCCTTGGCCAAAGGTCTATTGTAGTGATGAACCAGCTCTTGATACAAACGAATATTATCCCCAATCTTTCTATCACCAACAAAAGTAGCTTGGGCTCGGTCGATAAAAAGAGGAAAGCAACTCTTAATTCTAGTTGCAATGATATTAGTAATGTATTTATAAAGAGTATTTTTCCCAATTTGACTTCTCTAGGAGGTGTTAGTTCCCCATGGTCTATATCCCCCTCATGACTTATATCCCTTTGAATTTCCATGCTCCCCTTCTCAATGTCTCTCTCACCTATTTTACACATTCCATCCATATTAATACCACACCCATCATCTATATCTCTTTTTCCCTCCTCATCATCATTAGCATTCATGGCTTCCTCACCCAAAACCGTTGCACCACCCTCATTTTCACTCTCTAGCCCTACCTCAATACCATTAACACCAATCCTCTCTCCCTCATTGGCCACATTACTCATTTCCTGACCCTTTTTGAAAAGCACGGCAAAATGTTTCACACCCACACAACTCTCTTTACTCACTTCTCAAGGACCACTTATATTCTTCTTAGTAGTATTTTGTTTCCATTCTTCCACATGAGAAGTAGTCGGCTTTTTGGGTAGCAAATGGCCGGTTTCCTTAGGAGCCAATTGAAAAACAAATTCTTTAGGCATGCCCAAAGGTTTTGCACCATGCACAAGTAAAGGGTTTCCACGAATACTCCACCTTTATACCAGCCATCTCCCTATCGACAACTTTAACTCAAAGGACTCCTTAAAATCCGAAGAAGAATCCATCTCTAGACAAACCTTAGCAAAATCAAGCCTTGCACCATATTTGGTTATTATATCCATGTATAGGGGCACTCCCACAACACTTGCAATGTGACTCAAACCCTTAGGGGTCCAATACTCAAGGGGAACTCCATAGAATTTCGCCCAAATGGGCACTCTAGTCACTCCATTCATACCCGAGATCAAGTTTGGACACCATTGCTTCAAGAATAATAGCTAACCTCCTATAACGCATGGACCACTCTCCAACACCTCCAATTTTGTCCGCTCATCCAAGAACTTGAAAATGCATCCCCCATGCCCAAAGGAAATCACCTCCACAACACTAAACCGCTTCCAATTCTTGTCTACAAAATTCTTAACAATAAAGTAAAGCATTTTTTTCCCAAGGAAAAAACCAACAATGCAATTGTTCCACTTATCAAATCTTTCAATCATAACTTCGGTTGAAATAGTTACTCTAAGATTGGCACCCTTATTGCTCAATTTTGGGTTGATAAACTCAAAAGAAACCTCAGCCCTTTTTGAAAAAAAGAATATTACTCCACACACCCCTCTTCCCGACACCAACAGGTTTATCTTTCAAAGCTATTAGAAGAAGCCTTTGGTTCAACCGACACTTCAATTTTACTCACCCCACTTTCCATAGCAAGAGAACTATTGCTAAGAGGTTCATTCCCCTTACCCAATTTATCCACCCCACTAACACAGCTGTCCATAAGCTGCATAGAAGAAATAAGAGCCTTTTCCTTCCCTTCACACTCTCTTCTTGATTACCAATAAAACAGCCCGAGAGAATAGCATCTTTGGCTACCCAAATAACTTCACCTACCTCATACTTGCTTGAACTTGAGCCCTTCATCATCTTGACTTGAATATAGCCTTCATTAACTGTAAGTAAATCGACGGGGTAAACGTAGAGGAAAACAAATTTTTTTCCCATCGATTACTTTGAATAACCCAAGATCAAGGTCTGATATGTATATATTTTACATGCTTAAATTGAAATAACATAAAACCAAACAAGGATCAGATCATACCAACATTTGGAGGCTTTGTCAATATCTCTCAATGCAATCTCGCTATCGATCCAAGTGTAGGACCGAACTCACATCGTCTACACGAAGATAGTACAACAGAGACCAAAGATTGGTTTTGGTATAACCAATCCTTGACTTTAATGTTGGAGTAGGTGCCCTAGAGCCAATCAATTATTGTAGAATTGACTCTTTGTAATAATGTTCATTAATCAATAAAAGGCATTTTATTATATATCACGTAAATCATTATTATTGCAATATGTATTGATATATGTCCTTAGAATGGTAGAACCGTGACGAGGGTATCAAGTGTTTCAAATCTTGATAGTGAGAACCCTATGAGCACATATGGTGGCCATTCTAGAAATGTCCGTAGCCCCAGTATTATTCTGAAGTAAGGGCACAGATATTACGGTAAGGCTATCATAGTGTTGAACGACCTGTCGAAAGGCGGTGGTGATCTAACTTGTCAAGGTTGTTTGGTGACAACCTGGTGCAACACATGGGTGCTTCTTGTGGGGAGGGGATTACACCAGCAAGTTCACGGAGCGACCCACCGAGAAGATTCCATATGGATGGTAACCCTAGTGTCTATGGAACAAATCCTCTAACTAATGGTGGTGCATGTGATCCTTAGAGTTGATATCACTGGAGCGCCTTGTACATCGATTGGTGTAGTTTGACACTAGCCTAATGCAGTTCTTTTCAGAGTTGTCAATACGGTGGTGATTGGCTGCATCAAGGAGTGTATCAAGACTATGGTGGATTGACAGAGGATTCATCACCCCCGGGTATGGGAGAAAGTTATCTCACGGCGCAATTTAGTATATGGCAATGACACTAAAACTATGGCCACAGTGGGATTGAGTTGTTGCTCTATCCAGTTTATAATACGGGTCATTGGTCCAGAAACTGAATAAATAATATCGAGAGTAATCGAAGGTTGACACTATTTCTATACCTTCGTCTCGTCGAGATAATGTATGATGAAAGGATCGAATTGCATGACGTATGATGAAAGGATTGAATTGCACAGTAACCATATCGTTGACAGGTAGCTACTTTGTTGAATCCGAATCTATCGGGTGGCCATGATACTTTGCTAGGGGCCAATCTTGGTCTCTGTATTAGTGACGAATTAATTGGTGTTAATCGTGATACTATACACTGCCGATATAATGAGAAGCCTATGAGTCACACACATAGAAGACAATTTAAGATCCAAGAAGAAAGAAGGGCGTTTTCGTCTTTTAAGGCGAAAGGGTATTTTGGTAATTTCACAATGCAATTAAATTTACTGAGGTCATAGCTTTTATTTAATTTGTTAGAAAAATTAAATAAGTGAAATTACGTTTAAATGTGTGTTCGCACATATTTAAATATATTATCATTATTGTTAAATGTTAATATATATATTTAAATATATTAATTGATTTTAATTAAGATAATGATGGAAAATAAAATAAATCAAATTGGGAGTGTTTGGCAACATAGGGTGTTTGGGTTGGAGCCCAAGCCTATTCCGTATGGGATTAGGGCAAATTGTTTTTAATATAAAAAGGGAAAAGTGTGTGATTTTTATATGTAAGGTTTTTCTTTGGAAAAAAAACACACACCCCTTTTTGGAAAAACACTCCCATGGCAGTAACCTTTTAGCCTAAAATCAATTCAATTGATTTTGTTTTTCTTCTTAATCTTGAAGCCAAAGAGGATCTAGCAAATACCTCTTTGGTTCTTTTTGAGATTGTCTTCGTGTGGACTACACAGGTTCAATCCTACACTTGGATCGGCAGCAAAACATTCGTCGACAAATTTGGAGGAGCCTCCAACATGCTTATGGTTTCTAAACACAAATTATTAATTTATGCAAATTCTTGCTTTGATAAAATTGTAAAATTATACCCTTGATCTTGGCTTATGTAAACGATTCTGTTATATTATTTTTGTTGTTTCCACTGTGTATACGGGACCGTTTTACTAACATTTAAGGTTTCAAGGTTTGGAAGAAAGATTGAAAAAGAAAAGAAGAGGAGAGAAAATCTTTCTCTCTCAAATTCACTCCCACGGCCAAAATGAATGAGAATCCCTGAAAACCTATTTTGCTTTTCTTTATATAGAGAAGCCAAATATCAATTCCACCCCCAAAGTTTAGCAATAACCCAAACTTAGGTGGAATTATCATAAGTCCCTATTTAATTATTTAATTAAATATTACTATTAACTTCAATAATTAAACTCGTAATTTTGCTTAATTATTCCAATAAAATTGGGCACAAGCTATAACCTTAGTAAATTTAATTACTTAGCAAAATTATCAATATGCCCTTTCATCCAAAAGACGAAAATACCCTTCCATAGTTAACCTATCCTTAAACTATCTCTTTAGTGTGTGACCCGTAGGCTCCTCATCATAACGGTAGTGAGTAGTATCGCGATTGAAACCAATCAATCATCTCAATACACACAGACCAAGATTGGCCCCTAGCAAGGCATCATGGTCACCTGATAGATTCAGATTCAGCCAAATAGCTATCTGTTAACGAAATGGTTACCGTGCAATCAAAACCCTTTCATCATCTGTTATCTCATCGAGACTAAGACATAGAAATAGTGTCAACCTCAGTTATCCTTGATATATTTATATTCAGTTACTAGACCAAAGACCGGAATAATAAATTAGATTGAGCAACAACTTAATCCCATTATGATCACAGATTCTCTGTCATTGTCATTAATTGAATTGCGCCGTGAGATAACTTCTCCCATACTCGGAAGTGATGAATCCTCTATCGATCCACCATAGTCTTGATACACTCCTTGATGCAGCCAATCACTACCGTATTGACAACTCTGAATAGAACTATGTTGGGCTAGTGTCAAACTACATCAATCAGTGCACAAGGTGCTCTAGTGATCTCAAGTCTAAAGATCACATGCACCACCATTCGTTAGAGGATTTCTTCCATAGACACAAGGGTTACCATCTCTATGGACTCCTTTGGTGGGTTAGTCCGGTGAACTTATCCTATAGCAAGCACCCATGTATTGCACTAGGTTGTCGGTAAACAACCTTGACAGGTGAGATTAGTCACTACCTTTCGACAGGGTCATTCAACACTATGATAGCCTTACCATACTATCTATGTCCTTGGTCAAAATAATACTAGGGCTACGGACATTTTTAGAATGGCCACCATATGTGCTCATAGGGTTCTCACTATCAAGATTTGAAATACTTGATACCCTCGTCATGGTTCTATCATCCTAAGGACATATATCAATACATAAAACTATGATTTACATGATATAGTAGATAATGACTTTTAGTGATCAATAAACATTATTACAAAGAGTCAATTCCCATAATAATTGATTGGCTCTAGGGCCCCTACTCCAACAATCTCCCACTTGCACTATAGCTAATGATCCATGTATTTAACATCGAATGACCCAAGTGCCCATCATGCTTCTGTTGCAATAGAAACTTCAATAGTGGGTTAGTAGGTATTTTGCAAATCTACAAATTCCTTTTCTGATCTATCTCATAGACCAAATTGAATCAACTAAGTTAGTGTTTGGATTACTAGCGAGACAATGATTCCTCAGCCACAACAATGGCTCCATTGCTATCGCAGTAGAACTTTACTGGATCAACAATGCTTGGAACCACATCAAGTTCAGTAATGAACATCTGGATCCAAATTGCCTACACGATTGCATTAAATAATGTGATATACTTATCATCAGTTGTAGAATCCACTACAGTACTCTGATTCGAGCTCTTCAAGCTCACTACAGCTTTATCGAGACAAAATTTCAAGCGAAAATCATCTTTATCTGTTTGGAAAATAGCATCTCTGTATCCTCTTATAGTGAGCTCATCTTCCCCTCCATGATCCAAGAACATATCATTAATCCTTTTCAGGTATTTAAGGATGTCCATTGACACTCATCCAGTGTCATTCACTTGGATCCGACTGATATCTTCTACAAGTGTTAATGCACATAAGAGATCAATCTAAGTACATATCATCACATTGCTCCCTTGGATCCGATTAATATCTTCTGCAAGTGCTTAATGAGCATGAGATATCAGTTTGAGCATGTAAAACCCCTCCCTAGTCAAGTACCCTCTGAATATCCCTTAATGAGAATCCAAAGAATTCATGTCTTGGGACCGAGTTGTACTTAGAAAACATGTGCAAGAATAATAATAATGTCTGAAACATTACTATAAGATGTACCGTAGGATCAAAATTTGTACCTTCAAAAATAAAAATAAAAACTTAAATTCATTTGGGCATCAATCAATCAAAACATATTAATGCTATTTTCATTCATATGGTGGAAGCTTTAAAAAGGTGTTTCAAAAAAATTTGTCATTTACATTCATTTACATCAAGATAAAACGTCAGGATGACAATAAATTATCCC
Source organism: Pistacia atlantica (assembly GCA_026229545.1). Classification (NCBI taxonomy): domain Eukaryota; kingdom Viridiplantae; phylum Streptophyta; class Magnoliopsida; order Sapindales; family Anacardiaceae; genus Pistacia; species Pistacia atlantica. The sequence continues at coordinate 11,387,361 of CM047898.1, read as the reverse complement.
CCCTCATGCATAGCCTTGCCGTCTCCAGCATCCCCTGCTCCTGGATTACTTGTAAAACATTCAACCATTGAAGGGTGAGCGCTAATCGCTTAGTAAGGAATGATCCATTTGATACCAAGTATGTTATTTGACATTCATTCAAACACATTCATTCACATACCATACCTCTTTTGCATCTAAGTATGGTTCCTTTTCTTTACTAACTCATATACTTTTCATCATATTCCCCATGGTCATATAAAACATCAAGTGTACACATACAAATAAGTATGTAAACATAGTGCATACACATCACATGTCATGACATAACATCTAAATATCATCTAACATGAGTACAAATCATCTCATGATGTAAATAACATCATAACTCATGTAATGAAACTAAATGCATATGAATCATCCAATGTCTAGCTGATCAAACTTTTCTTAGCATCTTAAGCACTTCATATCATCTAGCCTCAAATTCATCTATAGCTCATATAACCGAGAGGCGTGCTTATGTGTTATTTAGCATCTAAAGCATTTATTCATCTTTCCTCAATCGTATACAAGGATATGCTTACGCGTTTTCCATCCTGTCTATATGCATCTCTAACATCTTATGGCATGTAAATACATGTTTTAGTGAGCTTAATACTTTTGATTCATCTATGGATTATCAATCCATTTACATTACCTCTTGCTCACATTCATCATCTTAAAACATATATTACATTGCATCTTCATGCCATTTCATAACATTAATCATGCATTCGCATCCATGACCATGTATATCTTTCAAAGATCATCTAACTAATGGGTAAACATTAGTACATGGCTTAATCACATCAATATATAATCAATTCATAATCATAAGAATTAATTATGTTAAATCTTAAACTTTAATAACTAGAAGCTTATACTTCAGGCCATTATCCATCCATTTCCTAAACGAATTAGTTCTTGGCCTAAACATAAAAGTTATAGGGCTATGTCTTAAATTTCTAGTGCTTCAAGAATAATCTCATTTTGATTTTTATAACTCAAGTCATGGTTGAAATACTGAAGCATGTTTAACATAGCCCCTAAACTTACCAAATCCGAATTTTTCTTATTAAACTGTGCCACATCCAATTCCTATTGACAATTCACCAATAGGTCAAGTTATGGATCAAATAAACCTCCCCTTAATAGTCTTTGACATATTAAAGGAAGTGTAAAATCTCACTCCCATGATCATCCATCATTGCTATAACATTGTAAGTTAATGCAAACAGTACATCAACACTTCTAATAACAACCATTCAACTCCATGTGGCCTCCAATAGTACAAGTTTTGCCACAATCGACATCAATACTTCATTTCTTCAATTAAAACATAACAATTCATAAAACATAAATGGAAATAATTTCATGTATAATGAATTCAAGGCAATAATAACATTAATGAGTTCAACTACACTTGCCATCAACTAATTCTATGCCTTAAAGCCTTAATTTAAGGTTTCATTAAAATCTACAAACCCTAGCATAATTCCTAAAGTCATGGGAGGTTCTTCCTTACCTTTTTATAGAATTCCCCCACCAAATCCTTTGCCTTTATCTTCTTTTACACCTTATTCCTACATATATAACATTATACCTTAACATCTACCTCAAATCTTCAAATCACATCAAAACTAGGGCCTTTTATTCCTTACCTTAAACCCTTCAATTTGAAGATCCAAGGCTCTTGTCTTGTTTTCCTTGAAAAATTATGCAAAACTCTTTTAAAACTTAGAGAGAGAAATTTTTTTCATGGAAGATTTGAGAGAAAATGGAAGAAAGGATATCTCTTTTGGGTTTAACGAATTTCCTCTCATTTATAGGAAAATTTTCATTAATTTTCCAAAATTATCTATTGGCCCAATTATTTTAATTTTATAACTCATAAGTCCTTAATTCTTCATATAAGGGCATTTTGGTCATTTGGCACTAAACATAATTATTACTTAATTAATGCCATTAAATGCAATTAAGCCTACTCATCCTTGACCTTCGCAATGCTTATCCAAGGGCAAAATGAATTGATTCATATCGTTACAAATGAGTTGACTATTTTGCCCTTAGTTAGATTTTATGCTTTTAACATAAAATTAACATCTAAAGGACTATTTTGAGTTGGGAACATGCCTTTGACATCTTGGGTATTACAGAGCATACAGTATGACATCGCTTAGTTGGATCCGATTGATATCCACTACAAGTGTTTAATGCACATGAGACATCAATCCGAGCATACAAAATTGGCATTGCTCACTTGAATTTGATTGATATCCACTACAAGTGCTTGATGCACATGACACATCAATCTGAGCATACAACGTGGCATTGCTCACTTGAATTCAATTAATACCCACTACAAGTGCTTGATGCACATGAGACATCAATATGAGCATACAACATGACATTGCTCATTTGGATTCAATTGATATCCACTACAAGTGCTTAATGGATATTAAATATCAATCTGAGTATACAAGATGGATCCACTTGCTGAAGCATGTGGGATCCTCTTCATTCTATCTCTCTCATCGTATGGTTTAGGACACATATCCTTAGAGAGATAGACACCATGTGCCATTGAAAGAAATCCCTTCTTGGATTCTTCCATACTGAATATGTTCAGTACCTTGTCTATGTACTCTAACTTACGCTAAGTAACCTACCTTATCTACCACAATAGATTTTTATTTCGAGAATGTAGGTTGCTTCTCCTAAGTCCTTCATGGAGAAGCACTTGGATAGCCAAGTCTTTACCAAGTGTAAGTTTGGTATATCATTTCCGATTAGAAGTATGTCATCAACATACAACACTAGGAATGTCACTACGCTCCCACTTACTTTATTGTAAACACAGGCCTTATCTTCGTTCTTGATAAAAACCGAAGTATTTTATGGCTTCATCAAAACGAATGTTCTAGATCCTTGAAGCTTGCTTGAGTCCATATATGGACTTCTGCAACTTGCATATCTTATTAGCTTGCCCATCAAGAATGAAACCATCAAGTTGTGCCATGTACACATCTTCTTCAAGGTTTCCATTCAGGAAAGCCATTTTGACATTCATTTGCCAAATCTCATGGTCATTAACTTGTCCATCGAGAGTGAGACCATCGAGTTGTGCCATATACACATCCGCTTCAAGGCTTATAGTCAAGTGCTTTTGTAAATAAATTAGCCAATTGAGATTTGGTGTTCACATGAGCAAGTACAATGATGTTCTCCTCAACCGACTCTCTAATGAAATGGATGTCTTATGTCAATGTCCTCAGTCCTCGAATGCTAGGCTGGATTCTTAGAGATGTTAATGACACTCGTGTTATCACAAAATATTGTCACACAATCTTGATCAACACCATAATCAAACAACATTTGCTTTAAGTATAAATTTTGAGTGCAACAAATCCTTGTGGCAATATACTCAGCCTCGGCATTGGATAGGGAGATTGCATTTTTCTTCTTGCTATAACAGGTGACAAGATTGTTTCCAAGGTAGAAACACCCACCCGAAGCGCTCTTTTGATCATCCAAATTCTTGCCTAATCTGCATCACTATATCTAACCAAGCAACTATTAGAATCAAATGAATACCAAAGACCAAAATCACACTTACTTGAAACATATTTCATTATTGATAAGTGCTTGAAAATAGACTTATACTTAGTGGTTTATAGGTATCATTTGTGGGAAATTAGGATTAATTCGCATGAATTAACTTAATTGTTTCATAAACGCACTTTCGGGATCACAGGTATTTTTGTTTTGTTTTCAGGGAATAAGGCTCAAAAATAATATTCTGGATGAGAGATGATGTTGGTGAGAGAATTTTTGATGACTGGAAATAAACGGATCGAGACTCGGAGTTGAATTGAAGAAGTTATGGAAGTTGAAGTAAAGAGAAGATCCTAGATTACATTCCAGCTTGAGCATGCCTCGGTATTTTTAGAATATCCTGAGCTTTAGAACTCATATTAAAATGATTCTTTAACTTTTGGAAAGCAAATTCAAAGGGCTACATTTCATATGTTTACCACTTTTCCAAATTTTATCGTTATCAAGTTCAAAAATCACCATCTCTGAAGAATAGTGGAATGATGCGGGAAAGACCCTTACTTGCTCTTTGCTACTACATGACATTGTATTAGAATTTAGTGAGGTAAAATTAGGTGTTGCATTTGCACGCATCAATTTTTGGTGCCGTGTTGCCGGGGATTTTGATTAACTTAATTAGTTATCTACTTTTTGTTATTATTTTTTTTTCAGTTTTAATTTTTTTTTATTCTGATCACGAGGAGATGGCTAATAATATCGAGCAGCAATTGAGCACCTTGACTACACTTGTGTAACAATTGGCATTTCAACAAGTTAAAACATGCGACATTTGCTCTAACTTTGGTCATCCTACCAACATGTGCCCTACCTTTCAAGATTTTGTTGTGGCAGGATTTCAAGGTCAACAGGGGCAGAGGTATGACCCATTCACCAACACTTACAATCAGCTAGGATGGAGGGATCACCCCGACCTTAGCTATTTGGGAAACCACCAAGATGCTGCCCCTACCTATCCAATTGGTTTTCCATACCCAAGAGTCTCACAACCATATCAAGCAAGGCCACAAAATGCTCCACAATCTCAATGCACGTCTTTGGAGGACTTAGTAAATTTTGTAGCTATTAGCACTCTCCAATTCCAACAAGACACAAAGGCATCAAAATTGGAGGACTTGGTAAATTCCTTAGCCACTAGCACTCTTCAATTTCAGCAGGAGAATCTCAAGTTCCAACAAGATACGAAAATGTTAATCAAGAATTTGGAGAGCCAAGTTAGTCAATTGGCTACTACCGTTGGAAAACTAGAGGAGCAAGAACCCGTGATCAACTCTAAGGAGAATGTTAGTGCGGAAATAGTGAAAAGTGGGAAGCAACTTGACGAAGCTCATATGAAACCAATCAACACTAACGAAACTAAAGATGAGTTGATTCAAGATGGAGTGAAAAAACCCAACAATGAGGGAGATAGGGCTATTGACTCCAAAGAAGCGAAACAATCACTTAGGCAAATGTTTGATCTTAAAAGTGAAGATCTGTTGGATGTTGCAATATGGGATGGTTGGGTGGCCGAGGAACCTAGAAAGTCTAAAGAAGACATTGACATAGGAAAGGAAATAGATGCATTTGTCGCATTTCTTAATTTTCTTCCAAAGAAAAATCCAAGGTATGCTCTTTCTTATATTTCTCTTCCCTTATCTAATGAGAAGCTTCTACCTTTCATTGTGCAGGAACCTACTTTGAAGCTTAGACCTCCTCCGGAACTCTTTAAATACAAGGGAGAATATGGTTGAGAAAGTGACAACGTCGGGCTAAGGACATTAAACCAAGCACTATATGGGAGGCAACCCATTGATTTTTTTTATCTTATTTTCAATTTTCTTTTCCCTTTTCATTTTTTTTTTTAAGATGTCGTTTAGTTTGTGTTTTGTTACTCCAATTCCTATATTTGACTAGTGATGTGTGTGGCCAATGATGTACACCATGAGTTTCTTTGTTTTGATAGAATTTGATACAGTTGATGGAACGAAACAAGAGTGGTGATCGTACTTTTACGCGTCTTCACACTTCAATATTAAAAAGGGGGGTAACTTTTCTTTTCCATCTCTTTTCCTTTTGCGACATTGGGGACAATGTAGATATTAGGTTTGGGGGTGAGGGAAGGTTCCTATTCCTATTTATTTTTGTTAAATTTACGAATTTGGGTGAATTTTTTTTACTTTTTTCTTTTTTAGTTTTTGAAAGTTTTTAGGATTAAATTGTTTAGTTTTTCGGATTAATTTGTGTGTCAATGATATGATTATAATTGTGATAACATGTGATGTTAGAAGATGTTAAATGTTGCTCAGGTTTAGGGGTAATTTTGAATAATTAGTTTCATCTAGTTTGAGACTCTCATGCTATGTGGTATGATTTGGTTGGTTAGTCTTAAGGCTTAGTGATGTTTGTTATGTATGAATTTTCATAGACATTTTTGCAATCTCAACAAATTCTAGAACTCACTTGATAGCTACTTGAGGCGAAATCCTAGAATGAACATTGCTTAGGACATGATTTAGGCTATCTTTGGATCGTTTGAGCCTTTCAAGCCAACCCTTTATTTAAATTATCGCTAGTTACCCCTTTGAGCCATTATTAAACACATTTAGCCTTGATTTTCTTTCATGTAACCTACATTAACCCACCATTATTTTGAGCCAAAAACACATTCCTACCCTTTGATTTTTTAAGAGACTTAATCTAAGTACAAGATTGGTAGAGCAATTAAAGAAGTAAGGGTGAAGGTTTGTGAAAATTGTCAATGTATTCCAAATGTGCTCAAAAGAATAGGTTGGGGGTTGTCGAGTGCTTTTTAATCAAGAGTTGGGGTAGCATTTTTAGCTTTTTTTTTCTTTCTTCCGAATGAAGAAAAAAAAAAAAAAAAAAGAAGAAAAGAAAAATAGAGAAGAAAGAAAGAAAGAAGAAAAAAAAGGAAATTTATGAAAAATGGTGGAAAAAAGTTGGGTGTAAAGAAGAATGGTGGTGCTTGAATGAAAGTGTTTGAAAGAAATAGGATTGAGCCTCTTATTTTTTGCTTATCTTTTCCGTTCTTTCATAACCTCATAGCCTAGCCTAACATAACAAGCTTAATAAAGACCTATTGATCCAAGGTAGTGTGATCATTCTACATTAGTGGAGAGTAGTTTGAAAAGTGAGCCTATGGAATTTGATTCTATACATTATATTATATTTTTTAAAATTTTGACATCAATTCTTTGTTTGTGAAGTTTGTGCATGTGATCATCCAGGTTTTGAGATTAACTGGTTTGTGGAATGATTGATGTGTAGAGTTGATAATGAAAATGAAATTGATTTTTGAGTTACCTTTGAGCTTGGGTGATGTTTAACTATTCTTCATGTTATGTGTTGTATGCAATTTTTGAGACGAATGTATATCCGAGACTAATGTTTTGTTTGTTTGTTTTTAATTTTCGAGTCTAGGTTAGTTTTAGTATGGATGTTTATGGGTATCATCACTGGAAACCCTCACGAGACTACAACTCGTCCAACTAGGGCCATCTAGGGGTTTAAAGGCTTGTTGCATACGCTAAATGCAACCGTGACAATCTACGGAAGTGATTTGGGGTAGATTAGATTTATATTTATTTTATTTTAATTTTCAAGCTAGAAGACATTTTTATCGCTTAGCTTGCTAGGGACTATCAAGAAGCTGGTTGGGGGTTGTGATAAGTGCTTGAAAATACACTTATACTTAGTGGTTTATAGGTATCATTTGTGGGAAATTAGGATTAATTCGCATGAATTAACTTAATTGTTTCATAAACACACTTTCCGGGATCATAGGTATTTTTTTGTGTTTTCAGGGAATAAGGCTCAAAAATAATATTCGGATGAGAGATGATGTTGGCGAGAGAATTTTTGATGACTGGAAACAAACGGATCGAGAATCGGAGTTGAATTGAAGAAGTTATGGAAGTTGAAGTAAAGAGAAGATCCTAGATTACGTTCCAACTTGAGTATGCCTCGGTATCTTTAGAATATCCTGAGCTTTAGAACTAGGATTAAGACGATTCTTGGACTTTTGGAAAGCTAATTCAAAGGGCTATATTTCATATGTTTACCACTTTTCCAAATTTTATCGTTATCGAGTTCAAAAATCACCATCTCTAAAGAACAGTGGAATGATGCGGGAAAGACCCTTACTTGCTCTTTGCTACTACACTACATTGCATTAGAATTTAGTGAGGTAAAATTAGGTGTTGTATTTGCACGCATCAATTATTCTTTTCATTGCATTCAGATGTAACTTAGAAGGGTTAGCTTAAAACCTATCACAAACACCAACACTAAAACAAATATCAGGCCGAATTGCAATTAAGTAAAAAAAGCTTCCTATCATGCTTCAATACATTTTATAGTCAACCTTTTTACCATGTTCATCTTTGGACAGTTTAAGAGTAGCACTTATAGGGGTTCTAGCATGCTTTGCATTCTCTAGACAAAATCTTTTCACCATGTTTCTAGCATTCTTTGATTGGGAAACAAACATGCCATTTTCCATTTGTTTAATTTGAAAACCGAGAAACATATTCAACTCCCCTACCATACTCATCTCAAACTTATTTTTCATCAAACTAATGAATTCAAGTGCATGTGAATGAGATGTAGAACCAAACACAATATCATCAACATAAATTTGTGCACACAAGATTTCATTGTTAGCACTCTTGATAAAGAAGGTCTTGTCGACATTACCTCGTTCATAGCTATGCTCAAGAAGGAAAGTTGTCAACCTTTGATACCAAGCTCGTGTGTTTCAACCTATTAAGTATTTTCTTCAATCTGAACACATGATCAGGTTTGTGGAGGTCTTGAAAGCCAATCAGTTGTTCAACATACACTTCTTTAGTAGCATCCCATTCAAGAGGACACTTTTGACATCCATTTGGAACAATTTCATGTTGAGGCAACAGGCAATAACAAGCAACAAGCGGATTGATTCAAGTTGTGCAACAGGGGAAAAAGTTATCAAAGTCAATTCCCTTCACTTGAATATACCCTTGGGCAACAAGCCTTGCTTTGTTCCCGACAACATTACAAAATTCATCAGTTTTATTTTTTAAATTTCATTTGGTACCTATTATGTTGATTCCCTTAGGTCTCGGCACAAGTGTCCACACATCATTCCTTTCAAATTGTTCTAATTCTTTATGCATGGCCTCAATCCAATTTTCATCTTCCAAAGCTTGTTTGTCATTCTTCGGCTTTGCAAGAGACATATAACAAAGATGGTTAATTTCATTTTGTCTCCTTCTTCTTGTAATCATTACCTCATTTGGATCTCCAATCACGGTTGAAGGTGGATGAGCTTTTTGAACCCATGTTAGCAGATCTTTTCTTCTTTGGTTTCTTCTTTGAATACTTTCATCAGAATGATCAACAACCAGATCAATCCTTTCATTTTGCAATGATGAATTTGAGAGTGAATCTTTGCATGGACCAGATCCAGATGTTGTAGCATCGGAAATGGGTGACAACACATTTGATGAAGGCTTAGGTTCAAGTGATTCAGAAGTGTTTACACCATATTCTGTGGGCACATGAGGAGCATACATGTCTTGAATTTCACATTCTTATGAATATTCTAAAAAATCTTCTGCATCACTAAACACAACATTAATGGATTCTAAAACTTTTCAGAACTCATTTTATAGACCTTGAAAGCACGACTATAGAAAGAATATCCAATAAAACTCCTTCATCACTCATAGAATCAAACTTACCTAAATTCTCTTTATCATTCAAGATGTAACATTTGCATCCAAACACATGAAAGTAAGAGAGATTAGGTTTCTTACCTTTCCACGATTCATTAGGAGTTTGAAAAGTACATTTTCTGAGATAAACTTTGTTGGAAATGTGACAAGCCATGCTGATACCTTCGGCCCAAGGTCTTGTAGGAAGTTTTTTGGCATTAAGCATCACCCTAGCCATCTCTTGAAGCACTCTGTATTTCCTCTCCACAACACCTTTTTGTTGAGGTGTTTTTGGTGCTGAGAATTCATGGAATATGCCCGGCCAATCACAAAAATTAGCAAAATCAACATTCTCAAATTCCTTACCATGGTCACTCCTAATTCTTATAATCTTTGTAGCCTTAGAACTCTTCTCAACAAGCAACCTTTTAGCTAATTTTTGAAATGCATTGAAAGAATCAAATTTTCTCTAACAAGAAGTCAACCCAAGCATACCTTGAAAAATCATCAACACAAACAAACACATACCTCTTACCTCTTAAACTCTCGGTTTGCATAGGATCCATTAGATCCATATGGAGCAATTCCAAAACACATGAGATATTGAGATTAGATAAAGCTTTGTGAGATACTTTGGTTTGCTTACCTTGTTGAAATGGACCACACACATTACCTTTTGGAGGTTCACATTTTGGTTGCCCTTTAACCACTTCCTTTTTTGAAAGTCTTACCAAGTCCTTGAAGTTCATGTGACCAAGTTTCTAATGCCACAAGTTTGTGGAATCTATTTTTGAACTGAAACATGACACACTTATAAAGCAAGTAACAATTGTCATTTAACTTTTTTCCCTCAAGTAAAGAGACACCTTTACCATTCAAAATTTGACACCTATCCTTTGAGGATTGAACCACAAAATTTTTGTCACAAATCTGACTAATACTAATCAGATTAGCTTTCAAACCATCAACAAGTAAGACATCTTTCAAAACAGGAAGCAATTGACCCTTTGCCAAGAACTTTCCTTTTCTTTCCATCTCCATAAGTGATGTGCCCACTATCAATTGATTCAAGTTCAGTCAAGAGAGATTTATTACTTGTCATATGCCTTGAACAACCACTGTCTAGATACCAAAGATCATTTTGAAACGAAAGCAAAGAAGTATGAGACACAAGTAGTTCACATCAGTCTTAGGTTTCCAAATTCTTTTGGAAGAAAAACCATTGTTAGCATTATGATTTACATTAGCAACCAAACTATGGTTTTTAAGAACTTTCTTCAAATAAGAAATAAACTTGAAGCATTTAGGTCTGATGTGACCTTTCTTGTTACAAAAATGACAAATAGGAATGAATTTTGATACTTTCATAGCTTGTTTCACAGCAGTACCTTCAGCAGGAGTTTCAATGGCTTTAATAAACATGCTTGCACCAACTTTCGATGCGCTAGCACTAGGATTGAAACCCAAGCCATACTGTTCTCCAAAGAATTTTCCTTGACCAAAGACTTCATCAAGCTTGAGAAAACCTAGATTCAACTTATCAATAATGGTCTTAGCCTCAATTAGTTCAACAGTAAGAACAACAATCTTTTCAGACAAGACTTTCTTTTGCTTCAACAAAGTAGCATTCTCAATATCAAGAGATTGCAACTTTTTCATCGCCTTTAGCCTATTGGTCATACATTTTATCATATGCTTCTTATTGCTCAATATAAATATCAATAGTGTCATCCGAAACCTCACTTTCACCATCTTCTTGGTTCACGATAAAGGCTAGAACATTCTCATCATCACTTTTATCATGCTCATTATCACTCAAAGTGGCAGCCATGGCCTTACCTTTCTTCTTTTTAAGTGTGTTAGCACACTCAGATTGTATATACCCAAAGCCTTCACATTCAAAGCACTTGATACCTTTATGTTTCTTTTCTTTATCTTTTGAAAATTTCTTTGTAAAGTTACCAGGGGTTTAATGGTCATAAGACTTTTTCACAAAAGGTTTTCAGCCATAACGAAAAACATGAGGCTTTTTCATGTTTTTCTTAAGAAACTTAGCAATTTTTTTTAGTAAAGCACAATTTTCATCATCCAATGAACTGAAATCAATCATCAAAAGGGCCAGAATCAACCTCATGTTTGAGAGCCAAACCCTTGCTCGATTTCTATTTATTCCAACGTTTCAAATTCAGTTCATAGGTTTGGAAAGAGCCAATGAGTTCATCAATGTCCATGGCATCCACATCGTGGCATTCTTCAATGGTGGTGACCTTTGACATAAACCTTCGGGATAAAGAGCAAACAACCTTCCTAACAAGTTCAACATTAGTGTTTATTCTTCCCAAAGCAAAACATTCATTAGAAATATCACAAACTCTACCATAAAAATTAGTTAAAGTCTCATCATCATGCATGTTGAGATTTTCAAAATCAATGACAAGTCTTTTAAGCCTATTTCTTTTAACAGTACTAGTTCCCTCATTCTTGACTTGAAGCCTATCCCAAGCATCCTTTACAAGCTCACAATTAGCTATGACTTTCATTTGATTCACATTAATAGCATTAAAAAGAGCATGAATGGCTTTAGAGTTATAATTTCCAAGAGTTAACTCATCAAAAATCCAGGCAACGACCGGTTTGGGTCTAGACACCTCATTTTCAACAACAACCAGGGGTTGCCAACCATTCACAATAGGTGGACCAGATTTTCTCATCTATAAACTTAAGAAAAGCACGCATCCTAGGTCTCCATGTATAATAATTAGGTCCTTCTAACAGAGGTTGTCTATGAGCAGACCCTCATTTAGTAAAGAAACTCATGACCAAAAACAATAAGACAGATGCTAACACAGCAAACGACAATGCAAACATAGACATATAGCATATTTAAAATAAAAAAAACGCACACATATTTTATCTCGTCCAGTAACCAAACCACTCAAAAGCACACAAAAACAATCAAAATGAGTAAGGATCAACTGAAGCAACTTATCAGGAGATGCTTTGATACCACTTGTTGGAGAGTAAGTTGAGGGTTTAACTCACTTTAGTGTATGGTTACCCATTTTAAGTGCAGTGGAAGTACTACAAAGTTGATTAAGAAATTTCCAATTTAACCATATCAAACACAAGTGCAAAAAATAAAGAACATAGCCATATACATGGTTCAGCTAAAATCCACTTTTAGCTTACATCCATAGGACCTTGTCCAGATCGAATCAATCCATTAAGTTAAAAACACATCACAAGATATAATTTAAAGTTGATCTAAGATATAGCAAAAATAACTCCCTGTTCAACTTTACACTTAGCACCACACTTTGAATCCTTAACGTGTAGCAACTCCTTGGACCTTCTTCCCTTCATATATGCTACATTTGTAACATCTTCCTCCTTCCTAAGAAAGCACTTGTGTCCTCACAAGTGGTGTATGAAAATTGAGTCTTCAAGTAGTTCTAGTTTTCCCATGTAGCTTTTGCTGGGGAGAGACCATGCCAATGGACCGATACCTCATATCCTCCCTTCTTCTCTCTACGCTCTAGTATCACCACTAGGTGGTGCAATATGCGATCATCAATAGTTCGCATCTTCGGTAGCCATGTTTGGATTACGACCTTTCGACCAATAAACTTATTTAATAGAGAAACATGAAAGCCTGAATGTAGTTTTGAATCTAAAGGGAGGTCCAGTTTGTATGCTACCTTGCCAATTCGGCCTATGATTATTTAGGGCCTGTAATACCACATGGCTAGCTTCAAATTCTTATGGGTAGCCATTGATAACTGCTTGTATGGTTGAAGTTTTAAGAAGACTTCATTGCCTACTGAAAATTGTCTTTCACAATGCTTACCATCATAGATTTTTTTTTCATTCGGTCATGAGCTTCGCATAACTTATCTTTTGCTTCGCGTAAGATGACATTGCAACTCTTCAATTCTTGATCAACGACAACAACTTTGGCTATGCCTGAAATATATGATAGTAAGGTGGGGGGTGGTTTTCCATCAACAACTTCATAAGGAAACTTTTTAGTTGCTGAATGAAAATTGTCTTTCACAATACTTACCATCATAGATTTTTTCATTCGGTCCTGAGCTTCGCATAACTTATCTTTTGCGTCGCGTAACATGACATCGCAACTCTTCAATTCTTGATCAACGACAACAACTTTGGCTATGCCTGAAATATATGATAGTAAGGTGGGGGGTGGTTTTCCATCAACAACTTCATAAGGGAACTTTCTAGTTGCTAAATGAATTTTGGTATTGTAACAATACTTGACCCAAGAGAGCCATTTAAACCACGTTTTGGGCTGTGAATTCGTTAGGTAGCTCAAATACATTTTTAGTGTTCGATTACAACCTCAGTTTGTCCATCTGTTTGGGGGAGGTATGCCGAATTGAAATTAAATTTAGTCCCATTGAGCTGAAATAGCTCCTTCTAGAAATGACTTGTAAAGTTGGGATCACGATCACAAATAATGGACTCTGGCATGCCATACATTCAAAAGATACTATCAAAGAATACCCAACCAATACTCACTTGTCTCTTTCAATTATATTATAATTAACGTCTTAGAGTCCGCTGCGTCTTTTCTCTTTTATCTTCCCTTACACTTTTCTCTTGATTTTCCGTTTTCTTCTCCTCCTTTTCTTCTTCTTCACTTTGCACTTTCTTTTTTGTCTTTTTCTCCATCTCTTCTCCTTTAAATTTTCTCTTTCTTTTTCGTCTTTTTTTTCCATCTCTTCTCCTTCAGTTTTCTCTTTCTTTTTTGTCTTATCTTCTCTTTCTTTTCAGTTCTCTTCCATTTTTCTCTTTCTTTTTTGTTTTATTCTCCAATTTTCAAGTTTATTTGAATTTGTGAACTTGTAAGTATTTTGGATGGCTTAATTTGAACTTATTCGATGAAGAATAATGGTGCGGGTATCTTCATCAATTTCTTGAATGATATGGGTGTATTTACTATTTATGTCAAGGCTCGCAGGCAAATACTAAATTTCTCTTTGTTTTAGTAATGGATACAACATTTAGCTAGAATTTGAGAGTAAAAGTTCCGCTGACCACATTTTCTCTGTCACTCCAGTTTTTATAAACCGGTTAATCGATGAATGGAATTGATAATTGGTTTAGTCATTTAACCGACATGGTTTCAGTTTATGTTTTTGTTTGAACCGAAAAACCGGTTTGGTTTATAAATTACTCTATCTAGTTTAGTTAACTAGATTTTCCTACTCCTAATTTTGGGTTTTAATAAAGATCTAAATAAAAGAATACAATTGAAATTACAGTTTTGTCCCATGTAAAGGTTTTTAAAGTGCTTTTTAGTAATTTTATGAGAAGAAAAATAATTAAAACGAATTCATACCTTTAAATCAGTAGGCAAAACTATAAAATCAGAAAAAACGACTTTGTATTGAAAAGTCAACTTAAAAGTCAACAAATTGTCAAAATGGGGGTATTTTCATAATTTTGGCTTTTACTGAAAAATCCCACAAAAAACATGTAATTTCATGCCTAAGCACGTTGATAATGATGTAGTTACATATAAAAATATTTTGGAAGGGTATTTTATAATTTATTTATTTTTTCAAAATAATTTGTACTTGGACCTTTTAATCATTTTTGTTGCTTATTAAGACTTAAGTACCAAATAAGAACCCTCCAAGTGGGCCTAATTCAAAGAACTATCTTGGCTCTAATAAGTTTTATTGGACACCTTATCCTCCCACATCATAATCCACCAAAATGCCCTATTAAACAACTTAGGTCTGTCAATCTCCTGAAAGAGTAATATTATATATACAATATTCTCATATAATATTTTTTGTGTAATATTATGTGGCAAAAAATAATTGATTGAAAATTTAATTTTAATTTAAAATCAACCGATTATATTTTACCATAATTTTGTATAAGAAATATTGTATGTATAGTATTATTCCTCTCGAAAAGGATTATGATAACATAAATTAGTTCAAAGCCTATTGTACGTTGTTAGATTGTGAGATGGCCTTGGAATCGCTTTGGGCATTTGCAGGCTGCCTTGACAAATGTGGGTACTAACATGGGTGCAACAAAATCCTTAATTAAATCTAATTAAGTATGTTTATTTTTAGATTAAATGACGTTTAGAAAGACTTTTTTTTTTTTTTAATATAATAAAGAGGTATTTAAGAATAAAAGATACGGACCAATTTAATGAGGGCTACAGATAACTTCCCTAACTTATATTGAATTTTATTAGGGACAATAACATGTTCCCACCCAAGGTTTGGCGAAACAACCCTTTCCCACTCATCAAGTTTTAAAATGACATTTTCCCATCCTTCGTTAAGTTTTGTTATGTTTTTATTAATATTTAACTGAAAAGATGAACATACCC